>CM039679.1:135819065-136419065 GCA_022537955.1 Schmidtea mediterranea | reverse complement strand
AGTTTGGAGCATTTGGCAACAAATAGAAGTCCAATTTTGCACCTTTGTAATAATATAAAGAATTACTTTGTGGTATAATAAAGATCTAGAGAACTGTCATCATTGATCAATGCATTTTAGCGATGTTGAAGTATGGTAAAAAATTTAATCTAAAATTCTGTTATGTAACTTTATTAAATTTTAAATAAAAATAAGAATGTCTTTACAACTTTTAAATATTTATTGTTTTTAATGAGAAATTTGACCTTCAATAATATTTGCACTTTTTTTAATTTGTGGTTGATATTGAGTAATAGCTACTCACATCAGGTTTTCTGAATTTTCGTCAGTCAACGAGTTTCTCATTTTTGCTTTAATGTTTGCCATTACCGAAAATCCAGCTTCACATACATAAGTGCTTCCAAACATAGTCAATACTTTCCTAAAACTGGTCTGAAGGAACATACATCATTCAAAACTCAGTTGGGATCGTTTACTTGTGTTTATCCTGAAGAGCGACACCATGCTTCAATTCAATAATTTCTAGCTGAACCTCATATTTATCTCCTCCTAATAACTGTATCCTTGTTGATACAACTCATATGTTACACGTGAATGGATTGTCAATCAAAAGCAATAGAGAATTCAAATCGCAAATGTCCTTGAAACGAGTGGAAAAATCTAATTTCACTATTTCCAGTTATTGGTCGAACTGCTCACTTTTAATTGCATCTTGGTATTCTTGTGCTACCTTGGAAAGTCCGGGAAAAAGTAAAATTTGATTGTTGCAATTTACTCATAAATAAGTCAAGCTTTGATTCAAACACACTAATTTCCTTTATCAGAGAAGGTGAAATGTGATATCTCCTTGCAATTTCAAATTCAGCTTGTTAAGGTGATCTTTGATGTTAATCAAGAATGCTAGTCTTGAAATAAACACTGGATTATAAAGATGCATTAATAACATATCGTTGCGTTTCCCACCAACGAAAATTTTGACATCTTGCAATAAGTCCCAAAATCTTGCCAGGACTTTCCCTCTGCTCACCCAACGCACATCAGTAAATTGGACTAAATCGTTATAATTGCTGTCATACTCTTCTAACAGTATTTTGAACTGCCTGTGATTCAAAGGATTGGCCCGAATAAAATTTACAATTTTAATAATAACACTCATTACTATTTTAGTTCATCATCTTTCAATTTCGAACAAAGTGCTTGCTGATGAATAATACAATGATAAGCTTGAAAGATTAGAAAATCCTTGTCTGTCAACATCAAGCCAATCAAGCCATTTTCCTCCCTACCATTGCTGGGGCACCATCAGTGGTAACCGATTAAAGCTTCATGTTAAAATTGCAGCTAAAATATTGTACAAGAAAATGAAAAATTAATTTGTTTAGAACAAAATAGCAAGCACTATGGCGGGCCACTTAACATCATGCAGATGGCCGCAGGTTGGACAGCACTGGTTTAAAACATGCACAGTGGTCTGCAGCACAAATACTGGCACAAGAACATGAAAATTTTACTGTTTATGTTTATAATGATTGTGTCAAAAGCAAATATTTTAGATTCAATTATGAAAAGGGCTTCTTGGATTTAGAGTACAATGAAATGGATGTTTTATTAATTATAAAAAATGATGCTTTAGAGCAGGGCTTCTTAAACCTTTTCATATATCGACCCCCTTCAAGCCTAGGAAAATTTAAACGACCGCATCTCCATATAATGAAATTTATTTTGACTGTAAATGTAGGTGTATTATCGCGACATTGTAGAATCTAAATTGTAGAATCTAAACTGTAGATTCTACATTATAGATTTTACAATGTCAATAAAGTAAGGATTAAAGAATACATACCCATTCATTTCAAATATATATTGAATATATAGTATAACTACAAAAGCATTGTATATGATTTTTATTTATATTTGTACGAAGTGTTTATGCTAATTCTAAATATTTATTTATAATGACTCAAAAGTAGCAGATCTTTGCGACCCCCTTTCAAGAGTTTCGCGACCACAGTTTAAGAAGTCCTACTTTAGAGTGTTAGGTCGTGGAAGATGAAAAAGAAATTATTAACAATATCAACTTAAAATTAGTTACAGAACAAGAATTTTACTATGCATTTCAAGTGATTAAGAATTACTTTGCTCAGTCGAACACATTTGATAATGATGCAACAATTGACATTGATTCAATAAGCAAAGCACAGAAAAACGAAAATTTAATATTATCCAGTTATCCAAAGTCAAAGAAATAAATTTTTTACTTGATTTTTTAATAAATTTTAATATTTTTTACTCTAAACGCCGCAATTTTCTAGAAACCGCCACCTTTATTCAGTCCCGTTTTTGGCGGATGAGAGTAGTTACTGTAATTATTTCCATAAAAATCGCAGACATAGAACAGCAAATAACTCCTCAAACTGATGCGCACAAGCGTATAGAGGGCGCTAATATGTTAATTTTCAATATTCTATTTAAAAATTACTATATTATTAATTCTTATATGATAAATTTCATGGCTATAGCCTTCTGCCATTCATAAGGCACAAGTCCCGCCTTTCTTTTTACAGAAAAAGTGCTTAGAATTTTCAGAGAATGTAAAAGCGAAATGACCGATATAAAGCAAAAATGTTTACAATGTATAAAAAGCCTTTACAAAAACATTTAATATTAACATGAAAATGACATAAAATGTAAAACATGGCAATATGACAAAATTCGTAAGAAAATGTATAAAAAAATATTATCAATCTTTTCATATGTCTGTGTTTAACGCAATGAACATTGTGCACGAATAAAAATCTGTATAAATGTATGTATATAAAGCTATGCTAATTAGGTTCGAGATGCTAATCACAACATCCATTTCGCTACATTCAAGGTTGAATACGAATCATGATTTTTAATAACAAATAAAATGCAAATAAAAATTTACAGAGAAACTCTTCATATTGTTTTGCACCACATCAATGAACTATTCAGCATTGAACAATCTTGGGTGTCCCTTGGAGCAGATTTACTAAAAATATGTTATTTAATCATTTTCATCATTAACAGCATGGAATCAAATATAAATATAAACATGGGAAAATACAAATGAAAACAACTGAGATAACAAGACACAGTGACGTAGCTAGAAGTTTTGGGAATATAGGCAACAATCAGTCATGGGTCCCAGTCCATAATTGGTTTACTTTGTTTAACAAAATAATTTGTCATAAAAAATAATTTATTCAGAATTTAATTTTTGATGCATGTTTACGACTACGTTATTTAAATCTATTTCCTTTAGAAATTCAATAATATATAAGAAACGAAGACTACAATTTGTAATAATTCAATTGTAATTATGTAATCTAGAAATTTTTCTTTCTTGCTTTTACGTTTGCAAAATCATGAATAAGTTCGGTGTAACTCCAATTTTGTATTATTTTATCTGAAAAAATTAAAGTAATAAAGTTTATTTAAAATTAATAGGCTTATAGCTTTTGGAACAAAGAGCGGCTCCTGGGAAAGGGCCCTCTGTCTACATGGTCCCTAGGCGGTGCCTACTCTTGCTATATGGTAGCTATGCCCATGACAAAACATGAAATCATCTAATATTCTAATATATTCAAATTACAATATTACCTAACATGGCATCGGAATCATCTCCTTCAGATCTTTTCGGTAATTTTGGTTCGCAAAATGGTTTTAGAAAAATTGAGTAAATTGCAAGGTAAATAAAGGAATGATGGAAACATAGCAAATGAAGATATTAAACAAAGTTGTGTATTAATTGGGATAAAGTCACTTGATATTACGAACCAAAAAACAATTAAAAAAATAATAATTTATTATATTAAAAATTTAATTTATTATAATTGAGTGTGAAATTCAAAAAAGAATACTAATGTTGGCGTACTGGGTTGAAACTTAATTTGTTTAAATCGGATTCTCGTATTGATGATTCATATTCTCTTTCTCATGTTGAAGTCTCGATTTTATAAAACCTCAACCTACTGGTTCTTAGATAAATAAGGTAAATTTCAAAGTATATAATTTACATTTAATAAAAATATTACCGATTATAAAAATTTATCTAATCAATTAAAAAAGTTTCTTTTTATCAACAATTTTTTATTAAAGGAGAAAAAATGCGTGTTATATAAATGTTAAATGTTGTATTTATGTTATGTACCTATTTATGTAACAACTCAGTATATTTGTTCGCTTTGATCTGCTTTTATATTAATTTCATGTCAGGAGTCTCTCCTTTCAAGAAATTTGTGCTGAAATTTTTGGGCGAAAATACTGAATTTTACTTCAGTATTTATACTGTTTTTCATTAACGGAAATATAAATATTTATTTTATTTTATGTTAAATCGATTAAATGTTTACTGCTAAATTTGATTGGTTATATAAATATTTATATTAAGATATTGATTAAGTTGTCTATATTAGAGTGCTGATATTAATATCAATTGATTTGAATAATAATAATACCACTAATTATATAAGTATTTATATTAAGATACTGATTAAATTGGTTATATAAAAAAGCTGATAATTGATACCTATTAATAATACTAATAATAATAATAATTCCCATAATAATTTTTTTTAATAATAATAATGATTTTTCCCTTGTGTTATTAAAATGTAACAGACAGAAAAATACACTAATAAATAAAAATCATGAATCATAAATATGTACATTATCAAATCAAATAATTATTGTTCATTAAATATCAGAAATAACAAATAGGATATTGTTGATTGTATAAGATAAAGTCCAATATTTTTAATCATTTTCTGGACTCGATAGCTTTGAAGATTGGATTGAATTGATGAGTTTATGAAGTTGAGTTATTTAGATCCTCTCAGAGTAGATGTTGACCCTGTATCTGTTTGGACTATGTTATAGTTGTCATCTAATTCGAAATATTTGATTTTTCGACCCCTGTCATCCAACACTCAGATGCCTTTCTTTACTCTAGGGTCTATTCTAGCTCGCCCAGACGCTCCACAATTTTAATCATACCCCCATGCACCCATGAGCAAGTCCATGTTGGTACTGTGCATAGCGGCCGAGAATACCACAAGCAGGTGTGCACTGTTCCCAGTACTACTCCTTGGGAGATCCTCGCCTTCGGGTTCTTGACTGCTGTTAGAAGGACTTACGTCGCTTAGTTCTTCTACTAATTCTCTTCTATCTCTTTGTCATTTATCTGTTTTAATTAATGTTTTATTTTATTTTAAATATCTGCTTGCGGTGCGTGTGTCAGCCATTCTCATAATTCGAATAAATTTTTATTTTGTTTTACTGATGGCTAATATCATAACAATAAAGAACTCAGAAACAGGGCACTAAGGAACTCTAAACTAAAACATTACACAAGTTTGTTTTGGAAAACAACCGTGTACTGATATGGAATAAAAATAAAATTTCTATGCGCAATTTTACGAGTAATAATATGAGTAATAAATAATAATTATGGCAAATAAAAAAAAATAAATTCATACGAATTTTTCCTGATAATTTTCATTTTTCTGGAATTTTTAAGAAAATAGAAAATCCATATGATGCTTATCATCAATAAAACTGACAAAATTGTAATTAAGACATCTGAAATACAAGAAATGTTATCAAAGCAAATAATAAATGACGCCGACAAATTATATTGACAATGGCTATTTTAAATATTATCATAATTTTGAATCATTACACAATTATTATATATATATATATATATATTATATAATTATATATATATATATATATATATATATATATATAATTACAGTTGTCTATACGTCATTGCCAATCATACTTATTTAAATACTTATAATAAAAATATAAAATAATAATAATATTATTAATATTATGTCACTTATAAAGAAATCAGAGGTGAAAAACAAAAAAGTCCTTAATATTATTAATATTATTATTATTACTTTATAAGGACTTTTTTGTTTTTCACTTATGATTTCTTTATTAGTGACATAATATTATTATTTTCATTTCACAGATTTTGAATTTTCTGTCCCTAAAAGATTTTAATATATAAACTTTGTACTACCGAAGCAGTGAATAAAATTCTTCAATAATTCTTCAGTTTATTGAGGAATAGCCTTAATTGGGACTTCTATTCATCTTATGCATTTCTCAGCTTTATTAATAAGATAATTCGCTTACAATATAAATAGATTGAATATTTTATTGCATAAATACAACGTATCGTTTGTATCAAAGGGCGGCGAAGCTCTAGTATAAGTTACCAGATTTTTAAAATTAAAAAAGATTTATATTTTTATTAATTAATATTATTGATTAATAAAACTTTTAAGAAATGATAATGAAAATTACAGACATCTTTGAATTATTTAAACCAGTAAACAATGAAGAAAAATTACTATATCATCTACAAGAAAAACATATTCTTGCTGCAAGAGCACTATGTGACTGTGGCACCAATATGTTCCTTACTGTGCGAAGTAAACTTTCTGAAATGTATTTTTTTCAGCTTCCAAAAAAATTCAGACAACTTTCTATACGAGATGGTAGTCTCTTCTCCAAATGTAAACTACCATTGGATTATGGTTGTCATGACAAAATTATGAAGAGTAAGATTTGTTGGATGTTTTTTGGATTAATAGCTTTATCTTATCGAATGCTAAATTAATTTAACTTCACGTTATATAGTACATTAGATTTTTTATATATATTTTTAATTTTAAAAATCGGGCGATTTATACTAGACTGTCTCCGTGTCAGTGTACGACTCAAATATTTTGCTCATTAAATACGCGTATAAATTTTAAAAAAACAATAATAATTAAAACAAAATTATGAAAATATAATGAATAATGAATTCCAACCTTTAACATTTACTTGAGAATTCTGAAATCATAAAGTTTATTTAAAGAACTAAATGCATTTAATTCATCTTTTATTGAGTTCATCAATAATCATTATTTTATTATAAATTAATTTATGGTATTTCCAATAATTTCTATAGTTTTAATTTTTCAAAAATTTGTAAACCCTGCTAAATGAGTTGTGACGTACACGACTCGCCACTAAAACACAAGTTAGCAATAGACTGATATAATATAATGTTCCAATTAGGCCTGGAGACCTAGAAAAAATAGAGAAGGAAGAAATATATTTTTATTTAAATATTCAATTCCTTACTTGACGATTCGACTCCAAAATTCTCCAAAAACTTAAAGATTCTAATCTTGCGATTATTATAGCGTTTTAAGTAATATTTTTAAGGAAAGAGTCACATTAAATTTGTTAACTTAACGATTTGTAAACTTTGCTTATTCTTGTATTTTTATTATGTATTTTTATTCTTTCCTATGTATATCTTTCATTTGTATATCTTTCATATGTATATCTGTCATACGTACATCCATCACACGCATATCTCTCATATGTATATCTCTCATATGTATATCTTTCATATGTATATCTTTCATATGTATATCTTTCATATGTATATCTTTCATATGTATATCTGTCATACGTATATCTATCCCATGTATATCTCTCATATGTATATCTTTCATATGTATATCTTTCATATGTATATCTTTCATATGTATATCTTTCCTACGTATATCTCCCATATTATTTATTGGTGTTTTTCGAAAGTAAAATTTAAAAATGCATTATTGCATTTTGTAACACTAACTTTACGTTTTGATATCTTTCATATGTATATCTGTCATACGTATATCTATCACACGCATATCTCTCATATGCATATCTCTCATATGCATATCTTTCATATGTATATCTTGCATATATATATCTCTCATATTATTGATTGGTGTTTTTCGAAATTAAAATTTAAAAATATATTATTGCATTTTGTAACACTAACTTTACGTTTTGATCAAAAATGAATTATTTTTGAATTTTGCTCATTTTTAGGTTCTCAAATAACCAAATTTTCTATACGCAAATAATTAATCATTCTGCATTTTAAGTTAATTTTATTTATTAAGATTTAAACACATTAAGAAAAAGAAGACATGTAGGTGACGAATGCCGCATTTTCAATGAAGAATGGAGAGTAAAATACTTCTTTGTGCAAATGCATGTAAAGAAAGGTAAAGCTGCATGTGTAATTTGCAATGTCACTTGCTGTAATGAAGGGATATAATTTAGGTTGACATTTTGAAACAAAACATTCTTCAACCTACTCACAATTTAAGGACAAGTAGGGTACTGAAAAACTTGAGACAGTGTGACGTACTTTGTGTTCTCAGCCAAATTTATTTATGAAGGCAACCTCGGAAAATGAAGAATTTACTTCAGTAAACATGAATGTTGCTTATTTGTTGGCGAAAAAAGAAATACCCTTTATGGATCGAAAAATCGTTCAAGGCTGTATGATGTAAACTGTTGAATTGTGCCCAGGAGCATTAAATCTTTTCAAAATTTGTGATTCAGGGTAAAGTTAATATTGTTTGAAAGTCAGGTACTGAATATAATTTTACGCATTTCCCATGTTGTGAAGAATCGAATATAAAAACTCATGAACAATTTCTAACAACATTTGTTGTAAAGGTCATCGCAAATTTAAAACCAGAATTTCAAAAGCGATTTCCTTATCTAAACATGAACTCAAAGGAAATTCTGAAGTTTCAACTCAATTTCAATTGGAAATGATTGATCTTCAAGCTACAGATCAAATCAAGGATAAATAAAAGGAAGGGAACTTAGTGGATTTTTACAAAGTTTTTGACGCAAAAGAGTTTCCAAACTTATTTCTATGTTTGGGATATATACATGTGGGATAAAACCTTTTCCAGGAAGAAGTATCTTAAATCAAAATACAAGGCAAATTTATCGGATGATCATTTGCAATCATTGCTTATAATTGGTGTCTCAGATATTAACTCCAGCTATAAAGAAATTCTTCGTCAAAAAACACAGTTGCATCTTTCCTATAAAAATTGCATGAAATAATTTTATATTTATGTATAATAATTATACAATTATACTACAATTTAACCATGTTTGTTTAGTGTTGGTGTATTTGTAATTAAATGTAAAAAATAAAATTTAATGCTACTTTAGTCATAATGAGATATTTCATTTCTCATGTTTATGTGACCCACCACAAATGGATGAAATTCCAATCCGGCCCTTGCAGCAAAAGGTTCGGACATCTCTGATATAGCGCATAAATATTTAACGTTGAGACAAGCTGTGACAACAGTACAAAAAAGATAACCTTGACACAATGGAAAACTGTCAGACACAAAAGGAAATTGAATGCAATGGATAGAAAAAATATACATTGGAAGAACACTCAGAAACTTTAACCAGAGTTAAATAATATCTGGATTATGCTGGAAAAATTCTTTAAAATGATTTTCAAAATTTCAAAATATTATAATTAAACTAATTTAAGTAAACAAAAAGTTTTCGTTTAAAATGTTAAGTTTAAAATTATTTATAAAAAATGCTTTTTTAAAAATAGAAAAATTTTCAGTAATTTAAAATTTTTATTTAAATTTTATTAAAGTAAATTAATTCAAATTATATTTCTTTTATTCTTTTTATTATTATTATGTTCCGTATAATAAACAATAATTCAATGTACGAAGGAAGATTTTTAGGCTTTTTTAAGTAGAATTTATATTTATGATTTTTAAGAAGCATAAATTTAAAATTCCTGAAAATTTTAAATAAAATTTTTTTATTTTATTTAAAAAAAAGTTATAAAATTATACACCAAAAAATAGTGAGATATACAAAGATCGGGAGAATATGCTAGAATCGTATTGCTAATAATTTTAATTTACAAATTGAATCATTAATAAGCAGTAATCATATAAATTATACAAACTATAATATTTACATTTATCTTCTCTTCTCTGGAATCGCTGGCATTGATGGAGAGATCTACAATGATATGTCATGTCATTCCTGACAACAAATACACCTGATTCAATTCATTAAAAACTCCTATAATAAAATGAAAAATCCATAAAGTTATAATATAGGAACATACATAGTTACCCGTGTCTGCATGTAATTTGTTCAATTGAATAAAAACTTATAATATAGGAAGGAAGGAATTAGAAGAAAATTTTTTTTAACATAAAAACATAATACATAGTAAATAATGCATGCAAAACTTTCAAAATGTAGAAATGTTCAATTCATTAAAAACTCTATATAAAACTATTTTTAGTAACTTTTTAGACAATTTTTTTTAAATTAAAGCCGAAAATTTTTGAAAACAATACCAAAAACTCTACTTTGAGTTGTAGAGAAAATTAAGAAATAATTTCGTAAGATTTTTCATGAAATTCAATCAATTTAATATTTTTACAACTTTTCAGATATTTCAAAAATATCCATCGAAACTCTAGGTTTTTGAGTTTTTACCTCATTTGCAATTTACCAGGAGCAGTGGAACCAGAACCTTCAAATGAGGAGTTTAAAAAATACGGAAAACATAAGTTTTCCGATAACTTAAGTTAAAAATTTTTTTTTATAAAGTATAAAAAATCCAAATCATTAATACCATAGAAAATGAGGAAGATTTTTATAAATTTGGGAAATTAACAGAAATTTCCAAAGCCTCATAAAATCAATAATTATCAAAAATTTGAATTTGTCAAAAGGTAAAAAAGATGGCAGCCAAAACAAATTTCCAAGGAACAGAAGAATAGCTTATTCGAATATAGAAACTTTTTAATAATAAGTTTTAGTTTTCAATTAATCGGACTTACATTTATTAGAAAATAATTCCATTAATTTGCATAAATTGGCATAAATTCCTAAAAAACCTAAAAAAACTAATTAAAACTAAATTTATAATAAATGATGATGAAAAGTATTATTTAAGAGATTGAATAATGATCTCATAAATATACGAGATCACAATCCAAGCCCTAAATTATACTATATTAAAAAAATTACCTGCCAGCCATTTTAAAAATGGCTAATTCATAAACAACCATAATTGTAATTGGTTGTTCATTAAAACTTCTATTATAGTAGTTTTTAATGAATTGAATCAGGTGTATGGTAAATGTCTCAATAAATTATCATCCAACGCGGCAATTCAAAATATACATCATACACGCGATATGTAAATGTTCCGATTTAACTAAAAACATGAAACTCCCGAAAACTTCAAAATAAGTTTTTTGCAAAATGGATACCCAATAAAATTGGTTTAAAATATTTTTTAAACAAACACGGTTCTAATGGACACAACACACAAAAAAACACCACAACAAACCAATAATTTACCTACGCTTCCCCTTTTTAAACAACAAGACATACAATACAATCAGATTTTTCATCTGCAATACTGATTTATGAGTCCATATTCACCCGATCTTCACCACCTCAGCACCTTTGAAATCACAACTCCGTAAATCCGAAAAATCTCTGCTGCTTTTCCAAAAAAATATTTTTTTTTTGAAAAACATTGCTTTCAAATAACTTACACAAGATTTAACACACTGAACATTACGAACACGACTCAATGAACACAAAAACAAAACCAGTAATTATCAGGAACACTGGGACTCAAATCAGCTCCACACAAAGCAGAATACCAAATACTACAGGACGCATAAAAAAATAGATTACAAAAATTAGCCGCAAAATCGTTCTTTATCAAAAAACACAAACCATTCATAAATATTCAACTAGAATAAATAAAATTCGAACTAAAAATGGTAAATTTTAAAACTCCATAATAATAATAGTTAAAATCCTTATTAAACCAAACTATCAATATAAAAAATAAAACATACATTTTTTACTATTTTTCATAATTAATAGATAATGATCAAAATTACTTGAAACAAGCTGTGCCGAAAATTTGTGAATATCAATAAAACATCGATATCATCGATATCAATGAATCATAGTCAAAAAATAAAAAATTCCTAATGTCATGTGATTATAATAATAATTTTGGAAATTTGAAATAAATTAAGAAATTTATTTATTATTAAATTTCAAATTTAGTAAATTTTTATGTCAAAAAGAAAATTATATTTTTGAATTTAGTATTTTATTTAAATTTTCTAGCTTTTTCTTTTCTATCGTGGTTTGTTCTTTTAATGTTTTATAAATATTACAAATGCTATTGAGAGAATTATTGCAGATAATTTCTATTGCATAATTGTTTGTTAATTTTATAGATGTGAAATTCCAAAATATAATATAATAAATATAGAGTTCCATCTTTATATACTGATATATTTTATGCTTAATTTTCAGGCAAATCTGTGGACACTTAATGGAGTTTCTTCCTACTTCATAAATTGCAAAATGAACGAACGATAAAGATATTGCGATTCTTTTTATATACTTATTATAGATGCAAAATCTGGACGATTAAGAAGTTCATTTATTAATGTCCATTTTCGATCTAAATAGTATATTAATAACTGAGTTAAAAATATACAACGGATGAGCGCTATTTGTAACGGTTGGAAGATTGTTTCATCCACCGATGCATGTAGCTTATCCAACCTCTTCGAGATCGCATGACAAATTATGAAGTTTCTGAAGCCTCCGTTATTAAGGATTATCAAAAGAAGTAAATCAAGATTACAAATGATTTTTATATGCAAATTAAAGAATTTATGATAGAAAAATATTTAAAACAGTTTTACGACATACCATATTCTTGAAGTCTTACAAAAGGTGCGATTCTCGTGTTTCCATAGGAAATGATCTTACTTAGACGCTGAAGTATAAAGGTCATTCAAAAACTCTTACTTCAAACATTTATAATTCTAAAGCGAATTTTTTTTTCATTCATTCTGAAATTGAAAATATATTTAATATTTTATTATTTCAAAAATAATAAAATATGTTTTAAATTCTGATCTTGGTTTTAATACCAATGCGCCCTTAATATATCACCTAGGGCCCATTACTCATTCCCAGGCCGCCTCACTCGCAATAGACTAGTGGTAAATGGAAGCCATAAAACCAAAATTAATAATTTAAAAATCAGAAAATCACGTTCAAAATTTCAATATTATTCATTATTATTTCAATTTCGAATTGAAATTATAAATTACCTACGAATTCAAAATAAGGGACACGAATTGATAACGGAGATAAATGTAAATTAAATGTGCAAATCACTGGAAAATCTGGTTCAAAATCCAATTATTTTGTAACAAATAAAGAAACAAATATAAAAAAATATAATTATACCAGTTTTTATAACAAAGAATTTGCGATGAAACGGCAGCCATTGGTATTGGGAGGGCCGCAATTTATGGACGATGTCTAGAAGAATTGATAATAACCATTCGCATTATCACAAAATGCATTACCAATGAATCCAGGACCACTTAACACTGAGATTGATGTGAAATCCTCTTTGGATAAATCTCTAGGAACAGGTGAATTTGTAAATATTGTATAATTTAGTTGTACGAACTAGATAAATAATAATAATATAAAATGATGGTATCTTAGTAACATCATTAATTAAATGTAAAACAAGTAAATATAGGATAAGATAAGCCTTTGTACAAAATATTTATTAAATGAAATTATTATTATAAATATAAGAATTTTAATTTTCACCACTAATTACTTTTATTTTAAATTTATTAAAAAATATATTGACTATGAACCAGTAAAGATATCGATGATGTTTTAATACGAATTTTCAGCACAGCCCTTTTCAAGTGTTTAATATTATTGTTAAAAGAAAGCCCGATTCAAACACATTTTACGATATTCATTGTCATAAAAATAAAACAGATAATATCGATTTATTATATATATCCTAATAAATTATTTCTTTTAATATTTTTTTAAAATTATATTTAAAATTTAAATCATTCTTTATTGTCAATATTACATTTTATTTAAAATTTCGGCACTCACAGAAATGAAATCAAAAATACGTGAGAGACTACAAATGATCGATAAAGAAATGCGTGTTTGTCTTTCGAAAATTGAGCCTCGCGTCAACCATATTTACGCGAAAAATCAATCTCAAATTTCGCATTGAACAAAAATAAAATTTAATTGTATTCGATTCATTACTTGTAAATAAAAATTTATTCTAAGATTTTCAACTGTTGATCTTCTATATATGGTTGCCTCGAGAGAAAAAAATGTGCTTAGGGTGCCGCGATGCGAAAAAGGTTGTCCCACATTAATATAGATTGATGTATACTATAAGTTTAAGTTGTATTACAGGATATCTACCGAAGTAACGATGTAATATGGTATTTTTAATACAAGAAATTTTAAATATAAATCAGAATTTTATTTTAATAAATTTTACTTTTAAATTTATCTGACTTTCATTAAATCGAAAAGTAAATCCAATAATTGGCATAAATTGACAAAAATTCCTAAAATCCTAAAGAAAATTAATTACATATAAATTTAAAATAAATGTTGATAAAAAGTATTCTCTAAGAGCTTTAATAATGATCTCATAACTTTACGAGATCAAAATCCAAGTCTTAAAATTTACATTTTTTAAAACATTTACTTACCAGCCATTTTAAAATGAGTAATAAATAAAAGCTGCATAATATGTTCATTCAAACTTCTATTAAAAATTGTTAATGAATTGGAACAGGTGTATAATAATAATGAGACTAAATTTGTGTTGGTATTATTATGCTAGGAAGGTTTTGCAAATTATACAATGTTTCTTAATTGTTTGATTATGTAAAATTGGGATAAGTAAAACTGATGTTTGTTTTTAAAATTTTAATTTTTAATATTAATGGGGTAATGGCCGTTTTTTTAATTTAAAAATTTCTATTTTAACAAAGCAAAATCAATAATATATTCTCCGCCATTGTTTACGACTTATTCACAATGTTCAATAAGTTTTTCTTAGCCTCGGGGATAGACATCCTAGGGAGTACTTTGGTGATGTGACGACGAGCATTGTTATGTACGAGGAGAACACCATATAGTTTATCGGGTCGTTTTTGTTGAATAGCGTTGTTGAGTCGGTGCATCTATTGAACGTAAAACTATGCGTTTACTGTTTGGTTTCGGTCAAGCAATTCAATCGTCCATTATATTTGTGTTAATTTTACGCCGATTTCTTTACTCCAGTATCTCTTGGAACGGAACCAAAGCGTAAAACGACGTTTACCTGTATTTTTATATGCATTTTGTAATGAAATTAAAGGTAAAAATGCAATTTAGACTAAAACTAAGTTGTTTATAGAAAAAAATAGAACGAAGCCCATTTAATTTGTATGGGTTTGTATCAAAATAACTGATATGTTATACGGCATTTCGCCTTACGGTTAAATTTCCCGGAACGAATCTAAGCCGTAAAGCGAGGTATGGGTGTACAGAGGACAGATAAATCAAATATTCCAATATAATTATATCAGAAGTTGTGCTCAGTAGTTGTAAATATTTTTACTAAATGTAAGTATTGTTCAGTGCAATACGAAATATAACTAATATTACTAAATGAGCCCACTCGAGATGAAATTTTCTTTGCGTTTACTCATCTCAATTCATTTGCTTCCAAAAATATAATCATTCTAATCAATTAAAAAGCTTTTAACCCATTAGCGCCGAGGCTATGAAAACTACAGAAAATAACATGCATTACCTGCTGTCCGGACTAAATCTAAGATAATCCCAAAGTTTTATTTTCGAATTCAGCGTGTAAGGGTCAAAATCAATGTGATCTATGAATAGATAACTAGGCACATGACAGACAAAACTAAGTTAGTCTATTGAAAACAACTACGTGTCATTTAGTGTGAAACGGTAGAAAACATCCAGAACAATATGTCACACCGCATTTTTCACAGAACGTTAATGATATTCAGGTGCAGATGACTGCCTGACATCGATGTTGTCCGGTCCCTTTTGACAATAAATGGCTTAAACCATCGTAGCGAATGTTATCTAAAACATTCAACTTTCGTCGAGAGGGAGAAGCCAAAACGATTGAGCTTATTTTGCATAAACTGCTTCAAAGAGCTGCTGCCAAAGTAACGAATAATCTCCTCATTAATACTAATATACTGAAAAATATCCGAATTGTTTAAAGGATGCATTCAATCTGTTCATCAGCGGCTTGATTTTGTAATCTTTTGGTAACCCGAAGATGGCATGATTGTCAGTAAAATGAATAAAGCGCTTTATCTCCAAAAAACGATCACGCGTCATTGCTTGAGTGACTAATGATATATGTACGTCATCATCTGTACACCAATATAACCGTTCTCTTGGAAGCTGGTGATAGCCACTCAATATTAGTATTCCAATAAATGTTTTCAATTCATCTAATGTCAGATCATATGAGTGTTTATTTTTATCGCGCCTTGCATACAACACGCTTTGTTCTGTAACATAGAGAATTTCATTTGTGAAAATGGTTTCAAAGACTTCCACGGGATCTTTATCAAATATGGTATCTTGAATGATCATGTCACAATGGGTATTCGAATCATGAAAATCGACCTTTTTGAGATCGTAACAAGGCCGTCTTTTTATCAATGTTGGTTCATTGGCTCCATATGCATCATGGATCTCCAAAAGAACTTCTTCCACGCTGTTATCAATTAATTCGACAACTAATTCTCCAGGAACATCTTCACATTATGTTACTGGAACGAAGTCATAATCTTGAACATCATCTTCATCTGATTGAGTGTCCACATTTTTCGGGGGCAATAGGATATTACAATGAAATTTCCCATTTCTTTTAATGAGTTCATTTGCGACATCCGTGGTAGTTTGGAAAAAAGCTTTTCTCATCTGCATAAACATAATTAAAATAAAAATTAACAAAGCCAGCTGATTAAAGATTCAGATATCGACTACAAAATAAGCATTATTACCGAAAGAAACCCAGTTTGTAAGTTTCTTTTCCTGAAAGAATGGCAATATTTCAGAAATATCATAAGGTAAAGAACCCATTTTCCGAATAATTTATATTCATAATATTCATAATTACTGAGGTCCAAATGCCTAGTGGCATATTTATAGATCACTTAGTAAATATACAGTTATGCCAAAAATTAGAGAATGTTTTGACAACTTCTCTTTCATGTTTTGAAAAAGCACATTTTCCACCCTTCTGAAACTTTCGGAAACGTCTAATCAGTAACATGTACAAATGTTTTAAAAAAAAATTATTTTCTTAAAAATACACTTTTTCAAAAAGTGAAAAAATTGTATTTGCTTAGTTTTTAATAAAAATTTCATAGAAAAGTAATAATTAGAACTTACCTTAGCTCAACAAATTAATAGGCGACCAAATTTAAAGCTATAACAACATGTAATGAACAATAAAACAAGTGATCTACAAATAGATCGTCAAGTGCTAATCAATATCCCAAAATTTTATTTTTAAAATATTTATTTTTTTTAATTTTTCGATTTTGCAAAATTCTTGGCTATTCTGCATTAATTCAGTGATTTTGTGAACTAAAATAATTTGGTTATTTATTTATTTAAGTTTTCTAATTAATAATATAGTGTTGGTGTACTGGGTGGAATTAATTTTGTTTAAGACTGTGCTCATTTGTTTTAATCTATCTTACTTCACTAAGTCCTTACTTTCCTAGGGTTGATACTGTCTCACCCAGACGCCCCACAATTTTGACCTTACCACTATATACCCATGAGCAAGCTCATGTTGGTACCGTATATAGCAGCCGAGAGTCCACAAGCAGGTGAGCCCCATTTCTAAGACTACTACTTGTGATAATCTCGCTTTCGGGTTCATGACTGCCGTTAGAAGGACTTACGTCTACTTAACTCCTCTGACTCTCTTGACATTAATGCTCACATATCACATTTTTTATTATCGATCTCATGTATGCGTCCGGGGTAAAGTTTTCTCATGATCTTTCAAGTTTATGGTTAAATATTAGGACAAATTAGAGTTTGAAGCATAATTATCTGAAACTTGATTACTTAGTTAGCATTTAGTAATTTAATTTAGACAACATTATTTTAGATATCTAATTAATAAATCTTAAATACTATAATTTAGAAATTTTCTGAAGGAAAACATTCGCTAATGAGTTTTTAAAGTCCAGGTTCTTCAATTATCAAAATTTTTGTGTTAAATCCCCTGAATTACTACGAAAAGGCAAAATAATCTCAATAACCTAAATTTTGTTTAAATTCGTAAAATTATATCTTAATTAACATGCGGTAATTCGAAATTTTATCTAAATTATTAAATTCGCTGTTAGATCAGCTGTTCTTAATTTTAGTAAAAATTTTCGGTTTCATTTAAGAAAAATAAAGTCGTCTTGAGGCTTACATCTTGTCTTTCATTTACAATTACTCTTTTACTGTTAAAATACCTCATACAAAGAATTTAAATTGGTTTTAATAAGAATTATAATCATTCCTATTTCAGTTCTCTGAGTTAAATAAACCTTTTCAATCACACCACTCGCAAGCATTAGGTTCTATTAATATTATACTATACTCAGACAAGACTGTAACTATCCATTCATTTTTTATTTAGATAGAAAAGTCAAAAATTACTAGAAAATTAATAATAATTACCAAAATTTTATTTTTATTAAAATTTACAAGATTTATAAAAGAAATGAAAACGAAATATAATTAAACCATAAATCTATTGTTAATTCAATACACAAAAAAATAGTCACTATCGAAATCATGCTTTTATTTATCGATGTCGACTGGAATGTCGGCCGAGATTTAGTTTATTTGATCCGATTTGGGGAACCGAGTGGCAGAGCTCGTCCCCGAAGTCATCTGTTCAGTATCCTACAGAGGTTGATGATTTCCGATTCTCGTCGATCATAGATGTGGGGGTTGAGATTGGTGATAGGTTCACGCGAATTTGCAGTTCCGCCGTTTCGTCGGCCCAGATTTGAGATGTGGGTTCTACGGATTTCGCTGGTTCCGGTGGATTTTTGTCCGACTTGACGAATTCGGGGTGTTGCTCGGCGACCAGTGTTGCGGCTTTTTCGAGCATCTTGGCTGCGTTATTCAGCAGTGTGACTCCTTCAGCTCGGCTTAGTTCACGACGACGCCGGTTTTTACCGCTCCAACCAACATTGCAATGGCCACCACGGTGAATTCCGACGGTGTCCTACCCCGTAATCGATTCATAGCCGACCAGACTAAGCAGACCCCGAAGGGTGGTCAGTGATAAGATAACACGTCAACGTCCTGCAAAATCAACTGCCGGAATTGAATGTTATCCTACCATTTTCCACAAACTAACATGAATATATAAAATTGAATTTAGGGGGACTTGTCGCGGATACTAAAAAGTATCAATAAGAAAAATCAGTAAGAACTTTCAATCGAATAAATTCACAAAATTATCAAGTTTTCAAAGTTCAAGATTCGAACAAATTCAGAAAATTTTTAAGGTTTTTAAGGTTAAATATTATGAAAATGGCTGCAGTATTTATAGTGTTTTCGTGCATGGGTGCGACCAATCAGCGAGTTTTAAACCTTTTTTGGCCATTTTTTCGGGTTTTTTAATGGCTTTTATATATTTTAATATTTTTTTCATTTTCTATTTATTTTTCTTAATTTTTTAATATTAATTTCATTAATTTTACATTTTTTATTTTCGCTGATTGCTACTTTTATTCTAGTCGCCACTTCCGCCTGTGTATTTTCTAAACCTTATTTTGCAAGGTTATAGGCGGTTTTGTGTTCTACTTTATTTTTCTGTGTGCGAATTGTATGCGAAATTTATTAATTATTTGTTTTTAATTAATTATATTATTTTTTAAATTTGTTTTATTTGGTGTTTTTTATTTTATTTTGTTTTCTGCTTGCAGTGTATGCTTATGTTATAGCAGCCATTTTGAAAATTTCCAAAATGACATTACACAGCCATTGTATTTTGTTTAAATGATGGCTTATAGCCCAACAATACTTAATATAACAGAATGTTCTTGATTTTTTTGATTATAAATTTCATGCCTATCGCTCTATCGAAAAAATCCACAATTTTCATTATGAAAGCAAAAACCCTTGCTTTTATCTATTCGTTCATAAAATTTTAACCAATAGTCCATAGCCAATTAGTCCAGTGTTTTTTTATTTTCTTACTACTAATATTTAAACAGTGAAAACAATCAAATAAAAATAACAAAAAATAAATTACTTTTATAATGATATTTTCACCAAGAGTAAAATACAGTCGACTAATTTGATCTGGATGGTATTTATCAGTTATCGCTGAATATATTACATTTTTAATAATTATTATTTTTATTTTAAAAATGTTTAAAAAATTTGTTTTAATTTTGTCAATTATTGAAAGCATTCGTGGGAAGGTAAGGTCAATCACAGAAGTAGCAAAAAGCAACGAACTTGTTGCATTTTTTTAAGTGATTAGGACTTATTTAAGGTCGAAATATTTCATTTTGTGAATAAAGATTGCGAAAAACGGCTTACACTGTTATATATTTAAATTATGTTTAATTTGGAAGGGTTCAAAATATGCACTTTCTGAAAGTGTTCTAACAAAAACTTCGAAATTATAGTGATTTTGGCCGCATGCTAAGGCAACATAGAGCTGATAATTACCAAAAACAGGTTAAAATAATAATATAAACTTTAAAATGTTTACTATAGCAAAAACATCCATAAAAATATAATTTAAATAAATAATTATGTAAGCCAATTTCCAGTGTTTATTTATAAAATAAAATATTATTTCGAACTAAAATATGTCCTGATTACTCCAAAACAGTACTGGAAGTACAACAGCAAAATAAATTATTAAACTCTTACTTTTATTTATAAAGAACTTTTCCATTCTGCTGTGATATAAAAGGTAAAGACAGTGTCTAGTACTGTGGACATTCAACGAAGTGTTCCTTGAAGATATAAAACAATCATAATTCATATATACTATCATTTATTATTACAATTATAAAACGGTGATTTCTTGGTAGCAGCATAAATTAAAATCAGATAGGTATTTACTCAGTATTATATTTTATTCTTATAATTATTACTATTACTATTATTATTATTATTACTATTATTATTATTATTATTACTATTATTATTATTATTATTATTATTATTTAAAACAAATACAAAATATTTACATTGAATTAAAATCTCAATTTTATTAAATTTTTTAATTTTTTAACCTGTGATTTATAAAAACAGAATTTAAAGATTTTAGTAAAATATTTTTGAAAAATAAGAAATTTGTTTAAAATTAATTTATTCTATATAATTTCAAGTCCATATCTGCCTGACAATGAGTGAGTTTGTCGAAATATATTGTAGTATAATATATATGTTGGATTGGCGTTTTATTTTATTTATAATAATTATAATTATTATTATTATCAAATATGAATGTCAAGTCATTGATTTACATAAATAAAAGAAAAACAATACAATTGAAATCATTATCAAGTGTAAATAATCAAGGTTCAACTAAAAATAGAAATTGAATCATATTTAATAAATAAGAGTGCCTAGTTACCCGACTATTATAATATCTGAATGAGAAGTAATGTAGTTAACCAATAATTACCGAAATTCTGGCAAATGTTTAGTATAATCCACTTTAGCTCCTTATCAATATCCTATTGAAATAAGTAGTGAGATGTGTCACATCCAGGACAGTCCCCTCAGCCAGCAAATAAGTAGGTCGACTCAAAATTTTATGTCAGTAGTGTAATTGTAGCAACCGGGAACTATTTGAAATTTATGTAGCTTAAGCCAATATTTTCAAACATATTTCGAATTCTATCTAGGTCCAGTTAACTTTAAATTAGTGTCCCTTCAAGGACAAAGATATACTATATTGTTATAAAATAGTCAAGTCAAGTCTCATAAAATAAAACCTCACTTATAAGACAGTATCGAAATTATTAATGTAATTTCATTGAATAACGTCTCTAATAGTTTTAAGATTTCATATAGAGATTCTCCATATAAAATCTACTCAAAACTTGTGTCACTTACAGGCTAGTCTATATATAATGTCACAAGGCTGGAGATATAAGATTTATTATCTAAATTTTGGATTAGTTTAAGATTCTAAAACAAACAACTAACTCAGGAAGAAAATAATTATATTGTAAGTATTTTGTCTTCATCGGCTTCAACGGACCTTCTAGGACTTGGTGCGTCTTTAACATCGAAATTGTCGGAGCGAAACTTTGCAAATCAATTCATACAATTCAAATGGAATTATATTTATAATATAGTAGAATTTTATCAATATTTATAACTATTAACCACATATCAATATATATATATATATATAAGTTTAAAATATAACTATACCTTATAAAATAAAGTAAAGAAAATAGTAGAGAAAGAGAAAAAGTTTGCATTATCATTCAGGAAAACCATGAGAAGTTTTAAAATAAAGAAAGGGTAACAAGAAAAACTTCAACAATTTCAGAAATTCCCAATTATCAACAGTTCAAAAGTCGGCGCTTGTTTAGAATTGCCCCGCATTTTTTAAATAAATTTTATTATAGGGCATTTAATACTTTTAAAAATGGATTATCAACCTAACAAAAAATCAATGATTAATTTGAACTTATTGTCACTTTATGACATTGTTCGAACCAAGGAAGGTGCCATTAGATTTTTGCAAGATAGAGGTATATTAAATCGACGCAAAGCATGCCTAAACAACCACGAAATGATTTTATCGATCACAGATGAAATAGAAAGATGGAGATGTACGAAAAAAACCTGTAGAAACGAGGTTTCTTTGAAGTCTGGATTTTGGCTGGAAAACATTAACCTCTCTTATACCGAAGTTGTTTTATTTATATATTCTTGGAGTTTTGAATTAACTTCGATTGAATTTTGCCAAAGGGAGTTAAGTATTTCATCAAACGCAACCATCATTGACTGGAACAATTAACTCCAATAGGTTTGTGCCAATAGTCTGTTACGAAATCCCTTGATCATCGGTGGCCCAGGTTTACATGTAGAGATTAATGAATCTCTATTTACCAGGAGAAAAAACAACGTTGAACGTGTTTATCCACAACAGTGGGTGTTCGGCGGCATTTGTAGGGAAAATGGGGATTGCTTTCTTTATGTCGTTCTTGATCGCTCGGCAAACACCTTAATGCCCATCATACATCAATCCATAAGACCAAGGTCAATTATAATATCTGATGAATGGCGGGCATATAGTCAAATTCCAAACCTGGGATTTGGTTACGTGCATGAAACAGTCAACCATTCAGTAAATTTCATTAATCCCATTACCGGTGCAAACACACAAATGATTGAAGGATGTTGGAGTTTAGCGAAACAAAGAAATAAGCGTCATTTTGGGACGCATCGTGGCATGTTAGATAGTTATTTATGTGAGTATATGTGGCGACGAAGATTAAATGGTGCAAATCCATTTGAAAAGATTTTACATGATATCCGTGAATACTGGCCACCTGCCCAATGATCGAGTTAGATAACTGTTTTTACAGTCATGTTAGCTATCTTTAATAATAAAAGCTTGTATTAAAAGTTTATTATTTAAAATAAAATTTATTTAAAAAATGCGGGGCAATTCTAAACAAGCGCCCAAAAGTCCAATCACTCCAATTCAGAAATATGTCATGGAAATAAATATTTACATGAAGTTTTGTTTTCTAGTTTATACGAAACTTCACAGATACAAATGTCCATGTTTTTACTATCTAATACAAATATGATTTGTTAAATGTTGCCAAAAACTGTTTTTAGTAATAGGGTGTTTAGATTATAACTTTATTTGAAATAATAGTTTATCAAGTATTGTGCTCCAAAAGTTGTGGTATTAAACATTCACGAAATATCAGAAATATATGTTACAGAATTAATTCATATGGAATATTCCATGACTACATGTTGCACTGAAAATGTTAAACATTGTAATTTTTGTATCAATAATATATATTGGAATAAAGCTGCCACCTCTCAAGATTTCGGCTTGAGAATAAAGATTTCAGAGTAAATCTCAAGACTCAAGACTTGGAAACCGAATCTCAAGATTTTATAAATTTCGCATTTCGGGTATATTTCTTTCTGGGTAAAATAATTTTTGTATCTCTATTTTTTAAACTCTGAATTTGCACAAAAGGTTGTTTTTTTAATTTTTGCTAATACCCAAATTTGGCCATTTTTCGTCTCCTGCTCCCATAAATATTTTTAATATTACATTGCTTATATCTTATAAGAAATAATATTTCACTTTTAAATAAAATGTGATAATCGGAATCGCAATAAAAATTGAATAAACGAATAATGAATTTTGCATTTTAGTTAGTCTCAAGATTTGGCACTCTGTTGAGGTGGCAGTCCTATATGGTAAGGTTGTGTGGGTAATACTTGTTCATGTTTTGTGAATCTACAGAAGCGAGACATAATTAATTTATTATTTGTTGAATTGCCAAAAAATGTATTGTTGTAATATTTTGAATTAAAATAAATATATAAATATAATTTCTTGATTTGAAATTATTTTAGTTTTGAGATAATATTGAAATAACCTTAAACGTTAAAATAAGCATATCTTTGTTTACAATAAATTATGTTAGACTTGAATAATTAGAGTGATAAATAGAAAATTTGATATATATTCATGTCTGGATATCTGAATAATTGGCGTGATAAATGGAAATTTTGATATTCAGTCACTTTTACCTTGCGATCGAAATATTAGGTCGTGTAAAAAGTTCCCGGGCAGCAGTAAAGATCAAAATTGGTATTTTAATCAGATTCGGTTGCTTGTGGAGAGATGGCAGCTTGTTATAGATAATGGAGGACTTAACTTTGACGAATAAAACGGTTGGTTAATCATATTTAATTTCATTGTCATTCTATATGTTGAAATTGTAATCCAAAACTGCTGGTTCAAAACATTACTAAATAGTTATTGTATTTAGTAAATCCAATTACAATGGATCATTAAAGTAAAAATGGGTTTTGTTTTAAATATTACATTTTATATAATCTTCTATTTAGATACATTAAAAAGATTGTGGATGACGATAAAAAAACGAAAAACGGAAAATATAATATTGGAATTTATCTCTGGATAATTTATTCTTTGTTCGAGTGGATACAAAAAAGAATTATTTGTATTGCCTGATTAGTTAACGATTTAAGGTATTCATTAAATATATTTATTTTTATTTATATTATTTCTATGAACAACTTTGGAAAGATTTTTTTATAATGTCAGATGTGCAAAGATCAAGTTTGACGACATGATAATATCTGGTCAATTTTTCGCAAGAATACATGAAGATATTGAATTTAATGAAGACGGTGTAGAAAAGATAGGCATTATAAACTACACGATTACAGTGCTCAACAAAGGATATAATGTATTCAGAGACCGGATCAAACCTATTTCGAATATTATAAATGCAGAAAAGTTTACTGATGATTGTTGGGCATGTTAATAAAATTTTTGTAGTAGTGCTTGTTTAACTTTCGTTGGTGAATAGAAATAAAAACTTACAACAAATTTGATGATAATATTGTTTAATAAACATCGATTTCAAACAAAGTTTTTTTAAATATTATTATCTGATAACTGATAACTATCCACTTTGATATTTCCTATGTTCTGATTGTATGTGTGTGACGCTATCTTATATATTGAAATCATTCAACATTCATAAACAGTAAATAAAATGGTGAGTCTTGAATACATTTATTTTTTAAAGCCTGTTTGATTTCTAGAGAGAATGTCGTATTTATATAAACTATTTGGTGAATGAATTTAAACTTTTAAAAGATCTTTCAGAAAATAACAACTTTAAAAAATAAGAGTGCAAGAAATTCTCATTTAACAAAAGATGCCTAAAAGTTTGTATAGATTTTCCATCAATGCATATTATATTTGACTCTCGATAATGTATAACTTATTAAAATCTGTCTTCAAACAGAAATTACGTTTTATATTTTGGGATATTTTTGAGATTTGAAATTATTGGATATTTTTCCAATGAGAAAGTTGGAACATGATAAGATTCCTTTATATACCTAATGTTGATTAGATATTATATTGATGTTATTCAACGAAATTACATTAATAAGTTTTATATTGCCTTGGAAGTGAAACTAGTTTTATGAGAGACTTGTCTTGATTATTTAATAACAATATAGTATACTTCGATGTCCTGAAAGTGACACTAATTTAAAGTTGATTGAAAACTAGATAAAGGCTTAGAAAATTTTGTCTTGACCTACATAAAGTTTGAATTTTTTACATGGTAAACATGTGATGGCTATAGTTATATGACCTCAAGACTATCTACTTGTTTTCTAGATAATTTCTATTGTGAAAGAATATTCCCCATCGGTAGCCTTAGCCTCAAATCCTTGAAACTCTACCTTTGGCTGAAATAGACGAATTAACTACCTTATTGCAACAAACAGGCACTATACACGTCAATTATAATTTTCATTAAAAATTATAAAATATTTATCGTACTTGATCATATCTTACACCCATTTGTAAAATTTATTAAAATAATTCATAAATTAGAAGGAAAATAAAACAAATTGGATAAAAATCATTATTAATTTATTACTTGGTCTAACAAAATAAAAACATAATTTATTCATGTAACAAATTGGCGGGATTAAATGGGAAATATTGAAACTCATTCAAGTATTAATTAAAACAAAACAAATTAAATTTACATGTTGCCGATGCCAAAAATGAAACCAGAATGATTCTGCCACGAGATTTTGATAAATTTAGATCGGAATGTTTCAAAGGGATATTTCCAATTCGGATCCATTCCATCTGATCCGCCTGAACATCAAAACAAATTATGATATAATTATAAAAATAATTATTGTGTCGATGCTAGGCAAATTGTAGAAATATAATGCAAAATTTATCCATGCTAATAAAGAAGAGAGGAATTAACATATGTCCCTTAATTATTCAAAATATATACATTATTCAGATCACAATAAATTTGGACAGTAGGAAACATATTTATAATATAATTTCATTTACTCACTTGAATTGCAGTATGGGCCGTTCAAGAAGGAATCAGTGCAATCACAGAATGGTTCTCTATCATATGTTTCATTGCATACTCCAGCATTGCATACGTCATTGGCGCACACCTTCGGGCATTTTGTGGATATTGCTTTGCCAAATATCTCCATTTGCAATGGTTTGCCATTGAATGATATTTCATGGATGCAGCCCCCCAATTGGGCTGGGTTCGGGTAATGCTGACCGTGACTGGGAGTGTTTACCAGCCATAATATGACCTGGAATTTACCGGACATCTTCATGATTGGATACGCTAATTTATTATGCTGAGATAAATCTTTTATATACGTCTTTTATAAGTATTTTAAGGCATTTTTTAAAGTTCGTAGCACGCAGCTTCCCAACGACATTTTGAGTCATACTTTTATTTAAATAATATTTTTTTAACAGAAATATTTTTCAAAACTTTTTCAATCCCCCCTAATCACCCTACCGCCGTTTCAGGGTTTTGAAAAATTCGACTATCCACTTAAATAATTTTTTTGAATTAAAGGATTCAATTTAATTTGATGATCATGGTGTTTTTTATATATATAGAGATATATTTTCTGTATTTAATTGCCATACTTTGACTTCCACTGGGTTTAACAATGATGTGTCAAAATCTTCAAAAAGGTTCTAAATTTTTGACTTTCTTTAATATCAAAGGGTTTTCAATCTTTCATGGTTACAATTTTTGGCTTGTAGTCGAGTGTGATCTATAATATAACTCCGAGGGCTCAACAATGGTGGGTTATAAACTTTCTTTTGCACATTTAAAATTATATTTTAAAATTTTAAAAACTTAATAAATGTGTATAATTTATAAATTTTTTAGTTTAAAACTGTAATTTTTTAAAATTTGTTTAATTATTATTATTATTTATTAAATTTAAAAAATATTACACCATTCTGATGACTGACAAAATCAAGGATATAAGAATTTCATCTTCAATGTAATCCAGAATTTTTGCTTCAATATCATCCAGGGTATTTTCAAATCAAATAAATTTTATTAAAAAATATATATGTTACAGTGGTGTCAGAACAGAATAACTGAGGTTTTCTATCGATTGTTTATATTAAAGTCTTATATTTATTTAAAATTGCAACACATAAATTTTATTATATCCGTAGCTAATCCCCTCCCCAATAGAATTAACACGCCTAATGCTATTCCACCTTCAAAAGATTCTAGTAATATATTAACTTTTCATATCGCCATAAACAAAAAACCCTTAGTTATTCTCATTCATCATTCCAAACTTTCCGAAATCGTACTTTTAAAATCTTATTTCCAAGCGCAGTCACTTTGAAGTTTGACTTTTTCGTTATTTCTAAAGAAAACTAAAACGACCTGAAAATATTACATCTTGGGACATCGTTATATACCTCAATACTCTGTAGATTTGTTTTATCCGCCTTACCATCTGCAATACTTTACGGGTCAAACAAAACAAATTTAGATCCACTTGTGATCTCACATGTTCACAACAGATTCTTCCATGTTAGACATGATAAAAGCCTAATCACAGACCAAGAAGTCCGGTTAAAAGTAACAACAATAAAAGAAATACTGAAAGATTACTATGTAGAGACTGATTAATCCGTGAATTTCACTACAAGAACTTTAACAGTAAATGCTGCATAAGTTGTAAGTGGCCAAATAAAACACATTGAAATTGTTATAACTTATATTTTCACTCGATTTTCAAGAGAGATACACTTTTTAAAAAATCTTTTAGGATCTCTTGGTTATCTGTCAAACCAAAATATCAAATTGTTTGACTTTTTCACTTTATCTACTATTCCGCAAGTTACTTTCGGTACCACAAACCTCAAATTCCACCCATCGTGACATAAAATAGTCAATGAGACAAACCCTACACTATAGAAACACAAAAAGTGAGAGAGAAATAAAATAATGCACATTAACACAACCTATAAAAAAACATGCATGTAAACTTGTAACATGTAGCCATCAGAAATTGAAAAACCCCTATAATAAATAATTTTATAGACATTTTTGAGATAATTTTAGAAAGAAAAATGGCGGAAAAAATTTTTAATTTAAATTTTGAGGTTTTAGCTAGGAAATTTCGAGTAAATGAGGATGTATCTTCATAAGATTTACCCTTAAAAATAAAATAAATTTAATATTTCAGATATTTCTGTCGAAAAAAAGCACAACCTGAAATCCGAAAAAAGCATAAATTTTTAAATTATATTGGTAAGTTTTAAAAAATAATCATAAACCAAATTATTTTGGGTACATAATCGAAGATTTTTTTCAAAATATGTATGTTGGACCAGAACACAAACGGCCTTGTAAATGTTTAAATGAATCGGTAACACACATGCAAATATAACATGCAACTTTAAATTCAAACATATTGAAACATCAACCTTAAAATATGAGAAAAAAGATACTAAAATATAAAATAATAAACATAAAAATAAAATTAAAATAATAACAAAATGCACCAAGATCCGCACGAATTAAATATAAACATAACACGAAAACCTATTAAATATGAGAAATATGAGAAAAAAGATACTAAAATATAAAATAATAAACATAAAAATTAAATTAAAATAATAACAAAATGCACCAAGATCTGCACGAATTAAATATAAACATAACACGAAAACCCAATGATTTTGACCAAAATTTGACAATTTATTAAAAATACCAAATTTCATGAAAATGAAATAAAAATCAAATAATTTGAATTAAAAATAATTCAATTAAAAATCTAAAGAAAAAATTGTCAAATAAAATGTCAAAATAATAAAAATTAAGATTAGAATACACTAGAAAAACCCAAGGTCAAAATTTGTTTTACTAAATCAAAAAGAACACGCAAGGTTAGGGACAAAAAATAGGTATATATACCGATGCATTTTCACATGAAATTTAATCAAAAATCGTTTTTGAAAAATTTCAACTAGTTTTTAAAAATCTATTAGGTGAGTGAGAGTTTTATTGGAAGCTCTCTCCACGTCGCACCCTCGCAACCTCGATAGAGCTCTGCTTGGATGTCAGCGTGGGGAGAGTAATATTTTATGGTTTATGAATTATAGATTAGTAACTTGTTCTTATTATTTTAATAAATTATTCATGATATATAAATTATAGTTTTGTTTTCTTAAATTTGTCGAAATTTTTCCGGCCCACAGCCAAAGACACATCACAAGATAGTAAAATCCACCTATTATTCAGATTCGTGAAGGTGCGTGGAATATAGCCGATGATCTGTGCCCGTGAAGACCCGGCGTGCGGAACGCAGGGATCGGAACGTCAATATTATTCCGTATAGAAGAAAGGAGAAATAAGAAAGGGGTCTTTTGGCTACTTCCTCGTTTCTCGATTTCTGTAAATTCGACCTAAATTATTCTACATACGGCTCAAAATCACCACATCGAGTAGTCCAGTGGGCACTCATTAAATATAATATGAACACAATGCGCCTAAGGTCAACCAGGGGAAAGGTAACGGGAATCTAAATTGAAATCGTTGCTAAACATTCAAATCAATAATGAGTTCATGCTGTCACTATGTAATTATTAGGATCAAACTGTAGAAGCTGGGTGGAAATAGTTGTAAATATGAAATAATCCAGGGTCACCCATTTAAATGAACCACCGAGTTAACCAGTCCTGACGAACCTAAACTGAACCGCGAACAAACGATAAATGAACTAATGGGGTAAACATTCCAAAATAAACATAAGTTTAGTCATCAGCACTGATAAGAAAAATCTTTGAGTAGGTACCAAATCTCCCATTTAGAACCCTTACTGTTATCGAGCCAACACTAGAATTTTATTTTGACATAAATGAGAATTATTTTACCCAACTACCAAAATTGACCCTAACTAATAAAATGATCGCAGTAAATTAAAACTATTATCAAAACACCACGTTCGCATCCATCTGCCATAAATAAAACAAAAGCGTAAGAAGAGTATAATTAAATTGATCATAAACATAGATAAATTAAGTATCAAATTAATTCACGAACGAACAAGCATAGATAACCTCCGACTTCAGTCTGAAACCAGGTTCTAGTGGATTTAGAAAGCACTCCGCAGCCGAAATGGCGCTGTAGGATGATGGGATAGGTATCGAATCTCCGATCAATAAATCTCGATAATTTTCTTCCCTACACATATTGTAAGGTCACGCAAATGAAATATAAAATAAATACCGGTAACGATCTCTTCTCAACCACACAGGCAGGTTTCCAAATTTTGTGCATATAAATCTTCCTTTCGATTTGAGCCGGCATCAAAATAATAGACTGCCAGAGATCTACAAGCCCAAGAAGTAAAAATTCCCACTAATATGAACCTATAAAGCTCACCCCATAAAATCCAATCTCTCCGTATCCACAGTCAAGACTCCCTGCGATATAAAGAATAAACCCCAAGTTTTAATAAACGTTCTTTATAATTTACAATAAATTGTCCAGAACAATATGTAAATGTACTAAAAATGATAAATGAGAGAGTAATAAGAAAATTCCAGTACTTACTATCTAAATCGTGTTCGACATTTAATTGCCAGATCGATGATGTTCATACCTATCCGTAATGAACCAATCAGATATTTGCACACTCTCCCGAAGGCACACACCCCGATTACCCAGAAATTGTAATAGGGAATGACCTTTACAGCACACACTCGCCGCTAATCAGTGTGCACAACTTTTCACGAATGAATATGACACACCAATGCTGCATATAGTGGCGAGTCAGACTAATGGATTTCATTTCAAGTCAACTGAAATAGTAAGGATAAAATTTTTTTTTCTAAAATGAACCCATAAGGAGAATCAACAGGAAAATGAACTACAGTCAGGACCCCAGGAAGAGGCGTCGCGGTCGAGGAGCAACTCATAGGTAAATCATTTATTTTACATTATTAAAGTTTGACGACCTTTTTCTTTTGAATAAGCCGTAGAAAAACCGTAATACTCCTGCCTATAAGCCAGCCAAGTTCCGTGACCAAGAGCCTTAATTCAGAACAGCACCTCTGAACTCATTGTTACTCATGCAACTCCCCGGAATAAGGATGCTTGAACCTCAACAAACCCCAATTACTAAGATATGTAACCCATGAGTAGATGATTATGGGGATTAGGAACCGAAGCCGCACAATTGCCCTTATCCTTTTGGCAACACTATTGAAACACCGTTGTTGCCATTTAGAAACTCCGAAAGTTGGAATTAGTCGATAGACACAGCGGAACTATTTTTTCAATATTAAGAAACAATTCCCGAATTGACTAGATTATATTTTCTATTTGGTTCACCCTGTCCATTCTAGAAATCTTAAGTCAAGTACGTTACCTCACGTATTTTAAAAGTTACATTTTGATCTATAAATCCATTATTCGATTGTACATTTTAGATTTGTCCCATTTTAGGATCAATTACATTAATTAACGTATTTTAAATTTTACATTTTGAATTATAAATCAATTATTATATTATGCATTTTAGGTATTTACCATTTTAGAATCAATTACATTAGTTTACGTATTTTTAATTTTACATTTTGAATTATAAATCAATTATTAAATTATGCATTCTAGGTATTTACCGTTTTAGAATCAATTACCTTATTTTACGTATTTTAAATATTACATTTAGAATTATAAATCAATAATTAGGTGATGCATTTTCGATATTATCCATTTTGGAATCAATCACATTATTTCTTTTGTTTACGTATTTTGGAGTTTACATTTTGAAAATCAATTACATTATTCCACGTATTTGGGAGTTTACGTTTTGAATTATAAATTAATTATGAGGTTATGCATGTTAGATTTTTATTATTATAACTCAATCGCATCATTTTACGTATTTCAAGCTTTCCCATTATAACATCATAAACCAATTTTATTACTTCGTACATCGTAGTTCTCTTCCATTCTAAAATTTTAACCAGTTAAAATAGTTCAGGTATCTTAGAATTTCCATTTTTGAAACCTGAGCGACTAAATTATTTTATTCACTCCAGACTCCCTAATTTGGAATCATATTCAGTAAAACTGTTTCATCTACAACCGGTCCAATCATTTAAAGATTTTTTTTTGTAAATATTTCTGCCCCAAAAATTTTGTCGGTGATACTCCGTCGAATCACTCCAAAGATAACTCTCTGGTTTTGCTACATGAACGTGAGTTTAAATCGAAGTACAGCAGGCATATTCCTTTGAACTCACGGGAACCTTGAGTAGTCCAGCTATTCTAAGTCTTTGTTTGAAATTAGAGCTATTCCGTATTTGTGCTGGGGTTAGTCCCTTGTAATCGATTCCCATTATCGCGATACTCCTAATTTTCGGCGTGGCCTAGTTAAGTTTCCCCCCAGTTGGACGCCGACCCTACGCTACTTGAAAGATCCTTCCCGTCTATGAGGATAGGACTTTCCGTCCACTTGATTCAGACCTAGACTGTAATGCTCTCGACTATATCCGAACAGAGGGATGTTGGATAAAAAGAATTTTTCGATCAATCCATACTAATTTATCGTTTCATTCAGAAAACTCGGAACCCCACGTTTACCTCTCCGCTCACGTCGCGGACCAATGGCGACAAGCGTGGCGACGCGCCAACCAAGAACGATACCCCGACACACCCCAGTCAGAAGAAGATCGGCGTAAAGACGCGCTCCTGGTAGAGCTTACCATGAGACAATTCAAGAAGGATGACCGACTCAGCGACCCAAGTCCGGCCCATGATATCCATGTGCGGGCCCAGGCACTTCTGCACCACCTCTTGAACTATCAGCGCCTCGTCAACTCCTCAGTGGATCGGGCCAGAAAATATTTGGACAACGTCGAGGACGATCTCGCGGCCGGGCGACTCGCGGACGCCTATCCAACACCCCCGAGAACAGCCCGGAATACAAAACGGCCTGTGTACGTGATCCCGAACTGCTCTCCCGAAGAAGGAATAAGGAAGTTTTTCAAGGATGATTAGCTTTTCCGTGTTGGCCAACATTAACCGTCTCATTTTATTATGATTTTTCTATTGTTGTTGTTGTTTAATAATAGAACCTTGCTCTTGAGATGCGTTTTTCCTTTATTTCGATGATCTCTGGATAGGAATTTCCCAATTTATGTTTTACATTAATTGTATGCTTGTAAATTATAAATTAGTAATAAAAGTGTTAATATCTATTATCCCCAGAAATGGAACCTCACCAAATCCTATGAACCGAACTGGCCCGTACCCAACAGACCAACAAAGCTTTGTACGATCAAATAATCCAGTTAACCCGATAAATTCACAAAACGAAAGCTACCTGGGTGGACCCGACTAAGATCAAACCGCTATACCAAAGTCTCACCACTGCTCAAAAAGGGTGGGCCGATGAAAAACAAATAAATCAAAATCTCCGAACGCAAATACGGGGGTTGGAGGTCACCTTGTCCGCCAATAAGGAAGGAGCGGCCGTGACTTACCCTCTCGTTTTTGCCCCGGCTCAGGTAGCTTATCGAGATGCGATGGCGACCCCAACGGCAACCCCAACAGCAACCCCAATCACAACAACAGCACCGAGCAACTATCGACCAGGGAGAAAAGAGCGTGCAAGACGCCGAGCCGCGCGATTGTTTAACCAACCGAAATAACGTTTCAATGTGTTGTCATCTGTAAATGTTACATGTCTTGCTGTATAATTACATCAATCTTATGTGTACTTTAGTCCAAAAGCGTGATAGAACCTCTAATTATTTCATATCAAACTCCAACCTAAAAAATTCACAACCTAAAAGGGACCAATCATCAAAAAATCGAGCAGGCGTCTTCTAACGACAGCTCGTTGGACCCAGGGATTGTCCCAGCAATTACAACATTAGTAATAGCGCTCACTTTTTTCGAACAATCCACCCACTCGAACACATTTCCAACGTTGCTTAGCAACGGGTACCGAGTGGTAACTAAGATGTTTATATGGCATTACCGGGGTAATCATAGGAATATTTAAACAAACTTCAACACCCAGTAACCCACCATGTATAAAAAATATAATTATTTAATGCAATTAATAATTTTTATAACTTCAAAAATAATTTAACTCACTTTTTTTGAATAATATCCGAAAAAAAAATATTTTTGGAGATTAGTTATTGTTACTTACTTTATTTCCTAAACATTATTTATAATAATATATATGAAATAGTTGATCAAAGTTATATTTAAGAGGTTGAATTATGATCATATTTCCTTATGAAATCATAATTCAACTCTTAAAATTTTTTAACTTTAAGTTTTATAGCTATAAAAAATAACTTACTTAGCAGCCATTTAAAAAATGGCTGAAATGCATTTATTTTTCACAAAATAAATTCCGACAAGTTGATTTATGTATCAACTTAAATTATAGCGGAATTTATCTCAATGGGGCTTGGTGTATTTATAATAAATCATTAAGACAAAAATCACGAATGTTTCTTATAATTTCAACAAATTATTTCGGTCAATTAAGGAGCCCTAGGCGCGCACATATGGGTAAACACGTCACTGGACAATATAGCTTTTATTTGCTGACTGCATTTTTATTAAAAATTAAATACTTGTAATTTTTTGTGAAATTTGTAACTATGATTTTTTAAAAATCGTACTTGCCAGCCTACTTACACCAAGCCACGTTAAGACAAATCACCTATAATATAAAACAAAACTCAATAAATTTATACCATATAAACACACCAACTCACCTTGAAGTTGCTTGTAAAATGACCAAAATCTTCATGACTTCTGAGCAATCAAGTTGATTTTTGCATCAATTTTGCAGTGTATATTAAAAATTTTTGCAGAGTAAAATCATAGTTTTATGTGTTTCCATTTTAAAAAAAATTATTGCAGTTACAAACTCAAATGTGCATTTCACTCTTATTATGAATTTTAAAAGTTTAGAAACTTATCTAAAATTAGACTCATTTATAAATAACCTATTACAAACGAGTCGCACACTTACTGGTCAGAAAAGCTTACCAGTATTAATAAATTTCTGATTAGAATAGCTGCAAATTTTATTTGGCTGTTCATTGCATTGGATGTTGATCCGATCAGTGATGACCACCCTCAAATCTATAATTTTATATTTGCATGTTACACATCCACCTAAATGAAAATCATAATTTGTCACTATAAACATGCCAATATCCCTTACACAATTCAGATAGAGTTGAATGATATTCTTTACCTCTGAATTCTATTTTCATTCTCTCCTCCAAATCATCAGAAAGAGAAATTATAAACTGATTGTCGTATTTATCAAACAAGTATAATAAAGTTCCTTCTATCTTATTGAGAGTGATTTTTAATTTGATTTGATAATTCGTTTCATTTACATATTTGATTTCATTGTATAAGTAACTGTCACCGTGGCTCTGCTTTATGTGGTTCTCAGCTGCAATGGGAATCATACCGTGAAACAATTTATATATATATATATATATATATATATATATATATATATATATATATATATATATATATATTACCAGATATTGACTGACAGATTAGTATTATTATTATTATTATTAACGTAAACTCCGTTTTAAATAAATATAAATATATAATTATGAGTTAAAAAATCAAATGCTATACTGTGCAAAGTGATTAACTCTAACAAAATTTAACCTTAAACAAATCTTAAATTTTAGTTAGCTTATGGTTTAATTAAAATGCTAAGATATTTAAATTATCTTGTTTATGATTTGATTACTTTTTATGAAATACATATTGATGGAAATTAATTCGTTTAAAATTGAGTTGAATGTTATTGGCTACGATTTATGTTAATTATAGAGATCACAAAAATAGCTACCAACAAAACAACGATTTTTTTTAACAACTTGAAAAATTTAAATATGTAAAAAAATTATTTTAGTTTATAATCATTCGTTCTCTTTACTCCTGCTTGTTTAATTTGATTCCCCCGTTTAAATCTTATTTTATTCCCGTTATTTATTTTATTTTCTTAGCTTACCTCGTTTTTATTTTATTCTACTTTTACCTTTTAATTAGATGTCGTTCATTTTACATTTGTCAGTTACCTTGTCGTTTGTGCGTTACATCTTATTGTAGTCGGTTTGATCGTTTTCCGTGGGATGGGTTTCTGGGTGTTGATATTTTGAAACTATGCGGTTGTTATGAGACAATTCCATACAAATATTTTTAGCTTACCACTCGGCATCCGTTGCTAAGCAACGTTGGAACTGTGTTCGAGTGGGTGGATCGTCCGCAAAAAGTGAGCGTTATTGCTAATGCTATAATTGACCAAACGATCATTTGCTCCAACGAGCTGCAGATAGAAGGCCTGTGCTCGATTTCTATTTCTAGGTTCTATTATTTTCCTATCTCCTTCAAATGTAACCCATGCTGCCATATCATTTATCTTTATGTCCATTCGCTTAGTCCTTCTTATCGTTGTCAGTGTTGATGATTTTTCCATGGCATGTAAACCCTTCGTTATGTTAAATATCCACACAGTATCTCTCATACCCTTATCACTGTTGGGCCAGAACACGAACGGCCTTGGAAATGTTTAAATTGAATCAGTAAAATACACGCAAATACAACATGCAGTTTCAAAATCGAACCTATTAAAACACCAACTAACCCTGCTAAAATACGAGAAAGAGAACAATTAAATATAAAATTATAAAACATAAAAGTAAATTAAAATAATAACAAAGTGCAACAAGATCCGCACGAAATAAACATAACATGAGAACATTAAATTTGGCCGAAATTTGATAATTTTCCAAAAAATACAAAAATCCATGAAAATTGAATGAAAATCAAAGAATTTGAATTAGAAATAATTCAATTAAAAATTCAAGAAAAAAATTGTCAAATTAAATTACAAAAATAATAAAATTAAGAATAGAATATTCTAGAAAATAACAAGGCCAAATTTTGTTTTACTAAATCAAAAAATAACACGCAAGGTTAGGGTCGTACAATAGGTATATAAACTGATTCATTTTCACATAATTTTAACCAGTTTTAACCAGTTAATCAGTTTTCATAAACTTGAAAGCAGTTTACTCAGTTTTACGGAAAACTTGAAATCGATTTTTGACCTGAATCAGTTACTTGGAACAATACTATTTTGATGTGAGTGAGAGAATTGTTAGAAACTCTTTCCACGTCGCATCCTCGCAACCTCAATGGAGCTCTGCTTGGGTTCCGGCGTGCGGAGAGAGTATTGCTATATGATGTTTAAACTTTATGTATTATGCTTAGAAAATTTATGAAATGTAGTATATGGTCAATATAAGTATTAATGAACTGAAAATTTTCCGACAATGCTGTAATCTTTTCCGACCCACAGCCACTCACGCACCGCAAGCTAATAAAATATACCCACAATTCAGGCTGTGTAGGAGCAGTTTATCTGCCAATAGCCTGTGCCCGTGAAGGTTCCGGCGTGAATAACGCAGGGCCCAAACGTCAAATTATAATCGTTATAGGGGAAATTGGGAGGAGGGGAAGTAGTCTTTTGGCTGCTCCTCCACCGTCCATTTTCCTGTAATTTCGACCTAAAATCTGAACTCTACAAATCGGCAAAAATCATGAACATTGAGTAGCTCGGTGAGCACTCTTAAAATCATAACGTAAACACAATTCTCCTAGGATCAACTTACAGGAAAGAAGTGGGGAATATTGCGGAAATCATTGTTATGTGAAAGATATTCTAACTCGGTAAAGTAATTTCGTTAAAATTCATTAACTATTATGATTAAACGTATTAGATCAAAACGGACAGCATTTGTAAATCAAAATACCCAGTAAGGATTAGTATGTTTTCATAATAATAACTTTAAAACATTCTTGACGAGAAAAATTAAACGACGTCAGTATGATTGCCCACGAACCAAGTAATAAAATATTAGATTAACAGCTTCACTAATAATTATGTTCACAATAATCTAATCTTTCAGCCGAGTAAATCAATTCAAAACATCCCAAAAATCATTTATAGGAAGGTCTATCAAATAAAGTGATAAAATATTAAATAAAAATGGTAAATGACAACTAACGAGGCGAACATAGAGGCCACTCTAAAGTTATGATGTCTAATAATAGTGCCACCAAAAATTCAGGATGAAAATACCCGCCAAAAATTTATAATTTATGCTCGCCCTATTAATAAAACGTATAATATACTAATTTACCCGGAGTTGAAATTTACTACAGTTATTCCATTAAATGGTTCAGAGAATTTAAGATTACTAGAAAGGTAGAAATGCTATAAAAAATCATTACTTGACTCCCATTAGATTAAACAAAAGATAGTAGAATAACACGCCATAACAACTTGAAAAATTTTAACAAAAGTTTTATTGACAGTTCCACGTAGTATATTTATGCATAACTAAGATCATCACAGATCGTTAATCGAATTCACATAAAATCCAGACGATACTCGAGGAAATCGGATTATAGATCGTAGAGAACGTCCTCAGTTAATAGGCCCTTGACACCCACGAATTCTTGCATTCATTACATAAATCCTAGATGATATACAGTGAGAAAAAGGCGAGATATATACCTAAAATATGATAATATCAATCGGAGTTAAACGTAATCCCTGACCAATATTCAAAATGACGAGGAATAGTAGAAGATTGACATCCGCGGAAGTAGATACACTCACCAGGCCTACAACTCAACCCCATTGAACCCTGAAAATAATCATAATTAAAATAAGACAATCAGCAAAGAATTTCTAACTAAATTTCGTCGCTAATAAAATCGTAATTTCGACAATGATTAATAAAGTAGTAACAGATGGTTTATTAAATGGAATGAGGAACAATTACGAATCAATATGATCATAACTATATGACCAACGTGGCACGGCACAGCCCGTTTCTGACAAACGGGAAAGGAAGATAACGACGTGGCAATTGACATCTGTCGAAACACACTACAGGCGAGTGCACGACAAGTGAGAAAATTGAGGCACGCCGACAGATAGCGGTTAGGAAAAACAGACGATAGGCACACTCAACAGAATGAAGTATAAAAGACGCAATCAGATGATTAAGGTACAATTTTTGTCGTAATTAGTGTGAATAGCAACCGACCCAATGAACTACGATCCAGAGGCCACCACGCGCGATACCAGGATGCGGATGAAATCCGGCTAGAGCGAAGAACAGACGCCCAAGGGAGTATGAATTTATTTCAATTGACTAATTTTAATTGTATAAAATATTCATGTACCGAATCAAATGACACGAGAGAAAACGGTCATCTAAACCTGCCAAGCACCCTATGCAACCAAAATGGTCAAAACTATTGTTTATTATAATTACTCTTGAATAAATGAAACACATCAAAACTTTATTGCAACAATGTTCTACACATTCAAATGAAAACCATCTAATCATGATGGTTATTAAATAAATGAAAGGCTTCAAACTTTATTGCGATAATGTTCTATATAGTCATATGAAAGCTATCGAATTAGGCTTATTATTAAATAAATGAAACGCATCAAAACTTTTTGCGATAATGATCTATATAGTTAAATGAAGGCTATCCAATTATGATTGTTATTAAATAAATGAAATGCATCAAACTTTATTACGCTAATGTTCTACGCAGTCAAACGAACGCCATCTAAGTGTGATTAATAATAAATGAAAATAAGCGTCGAAACCACATTACAATGTTGTACTATGTAGTCAAATGAAAGCCACTGAAGTCGCCCCTTACGCTCTCGTCAGCCCCGGAATTCACTGACGAAATATGCCGACTGGTTTTCGTTTAACTCGAGCAAACATCTAGCCAAATGATCGGGGCAAAAGCTACAAAACCAACACCACGTCTAACCATATGACCGGTAATCAAACGCTCGTCAGAGAAACATTAGATTAACGGTTGAATACAACGTATACCAAGTGCAAGCGAGGAGCTTCGAACTTCAGTTTTATGCCTAGAGAATTCTGTAGAACACTAAAGACAAAATTTTATTCTGCCGAACTTGCCGCTAAAACACTCAGTCTCACCAACGAAGTTGAACAGTTAATTGGTAAATCGCGATTCGGACAGTTATGACGAATGAAGATCACGAGGTAAAATTAGGAACTAGCATACATACAAGTTCCCCCGTCATAAACACCTCTTCGACGAGTGACTTGATGAAACCCATTACGAAAACTTAATTCACCTATAGGTTGATGCATGGTCTAATCACTCTACGCGGACGATTTATTCAACAATCTAATTAAATTTTCCTTGTATCGAATATCAGTGCACTATAAATGCTACAAACGAATTATCTGTTTGCCTGTTAAAATCATATGAACAATTCAGTTTATTAAGCGGTTTAATAAATTTGTATTCACAGGTTTTTGGATGGACGAATCTCGCATCATGATGAGATTCCCATCTCACTCCGCCGCAAAATGTCGACAGGCAACGTGGGATGAGGGGTATTCTATCTCCCCGGTACGAACGGCCAAATTCAAGAGACAGGAGGACATGAAGGACGCCGAACGGCCATATACTGCCATCAAACGGGAGCCCGGGCGAAACCCGGCTCGTGAACTTCGAGGACGGGCAGAAGATATCCTGGCCCGACCCGAAGCTCACCAACGGAAAACCAACAGAGAGGTAAATCGGGCTCGCCAAAATCTCAAATAAATAAATAAAGATATCGCGGCTGGCTTGATCCCAAGCACGGATGGGTATGCCCCGGCGTATGGCATCTCATTCGAGCTCGATGATCCACACGTGAATCAGCATATCCCGCCAATGACAGTGTCGGTACCGAAGAAGATTCTTTCGGGAGAAAAGCGAACGAGAAATAGAGCCCAAAGACCAGAGTGGGACCATACCTATACACAATGGTCGTCCCGACAGGACCCCAGAAACCGGCCCTCCACTTCACACCACATTTGATTAGAAACCATATTGATTCACATTGTGGTTAATCTAAATACATTAATATTAGTTTATTTGACTTCGTATACCTATAATTATTATTATAAAATATTCGCCCTAATAAAACTCCTTTTTAAGACTCTAGAAAGACTCTAGATTAATGCGCCTCAAAACATTATGATTATATTTATATTCATTACAATTCCTATTCATTATATAAACTGAAACATTCGTCATTTATGCTGTTTTTTCCTTTTTGCAGAGATGGACCCTGGCATAGTCCTGAATAATACACTGAAAGACGCGCGAAAAGTAAAACAAGGACCTTCATCGTCAGATGTTGGAGATAACTCGAGAAATCCATCAAATTAAATCGACGTGGATAGAACCGGCAAAGGCAAAGATTCTATACCAACGAGTGACCGCCGCTCAACGTGGATGGGCTGAGGAGAAAAGGTTGACACGAGTCCTGAAAACGCAAATTCGCGGGATAGTGGTGGCGCTTGCAGCCTGTCAAGAGGGCCAAGCCGTCACATACCCCTTAGTCTTCGGGCCGGCTCAACTGGCTCATCGGGGTTCGACAAATGTGACCAAACCGGCAGTAAAATCACCACAACGCCGCCCTGGAAAATTCGAGCGGGCGAAGCGACGCGCCCTGAGATCTTCCGAACATTCGAACTGAGAAATATTATGTGAAATAAATGTTTTGTTGAATTACCTGTGCGTTTCGTAAAATTATTAATTATTGCTAAATAAGTTATGCACGATAATCAACCTTCAATCAGAGAGAGAGAGAGGAATCATTGATCATATTTACAAATGGAAGGGACCAGGAATAGAAAATCGCACATATACCTTCTATCGGTGGTGCGTTGAACCCACCATAGAATCGGGCCTTAGCAGTTCCTATAGGGCGCTCACCTTTGGCGATCCTATAACCAGTGGTTACATTACCAACGTTGCTGGCAACGGGTAACCATTGGGGGCAAGATAATCATTTTCATATAGGGTCAAGGACATTGACAACAACAACCAATAAACCCCACATCACTATTATAACTACTATATTCCCTATTATTGATACTAGCATTTCCTTTGTTATTATTATATGTATTATTCTAATCCATTATCACTGCTATTACTATTATTATTGTTGGGCCAAGAAACGATTTTGTTTAAATGAATTGGTAATACACACGCAAATACAACATGCAGATTTAAAATCGGACCCATAGAACACTAACTAACCATGCTAAAATATGAGAGAGAAAACAATTAAATATAAAATCAAGAAACACAAAAGTAAATTAAAAATAATAACAAAGTGCAACAAGATCCGTACGAAATTAACATAAAAATAACATGAGAACATGAAAATTTGACCAAAATTTGACAAATTCCCAAAAATTGAAAAAAATCCATAAAAATGGAACAAAAAGTAAATAGTTTGAATTGGAAACAATTCAATTAAAAAATTAAAAATAAAATTGTCAAATTAAATTACAAAATAATAAAATTAAAATTTGAATATACTAGAAAATCACAAGGTCAAATTTTGTTTTACTAAATCAAATTTAATACTCAAGGTTAGGGTCGTACAATAGGTATATATACCAATTCATTTTCACATAATTTTAATCAGTTTTGAAAAACTTGAATCAGTTTTTACCAACTTGAATTAGTTTTAAAACTCGAATTAGTTCTTGATAACTCAGTCTTAATCAGTGAAAGAAACGACAATTTTCAATGTGAGTGAAGAGATGTTTTTGAAACTTTCTCCACGTCGCACCCAAACAACCTCATATGAGCTCTGTTTGAGGTGTCGGCGTGGGGAAAGGTTTGAGTATGAGATATGAAACGATGAATGCCAATTGTAATTTCAAACATTGTATATTATATTCAATAAAAGTTTTGATAAACGAACTCTTGTCGAAATTTTTCCGGCCCACAGCCGAAACATCACTACAAGCTATTAACCTTTACATACCCCCATCGAATCCTGTAAGTGCGATGTAAGTCCGCCAATGATTCGTGCCCATGAAGGCTACGGCGTGAGAACGCAGTAGCTAAAACATAAAATCATCATTCCGTATAGGGCAAATGGGCTGAAGAGGGAATAGTCTTTTGGCTATTTCATCATCACTCATTTCCCATAAATTCGACCTAAAATTTGTGTAACAAACGGCTCAAAATCCTGACACCGAGTAGTCCAATGGGCACTCATAAACTCTTAATATTGACACAATTTTACCCTAGGATTAACTAAAGGAAGGTGACGGGAAAATTTGTGCGGAGAAATCGTTGAGATGTCGATAACTCGTCAAAATAAAAGATTAAAATCAAATAATTTAAATTTCCAAACTCAGAGAGTTACTATATTAATACGAAAAACTTCGGAGTGTCATAAATTCCGATAGTTAAGGAGAGAAATATTTAAACCCCGACCCAAAAAACAGAATTGTCATATAAATTTTAGTCAGCGTTCTATCGATAGTCACCCTGACTCAAGCTAGAGAGCGTCTTAATGACCAGGAGCAAATATAAAATGTGTTGATTAGAGATAAAATATTAAATTAGTAGTAATTAAATGTTCCCTCGTAAAAGTACTGTAATTTTTGCCAAGTAAATTAGTAATAATCAATCTTTGTAAACCATTTGATTAATATTCTTGCCGCTAAATTTAAATAATAAATATGAATCTGATAACATAGATGCTCAATGGATGGAGACGAAGGTGACGATTATAACAGCAATGACAACTGAAAAAGACATGCATGAGTTTGTTAGAACAGTATACCAGAAGCAACACGTTGGTCAACTATTATTATAAATCCAATTACAGGAAAGGAACCAAACCATTTTTCTATTTTAAATAAATACAGAGAAAAATCAAATTTCCAAATCACTATTTTAAATGAAAATAAAGAAACATCAAGTTCCAAAAAATCAAAATGTCTGCATGTGAACTGTTCCGGAGAGATGGGGGAATTTGATGGCATTACAGCTGATTTAACCAAATCCATCGGCAGATGTGAACTATAGTTACTGGTCTCTGAGGTTCTTCCTTACGTTAAAAAACTAAATTTAGCTTCATTTATTTGTTCACTTACGTATCGCCCACTCTAAATATCATCTCGTCATGAACCCAATTAAACATTTCGAGTCGTAGGAAGCGGTAACGAGAAATACATTTATAGTAGAACCCCTCATAAGATCATCCATTTCTTTCAAGCCATAGTATCCAGAGTAAACGTTAAGAGAAATTCTTTAGACTAAAAGTTAAATAATAATCCATAATAAATAGAAAAACTACCTTTCAAAATAGTAAATTATTGGCAAATGGAAGATTGGCCGATGCTGAGATAATAATGAATTTCGGAAATGAATCCTATAATAAATCTCGGCCGATTGAACTTATAACGGATATTGATTAACGAATGAACGAATACATGCGTAAATTCTGGTGAGGTCTGATAAATTCCCGAAATCCAATGTGTGTCGGTGAAGGCAATCAGCATACATGGAATACGATCTGACATTTATGAAAGGTCAATCGTTAAAATAAAACATTAATCTTGGATGCTACTCTCTAAAAATGAAGACACACAGGCAACATTGGTGCATAAAATCCATTCCCAATCCCACCAATGCATACATCAAATGACATAATCCAATGCACACACTCCCGGTAAAAGTATGAGGGCACATAATCGCTATTGGTGAATAGAACGTTGCCAGAGAAAGTCAACACACCGTTACTCTCACACCCAATATAAGGCGACGATAGGATGTAAATAGTCACTTTTAACTATACTGATGGCGAATAAAAATCGAGATTACTCTGCGAATATTCCACGGAGAAGCAAGGGCGGATCGACCTCCATGAGAGCTTCAGAAAGGCCAAGAGATGGTCATTTAAAATTTATTAAATTGAAAAGTCTTAATTATTACATCCGAGGATTGGCCCTTAGGAATCACACACGATGACAATGTTCGGACTTTGAAGACGATAATGCCTAAACGTTGAGATACCCACCATGTTGATTAAATAAATTATGATAAGTTAATTGCTTTTAAATCTGTTGGAGAAAATTCCACACTGTTTATGACACCAACATTTGCGAGTAATAAACCGTAATGATTCCCAATGACTCCTACATTCCAACCTACCACTTTAGAGAAGAGCGGACTTCAATTCCATAGACCACCAGATCTTATGACGTGTACTGGAACCGAAATAACAAATACCGGTTATATAATTTTGAATTGGTTATGGATTAATTAACTCGGACAATCCGTTTGTAGTTTGAATTTGTTAAGTATATCCGTTGCTAGAGATTGATAAATCTAATTTCGAATATGATTGATGTTGACCATGATTTAAATCTTATGGTATATAGTAAATCTGATTTTTATTATAATTATGGTTAACAATAATTTAAGTTCTATAGTAGATAATAAAGCTGATTTTGATTATAATTATGGTTAACAATAATTTAAGTTCTATAGTAGAAATAATAAATCTGATTTTGATTATAAGTATAATTAATAAAGATTTAACTCTTATGGTAGATAGCAACCTGATTTTGATTATGGATATGATTGATGATAACTTAAATCTTTGGTAGTCGACGAATCTATTTTTTTAACTGGAATATTGTTCTAATAATCAAAGGCTTTGTGATGAATAATGAATCTAATTAGGAGTATTATTAATCGTAGCTTGAATTTTTATGGAAATTAACGACCCCTATTTGAACAAATAATTTAAAATATAAGCATAAATTTTCTGCAAACAACTCTCCTTAATATGATTTTGAAGCGCATCGACGACTTGAAGCGAACCCTGTTAGGGTGGCGGTCACGAATTTGTAAATCATTTCAAAATTGTATGTTTTTTTATAAAATGATATGCTACATAACGAATACCCTTATAAGACGGCATAGCTGGTGGTATATGAGAATTGAAGGTCGCTATATGCTTACGAGATTAGTAAAAGGTCCAGCAACGATAAAAATATACAAAAGAGACTATCACGCAATATTAGAACGATAGGTCTGACGTGTTCTGGACAAACCGATTAAAATAGATATTAACTGAGTTAAAAATGACCCGATCCGCAACTTGTAGGGATTTTATTAGATAAACCCAAGAATAATCCATACCCTAATTTATTTAGATAACTCCTGGATCGACGCGTCCCGGGTCACATTACGCTTTCCGGCACACTCAGCAGCTTGGTGTCGACAAGCGATGTGGGACGTGGGATTCACGATCTCGCCGGTCAAGGAATCCCGGACGGGAAGTCAAATGGAAAACGACGACACCGACCTCCCATTCGTTGCGATTAAACGGGAGCCCGGCCGCAATCTGGCATGGGAAATTCGGGGTCAAGCCGAATATCTGCTCGCTCAATTGGAAGAGCATCAGCGGCAGACGGATCGGCAAGTAGATAAAGCCCGGAGGTACCTAGAGGAAGTGAATCGTGATATAGCAGCCGGTCGGATCCCAAGTACGGACGGGTACGCCCCTCCGTACAATACATCATTCAATTTGAACGATCCTCCACTGGATGTCACGACCACTGCTATCAATGAAGTTGTCCCAAAGAAGATATTGCCAAGAGGGATGCGGAATCGAGTAAACATCGGGAGCATCCATACGCTCGGGAGTATCCAGGGCGACGGTAGAGGTCTAGTATGGATCAAGCATGTCTAATCTAATTTGTGATAGAAATATAATCTTATCGAGTTCCTCGTTTAATTTGCGATTCAAAACGTTAAGAAAATCTTAAGCAAAATCACTAAAATGGTACAAACTTAGCAGGCCGCGTACAGTTTAATCAATAATTTTATGTAGAAACTTAAGATTATCATTCATAAAAGGGCCCTATACCCATATAACCATAATAAAACTTTATTATGCATACCACTATATTGGAATTTATAATGTGTTACTATTATGGACATGGACTCTCATCAAATTTTACAACGAGAATTGAAACGACTGCAGAAATCCAACTCCATACTTCACCAGCAAATCCTACAGCTAACTAAGGAGATAAAATAGACTAAGGCCACATGGGTGGAACCAAATAGAGCAAAACGCATCTACCAAAAGATGACGGCGGCGCAAAAGGGTTGGGCTGAAGAAAAACAGCTCAACCAGAATCAGAAGACTCAAATTAGAGGTCTGGAGGTAGTGTTATCGGCGTGCCAAGAGGGTGCGGTGGTAACCTACCCGTTAGTTTTCGCCCTGTCGCAATTGACCTATCCAGAGGCAATTTTGGTCACAAAACCGGCCACCAAACCAACTCGGCACCAACCGGGGAAATCTGAGTTGGCAAAACGTCGCGCTACATAATTGTATAAGGAGTAAAACAATAATGATCCATCTGTTATTAAATAAAAAACTTCGAGTCGACTTCCACTATCTGTATGTCTTGTGTTGTTAAATTAGTTTCATTAAAATCGCAAATCTACCCAAAGATAAGTTAGACGACATCAGATTCAGCAGTAAGGGACCGGCAAAGAAAATCGCACGCAGACCTTCTTACGGTAGTGCGTTGAACCCAGTTTGGTATCGGGCCAGAGTAGTTCCAAGAGGGCGCTCACCTTTGGCGATCTCAAAAGCCAATGGTTAAATCACCAAAGCTGCGTAGCGACGGGTAACCATTGGGGGCCAAGCAAATATTTACATCTGAGGTCAAGATTTTCGAAACCATAAACCCCACATTGTTATCCTTATTATTACCATTACCATTATATTTATTATTATTATTATTGTTGGGCTAGTACAAGGTTTTGTTTAAATGGATTGAAAATAGCAAGCAAACACAACATGCAGATTTAAAATCCGACCCATAAACATCAAATAACCACCTCAAAATGCGAGAAACACATTAATTAAAAAATATATAAAATGAAAAAACATAAAAGTAAATTAAAATATTAACAAATGCACCAAGATCTACACGAATTGACATAAAATAGCATAATAACAAAAGATTTGACCAAAAATTGACAATTTACGGAAAAAGAAAAGAGTTAATGAATAAATTGAATAAAAATAAAATAATTTTAGTCAGAAATGATTAAAATAAAGAATTAATGAATAAATTGTCAAATAAAATCGAAAAAATAATAAAAACTAGAATTAGATTAGACAAGTAATATCAAGGTCAAATTTTGTTTTATCGCATGAAAATTAACACGCAAGGTTAGGGTCACAGAACAGGTATATATACCAATCCATTTCCAAAAAAAACTAACCAGTTTTCACTTAGTGAACAAATTACTTTTCGTTAAAAGTTTATCAATCAAAGGAGCAACTCTCGGAAACAATTTCCACAATACGAAATCAAGCACCTTACATGTAAGCCCTACTTGATCGTATATGTAGGAATACTTTTGTCATGTATATGTATGAATGACCAAGGATGAATCTATGAATAATATGTTGATTTGAAAATATATATTTTTACAAATGAGTCTTCAATGTCAAAATTTTTCTGGCCCACAGCCACACAATATACAAGTCAATAAACTCATACATAACTAGTCACACTGTGTAAGTGCGGTTTCTCCGCCTATAGTGTGTGTCCGTGAGAGTTCGGTCGTGCGTAACGACGGCCTCGGTCGTAAATATTATATTCGTTTATAGGAGTGGTCTGAAGATCGAGAACTAGTCTTTTGGCTGGCTCTGTTTCACCCATCTCCCGAAAAATCGACCTAAAATCAACTTTACAAATCGGCTAAAATGATCACACCGAGTAGTCCAGTGGGCACTCGTAAAATCTAATATAAACACAAATGTGATGAACGTAAAACTAACGAAAATAATTTAAAGATATTAAATCTAACGAAGCAATTAAAGCTAACGAAAATAATTAAAAGATATTAAATGAAATAAAATCATTTAGAGGTTAAATCTAACGAGAATAATTAAAGATAATAAATCTAAAGAGAATAATTAAAGATATTAAATCTAACGAAAGCTAATTATAATCTTTTAAAAGTGTCTAACAGCAATTATGATTAACTAAATAATGATAATTCATCGAAAACGACAAAACCATCATAATTTATTGAAAGTAATGAAAATAAGCGTAGAGGGAAAAGATAATCAAACATATCGATGGGACGAAGAGAAATACTACTTTATCCAAGTTGACGAAAATAATTATAATTGATCAGAAGCGACTAAAATAACTAAAATAGCGAAGAGTATTTATGATTAATAACGAAACTAGAGATAGATTATCGAAGGCGACGAAAGCCATCGTAAGTTGTAAAAGTAACTAAATCAACTAAAAATAAATATAACTAGCAAAAATAATTACAAATCGATTAGAAGTAACAAAACGATTAAAATAACACCAAGTAATAATAATGTATTAAAAGCAACGATAACATTATAACTTAGGAAAAAACGACGGAAAGGGTTTAAAAATTAAAACTACCAAAATGATTTGACGTGTAAAACTCCCGAAGATGATTAAATATAGTAAAATAAACGAAAGTAACTGAATTGCAAACTAGATGTAATCAATGACGAATCCAGATAGTTAGAAAAAAAATCTAAATAGAATGTAAATACATGAACCGAGATAAATTAGGTGGTAAAAATTAAAAACGTGAGTAAAACCCATAAGGGACCCAAGACTAAAATTAATAGACAGTATAATTTCTTAGTCAATAGGGAATGACCATCGTATAGTATTAAAAAGAAAGGAAATATTAAAACAATGATTTGAATTACATCAAATTTCAAAGTATCATGACAAAAGCTAGGAACATATAACAATATGATCACCAATAATCAAAATAGAGATAATGTTTTTCGTAGAGAGAAAATGCCACAAGATATGGGAGGAGTCAGTAGGTGTTCGATCAAAGCGGGATCTGGATACTTATCATAAAAGTGCAAGTGAAATTCGTTTAGTGAACATGAGCAGAAACAGCAACTGTCCGAAACTGGTTGACATGATTGTATTGAGAGATAAGTAGCGATTTTCTTTTGATAATCTAAATCCGGTAGAGAGTAATAGCTCAACACATTCAGAGCAACCATGAGGCGAGTATCCAGCAAATGCGAGACCTTTGACAACCATTGACGACATAACAAAAGTTAGAGCCAATAATCCGCAATAACAAGATTTTTGCAATAGAACAATAAAATGAAAAATAGATCTCCGATCGGTAGACTATATTCTTGAACGTCAGCCAACTAGAAATAATGACATTAAATAATCAACTGAGATCCAAATTAACTCACTCACCGTAATACAGATTACGAAACGGTAGTGAGTCAAGCAAAGAAATTAAACATTGAATTTCTCAAATCAACCGAGAAATTATTAGCCCAGATAAGATAAATAAATAATCATTAAAAATGATTTTCGGCTAACTAAATAGAGAGAGTGAAATATCATAATACGCGTAATTTAAGATAATTAAATGCACTAGAATTAACCAGAAAAAATTGACGAATCAGGCTACAACGACTGATACCCGTACGACATAAATACGAATTCAAACTTCAGAAATTAGAACCAAAATTATGTCCAGCCAAAGACGTTTACAGGGTAGACACGATACCAAGGAACGGGCAGTAGACGGTCACCGGAACCGACTGTCACTTAACGACATCGATATGAGGGAAAGCCCTAATGAGTTGCAACAAAGTAATGCACCTTTCTTGAAATGACGGTTCATCTAAAATAATTATGACTTCTTTCCCCAATTGATGGATGACTTTAGGCCTTATATTCACGTCCTCCTTATTTAACAAAAAAATTACAGAAAGCCAATTTTAGGTTTAACATTATTTAATTAAATTGTTTAGATCGCAAAGACCCGTATGGAGGATGGAGTGATGACTCCCGAATAACGCTTCAAATACCAAATGCTTCTGTTGCTCGGTACAGGCAAACTCTATGGGACTAAGGATACGCCTTGGCTACATATGGAGGACCCAGTTGGCCTCGATGGCCCGATGATCGCGGAGATGAGATTGAGTTACCGAGTATCACCATCAAGCGAGAACCTGGTAGAAATCCGGCATGGGAGGCTCGCCAACAAGCAGAGTATACGACGATGAAAATGGAGGAAATGGAGAAGAAATTCCATAAGAAGGCGATCCTGGCCAGACAGCGATTGGCACGAATAAACCAGGACATCGCGAGCGGGCTAATCCCTAGCACCGATGGATTTCCTCCGGACTATGGGGTCTCATTTGAACTAGATGACTCAAGACTCCTTCAAATGACCGCCCCAACAAAGCTGATCTTGCCGGAGAAATTGGTCCAGGCAACCCTTCAAAGTCGACTTGGACTCAGACAGTCAGGAGATCATACCTATGCCAGTCGACACCCACGATGGGTATTCGCCAGTGGTAATCACCGAAACGCTCGTCCCAAGGATCGAAACGAACTCGAAAAATTATTAGATAGCTTTGTATCATATAATAAATGTTAATGATTTATTTGCCTATTTGATTTTGTTCTTACTAAGAAAAATAATTTTCACTAGGATAAACAAATAAAACGAACTCCAATTACTTTAGGAAAACGCAACTTCACGATATAAAAGGCAAATACCGCCGGAAAGAGAATCGCGAAACTTCAACCAGATTATAACGAATTAAATTAATAGATAAATTGCCACGAGACTCATTGAAATAATCCGTTAGAATTAATAGTGTTCACAAAAATACTTAAGACAAGGGCGGAAGAAATTAATTAATGTGTTGACATCCACAATGTTAATGATAGTTACTCAAATAATCTTTTAATTTAGAGATGGAAGAGACAAGAATTCTTCGCCGGGAACTGAAAGAGCCAGGAAATGCAATGGTTACAAGCTTCTTGGGAGGAACCGGCCAAAATGAAAGAAGCATATCAACGCCTTACTGCGGCTCAACAAGGCTGGAAAGATGAAAAATCATTAAATCAATCTCAACGGACGCAAATAAAAGGTTTGGAAGTCGCTCTGTCAGCGTGTCAGGAGGGGAGTGCGGTGACATACCCCTTAGTTTTTGCACCGGCACAGCTGGCCTACCGCGACCAGAATCAACTAACACATTCCCACAAGCGAGCTCATCCATATGCCAGGCCGGGCAGGACGGAGCGCCGACGAAGACGTGCCCAAGGCGAAAATAAATGATGGATAAACTCGAATTCAAATGTTAATGAAATAAAATTGTTTTCTTGATGATAATATTTATATAATAATGAAAGTATCCGAGTAGAATAATGAAGAAGTAATTAAGGGATCTGAAAGATAAGACGGACAGAGGCCTTCTAACGGCAGTCCGCTGAACCCAACATAGGACTAAACCTTAGCAGTTCTGACATCGGAACTCACCTTTGGCGGTCCTGTGACCAATGGTTACAGTTCCAACGTTGCCTAGCAACGGGTAACCATTGGCGGGCGTTGAAAAATATTGTATGTAATGGGGTTAAGGTCACGAAGCCCACTAACCCCACATTATTATTATTATTATTATTATTATTATTATTATTATTATTATTATCATTATCCTTACTATTATCATTATTATTATTAATTTTGTAAGTATCCGTCCTTATTCCTCAGCTTTACCAAAGCATTTTGCTTATATAAAAATTTAGCCGTACTCCATCCTTATGTTACAGTTTTCGATAAGTATTTTCATTGATTTGGAAAATTTTAGCAGCGTACCGCCCTTATTTTACAGTTTTATCAGAATATTATACCAAAAATTGAGCCGCGTTTCACTTTTACTTTACTATTTTCGATAAGTATTTTAATTAATTCGGAAAATTTGAGCAGCGTTCCGCCCTTATTTTACAGTTTTATAATAAATATTTTAATTATTTCCGAAAATTTGCGCAGCGTTCCGCCCATATTTTCCGTCTCAACTCAAAATAATTTATTTAATTCTTACATGTTATTTAAAATTTTCTTTTTCATGATTTTGGTCGTTCGGATTAATCTTTTTTCGATGACTATTCATTTTAACTGTTGCAACGATTTTCGCAATTTTCCCCGCTACCCTTTCCCTCTCTTTGTCCCTAGGATCTATTTATGTTCATATTACAGTTAATGAGTGCCCACTGGACTACCCGGTGTTAGTGATTTTGAGCCGATTGTCGTTAAAAATTTTATGTCGATTTTATCAAAATTGAGTGCAAGAAAGTTGAGCCAAAAGACCAACCCTCGAGCTACGTTCTTTCGCTATTTCGTTTTATGATTTGATGTTTGGGTTCTTGCGTTACGCACGCCAAAACCTTCACGGGCACTAACTATTGGCGGATGAACCGCACTTACACAGCTCAATAGTTATGTGTAATTTTACTAGGTTGCAATTTGTTTTGGCTGTGGGCCGAAAAAATAAATAAATAAATGTTACCATACCAATTGGGTAAAAGCTTCGATGCATAAAATTGTTTAATTTGGCAATTCACATAGTAATAGGAAGTTCATTTGCTTAAACATTGTTCACTAGCTTCATCACAAGGCATTTGATCAATAAATTCACATTCTCTAACTCTTATAATTGCTCATAACTCATGGCTTTCGACCGTTCCGAACGCTTGTGATACAATACTTTTTTTCCTGTCAAAAAGCGCACGAGTGTTAAAATTCTGCAAAAATGAATTGGTATATATACCTTTTCTGTGACCCTAACCATGTTTGTTAAATTTACTACGATAAAACAAAATTTGATCTTGAAATTATTTTTATAATCTAACTCTAATTTTATTATTTTCTTGGTTTAGTTTGACAATTTTTATTAGATTTATTCAACCAAAAATATTTTATTTTAATGCAATTTTATTCATTAATTATTTGCTTTTACATAAATTGTCATTTTTCGGTCAAATCTTTATGTTATTCTGTTATTTTTATATTAATTTCGTGCGGTTCTTGGTACATTTTGTCATTATTTTAATTTATTTTTATGTTTTTGATTTTATATTTTAATTATATCTTTCTCACATTTTAAAGTGGTTTATTTGATGTTTTATGGGTCTGATTTTAAATTTGCATATTATGTTTGAATGCTATTTCCAATTCATTTTAACAAAATCCAGTCCTGGACCAACATAAACACTCCGGGGCCCGTATATTTGCTACCCGCAATTTCTTAAACATTTAAGCTATGAATTATACAGAGTTTACATTTTCCATTGAACTGGGTCTACGATCTACATGGTCGTGACCTCAAATCCACATGCATAAAAATAATCATACAATATACATCAATATATGGATTACAAGATGAAGTGAAAGAGGACCTACAGTCCGGTTATGATCACGCATAAAGAATAGTCAATTGTCCAAGAATCATTAGTTCATTGTCAATCTTGAGTTCAATATTCTGTCACTTAGGTATTCGTCTCGCTAATGTCTTGAGTTTCTTTGGTTTCTGATTGTTTACTTTCTTTAGCAGGTTCTGATTTTGCCGATTCGATATCTGTTGTGCGATTTAGCTTTGAGATTTTGTTTAGTCTGGGAATTGACTTTATTTGATATAGGACTGATTAGATGTCGATTGTTTGGAAGATTGGCAGGCGTAGTGACTGTCGGCTAGAAGAATAGATAGAATATTTCGTTCAAGACTCCTTTTTTGCTGGTGTATTTAGGGCTTTGGGTTGTAAATTGACATTCTTGCTTTTGGTTGTTGATTTTATTTTAGCATCTTAAACTGGGTGAGATTCGATTGGGTTCTGTGGATAGAAGACCCATTATTATATTATCTCGTCTCAATTGTTTGATAATAATTGGTCGGTTCGAGATTATTCATGATTCTTTGAAGTTGGTTTGGGTTTCTTCTTTTTCGTTATCGATTAGAGCTCTTTGTTCTCGATTTTCGGTTCTTTTCTGTTATTTTGTAGGGTATCTAAAGAGCATCCATAATTTTTTTGAATATGATTTCCTTGATGAGTGTTTCCTTTTTTATTGACTTTTGGATTTGGTTCTCTAGAGTTTTGAGTGTTTGAACGATCTATCCAAGTTTGGGCTTTGCTCAAGTTGATTATTAGTATATTTACTTTTCTTGTTTTAAGCTTTAGGACATTGGGTATATTATAAGTTGATCCGTCCGTAATTGGTATCCTTTGAGTTTCTGCATACCTCGACATATTTGCTACAGGTAATGTTGCATCGTTTGATTGATTGGGGATTTTTCGACATCTTTCTAAGGGATGCTAGATTGTATATATGGGCGTATTACTGTTATCTTCCTTCTCATCGCCAATATCATGCTGCTTTCGCTTTCCTTGTTTTTATAACAATTATGAGTTTGTGATGATTATTTACAATTGCTTGACTATTTACAACAAATTTCGAGCTATTTTAATAGGACTTGTTTTCACTCCTCTTGATTTTAGGTAGTTGTTTGACTTTCTATTTCTCTTCCATCTTTATCTCTGTTGCTTTTATTATCACATCTGGTTTCTCATTTCTGTGATTGGTATCAACTTTATTTTGACATCGCTTATCTTCTTTGTTTGCTTTTACTACAATGTGCAAGATTCTTTCGATACTCCATTTTGATTGAGTGTAGTTCAGTCTCATCATCTTTTGTCATTTCTTGGCATTGTCTTTTGCAATCTCTCTTTACTGATTCGATTTGTCTTTCTTGTTATCTTTTGTTAAATTTATCATAATCATATGACTATTTACATCATTTTGCAAAGATGTTTGGATTCAGAGCGTTCTGATTTGATAATAAAATTACTATACTATATATCTTAATTGGTTCAAAGTTGATGGGAATATAATAGCAGCCATTTTGCTATCTAATATAATGAAATGAACGAAAAGTTCGACTGAACAATATGTGTGTTAAACAATTCTGTGTATGGTTTAGATTTGGAAATTAGCATAAATGTTGCCTTTGAATAGGTAAGTAAAGTCATAAAATTTCAGACATTATAGTGTTTTGGTTTGAATATATTTTAGCGTCAAACCTTAGCTTGGGTGCAAAACACCCGACAGGGTACGCGAACCGTTAATAAAAAATAAAAATTAGTTAGCACAAATAATATCAAGGTCAAATTTTGGTTTACCACATTAAAAATAGCAGACAAGGTTAGGGTTACAGATTAGGTATAAGTTACTAGCGAAATACTACTCTCTACGAATCTTACTCTTATTTTGCAAGACCTTCTGTTTCGACTGAAGTACTGTGATTTTACTCTAAGTTAGTAAGATAATCGGTTGAGAGGTTACAAGAATGATGTGGATATGTACCAGTTAATATGATCTTTAATTTTATGATTTAAACTGCAATTGATTTCTTTGTGTCGAAATATTTCTGAGCCACAGCCGAAACAAATTGCAAGATAGTAAACTTACATATAACTACCGAAATGTGTAAGTTCGGTTCATATGCCTTTAATTTGTGCCTGTGGGGACCCAGTCGTGCATAACGACAGGTCTGAATGTCAATTATGAAACTTATAAGGGTAGTGGGAAGATAAAGGACTAGTCTTTTGGCAAACTTCTTTCACCCATCTCCCAAAAAATCGACCTAAAATCTCTACTACTTATCGGCTAAAATTCTCTTACTCTAAGTAATCTGGCGGACACTCATAAAATGATAACATCGACACCATCGAGGAGAAAAGTGGGGAAACATCTCCCGAAATCTCTGCAACATTAGTAGTGGGATACCGGCCCTCTAGCTCAGAGGCCATATAGCTCAAATACCCCCCCGGCAAAAATTTTTTTTTCTCTAAGTTTAAAAGTACAAATTTTTTTAGAACAAAGACAATGACTCGTTCAAGGTCATTTAAACAAAGACCATGATTCATTCAAGGTCATTGGATGACTCATCAAAAAGTTTTCAAGGTCATTCAAAAGTAGGTCAAGGTCATTGGATGAGTCATCAAAATTTTTCAAGGTCATTGAAACAAAGACAATGACTTATTCAAGGTCATTGGATGACTCATCAAAAATTTTCAAGGTCATTCAAAAGCAGGTCAAGGTCATTCAAAATTTCTCAAGGCCATATTATTTTTAAACATTTTTAAATTTCAATTTACTGCTTATAAAAATAAGTAGTATATATTTTGTAAATTATTTTATTATAATTATTTTTATTATTATTAATATTATTAGTACTTTTTATTATTCTATTAATACTTTTAAAAACTTTTATTAATATTATTATTATTATTATTATTATTATTATTATTATTTTTATTATTATTAATATTATTATTAACATTATTACTAATGAATGAAAACCAAGACATATACAACAAATTTATTATAAAGAGACAATTCTACTATAGTAGTATTGTCGAAGAGCTTTATTCAAAGCCCATTCCACATACTTCCGATATCTGGCAGCGCAGCAATGACATCCATCACCACAGGGGTATTCGGGTTCCATATCTTTTGACAAATTGTTTTGTTCGATATCCCATAGGAACTCATCGATTACAGTAAATATCCATATTGATGTATGATTGAATATCAAGTCTGGAATTATTGATGGTGGCTTATCCATGATTCCATGTATTTCTGGATAATAGAATTCCAGACGTTCTTTAATAACTTTAAAATAATCATCTAAAAACAAGTAATAATAATAATAATAGTAATAATAAATTACCATAATGTTTAATTTTATTCATAGCTTGAACTGGGCTCGGTGCAATCATTTTAATGATAAAAATTGAAATAACAATTACTTTTATACTAATTTAGACACACACACATACAAATCTTTAGCTATAAACAATAAATATTAATTTATATAGATTTGAAAATGATTAAAGAAATTTTAATAATATTATTAGTTTTTAATATGGTCAACTCAATTGTTGTAACCGTTCAAGGTAAAAATTCAACAAGATGTGTATGTCCTGATACAGCAGTATTGATGGATATTTTGTATATGATAGATAGGCCTAGATATTTGAAAACTCCAGTCAAAAGATTATCTGAAAGAATAAGTAATTTAGAATTCAGATTTGAACATACATATGAGACTTTAAAAAGAGCTAAAAACGAATTATATGATGATATTATATATTTAAATAAGACCATTGGTATTATCAAAAATGAATTAAGAAAATCAATATTAGAATTGAAAGAAGATCGTAAACTTAATGAAGAAATGATGAATCAAGTTCAATATACTATAACATTTTATTCTAATAAAACAACTGATCAGTTCAATCGTATAATGAAATTACAACCAGTTAACAGTGGCGGCAACAGCTTGAAAGAAGTTAACAGTGCCAACAAATCATCCTTGCCATTTCCATTATATATTTTTACATATTTTCTTAGTATTGCATGATTCTGATTGGTCGAATAGAGTATAAATACGCTTACACTTTGAAATAATTTTATAAAATCCCAGAAACTAAATTTTTTATAACTTTGTTGAATGAGCTAGTCTCTAAAAATAGTGAAGAAGATGAAATCATTAAAAACATGAAATTTATGGTAAACCGTAGCGAGAAAATTGTTGAAGACATACCATTTGATTATGAAAAAATTCGCGATTTGCCAACATTGGAGAGAAAGAAGGCATTCCAATCGATATTTAGTTACATGTTCGATGAAAATAATAAATGGATGCGAATAATAGTAGGATTAATGTATATGAAACACATGATATTAAAATCTGGATCCGACTATGAAAATTATTTCCAATGGTCTATAGAGGTGAAAGTCTAACTAACTGTGAAAGTCTAGCAGTAACAATTTTCCAGATTGGAGAAAGCACATCGTTTTGATCAGCTTTATATCCTTGGATTGTTATTGTTATATACCAGTTTTCCTGTTCTTTGAATCCAATTTCTGTAAATGCATCATAATATCAGGTATATTGACTCGTGAAGAAAGCATTTTCATTGCATTTTAAATTGGAACTGATCTTTTTGAATGTATTATCAATATCCTTGATATCTAACATTGAGAGAGTACCAGCAAGAGATTGAAATTGCGTTTTATTGAGTTTGACTGGATTTACCAATTGCATATTGATAGGCTCCTTTAAAATATACATTTTATAATTGTGGAACATCTGAACTGGTTGGACACTTATTTTCTTGGTCATGTTTGATTTATGATCTTTATAAGGTGGTGACGCACTTTTATACCCTTGACAGATACTGATTAACCAATCAGAATCATGCATGATCACAAAGACAATGCATGATAAGTGCATGATAATTGCAAGATAAGGGCGTGACTGGAAAACTGTATGTAAATTAACCCGTTGAGTTTACATATATGATTTTACACATATCATCTATATAAAATGTATTATTAATATCACGTGTTTTATTATTATCAATATTATTATTATTATTATTATTGTTATTATTATTTTAATTATCATGATCTTTATTATTATTATTATTATTATTATTACTATTATTACTATACTAATAAAATTACTATTTTTATTATTGTTACCACCATCAAAATAAAACTATTACTATCAAAAACATTTATTATTATTATTATTATTATTATTATTATTACCAAAATAAAACTAACAAAACAACAAAATAAAATACAAAAACATTTATTACCAACACTAAAACTATCAAAACAAACAAAAATAAAATACAATTATTTTCTTAAAAGTTTCATTTTTTGAAAATTTCTTATTGAATTTGTAAGATTCCATTCCACATTGCGTTGATATCGGAAATCACAGCAGCTACATCCAAGAATGCAGGGGTATTCAGTTTCCAACTCCTTGACCATTCGGTTTATTTCATTGTCCCAAAGAGCTTGCTTAATCAGATTGGAAATATCGATTCTTGTTTCATTGTATATTAGCTGTTGATGCATTGACGGTTCTTATTCTTCAAAATCTCCTTTATTTGAGGATAGTAATAAATAATACGATCGATTATCATTGAGGCATATTTGTCTAAATAAAATATAAAAAAATGAAATAAAAAAGATAAATTTACCGTATTCAGCGATATTTTTCTTTGGCATAGCATACATAATGGTATAATATTTTAAAAATGAAATCAAATGAATAAGCAAGTTGTTTTAATCAATCATTAGCCAATCAGATATCGACCAATCCGGTGATTTCATTTTGTATGTCACAAACAATATTTTTGTATTCTAGATTTCGCACCCCTAATGTGACTATTTTGCCACTAGCAAACACGTTAACACACATTGGGTTGTATTTTAAAAGCTTCAGTGCAGGAAATAATTCTGGTTCGAACATACAAAGACATTTTGTTGACATGTTGTATAGATTGATAGATTGTCTCATATCCATGGTAACTGTAATTGACTGTATTTTAATATCCTTTATTGTATATTGTAATTTATTGACATCTAAAGGTTTCTTACATCCCATGATTCTGCATTTGCCGGATTTGAAAAATATTATAGGATATTTTCCACTCCTATCTACAATTTGCTGGGGTTTACCAATCGGAAACGTCATTTTTGACACATCAAAAGTTCCTTTATAATTTATATTTGATAACATAATTAAACAATAAAGAAATATTAATCTATATATATGATTTTTTAGAAAGAGTTCATTAAATTATATAATATAAACAAAAACCTATAATTATACAAATTAATAATGGAATTAAGAAATGATGCTGTATATCAAATCGTCGGCCCAAGTGGTAGTGGTAAAACTATGTTTGTGTGTAACTTACTGAGATCTAATTTATTTCAAACAAAATTCAAAAAGATTTATTGGCATAGGGGTGCAGATGAAGAACATGGATTAACTCAAGATAATTTCTGGAAATTGAAAAACATGAAAATAGTAAAGGGTTTCGATAAAAACTGGTCAAGTCGTTTAAGAAAAGGTGATGTCATTATTATCGATGATTTGTATCAGGAAGCTAATAAAGAAAAGGATTTTAATTATTTATTCACAAAAATCAGTAGACATGTTGGTGTTACTGTGATCTTTATTACTCAAAATCTATTTCATCAGGTTGATGCACATCGAACAAGGAATTTAAATGTTCAATATTTAGTTATTTTCAAGAATCCTAGAGATGCAACAGTTATTGATTTTCTTGCTTGACAAGCATACCCTAATAATCTTAATTTTCTCATCAGTGCATTTCAAGATGCTACAAAATCACCACATGGATGTATATTTCTTGATTTCACACAACAATGCAATGACGATTTACGGGTAAAAACCGATATTTTCAATAAAGAAGGTGCCATGGTATATAAACAAAGTTGAAAACATTACCATGTAACAATGTTTATGAAATCCAGGCTTAAAAATATCCGAAAACTTAGACAAAGTATTAAAAAGAAAAACAAAGTTCCACCAAAAACCAATTATTCACCATCTAAAAAGCTAATAACTGAGAATTACCCTGCAATGAATCTAATTTCGAAAAACATTATTAAAAAGAGTAAGAAAACAGTTAAAATTGTAAAAAATCATAGGAGTTTCCCATATTTTAATGCATTGTTAAAGGCTTCGAGTATGAAAAGAATGTCTATTTTACAATCATTTCCAACTTTTGTTGTCGATGATTTACTCAAAATTCTATTAAAAGTAGTCAGAGGTAAAATTAAAATCAGTAAATCTAAAAAACTAGTATTGAATAAACATCGTAAGCCTTTGTTATCACTAGTAAATAATAAAAATCGTAAGCAAATGAGAAAAATCATATATAAACAACAAGGTGGTTTTATCGGAGCAATGTTACCATTTGCATTATCATTATTATCACAATAAACGATGGGGCAATCATTACCTAATGTTAAATTAAAATTTAAATCATCTTGTTGTAATGGAGAAGATTTGGACGAACCCAGAAGACGAAGCAGGTTTCGGTGGAGTGGCAAAGTTAAAGAAAAGAGTCCCAAAGTCGAAAAAGGAAACTCAAAAGTGGTTGTCAGATCAGCTTGCGTACAGTTTATACAAACCAATGCGGAAAAGATTTCCAACAAGAGCTTATAAAGTTTGAAAGTATTGAGGATGCCAAGCGAATGGGTTGTGATAAGCTTAGCATTGTTGTTCCTGGAACTGAATACCTAATACGATTCAAAACATTTGATGAGAAAAGTGTAACGATCGAAAACATCAAAATATCTGTATCATATATTAATGAGGTGGAAGATACATTTACATTTACTAATGATTTATATATTGAAACACTTGAAGAATTACATAAATATATCTCATTCAATTGTTTACATATATTTAAAACTATTGAATTTGTTAAAGATGGAATATGTAAATTCAGTCTGAATAATAACATTTGTGAAGTAACATTTGATAAAAATTTGGCTAATACTTTGGGATTAGATAAGCAAACATATAGGGCAAGTGCTTTTGGTGTACGCAAACCAAAAATAATAAAACTTCATAGGCAAATGTTCATATATACTAACATCATCGATCCTATAATTGTTGGAGATTCTTTGGTTCCTCTTTTGAAATCTGTTTGGGTTGATAAACATGACCAGGATGAAGTTGTCAATATAAATATCGATAATCCCATGTACTTACCGGTATCAACATCATGTATAAACAATATAGAAATAAATATTCGTGATGATAGCGGTAAATTTATTGAATTTAGTAAAGATACAAAACCTCATTTGACATTACATTTTCGTAAATTAGATGGCCAATAACGATATTATTAGTATGTATAGTGGTAGCTAAAGTGGTGTCGAATTACCATATTTTATTGGTAAACAGTATGGATCAGAATGGTTGAGAACAATTGGTAGATTTGCACTTCCTATTCTTAAACGCATTGGTAGTTTTGGTATGAAAACTGCTAAAGATGTGATAATAAATGAGCAGAAAATATTACCATCTCTGAAATCAAATGCATTATCCGAGTTAGGGAAAGTTCTACCTAGTGTTGCAGGTATGTTTCAAAAACCCGAAGCACCGGCTGAAAAACGTAAAAGACATCATAAACATATAAACAAACGGACATGGAACTATATTTCAAAAATGATTTGTGGTAAATCTGAATTGTACTTATTTGATAGACCATCTCCCCAAGCAGTAATTGAAATGGGGGCCTTTGAAGAAGTATTTCTGATGAATTCTATTATGGATAGTAGAACTGATATTGAATTTTATATTAACGGTTCCCAAACTGAATATTTAGATTTGAACGATACATTGTTAACTGTTCAGATCAAGGTTGTAAATAAAGATAGAAAACCGTTGGGTGAACCTAGTGATGTAATACCAAATAATTTCTTGTTTCATACATTTTTTAAAGATGCAGTTCTCGGATTTAATAATATCAAGATTGAGGGTGGTAACAGTACATATATTCACAAAGCTCTAATAGAAACTATTATAAATTACAATAGCGATACTAAAAATACATGTTTAACTCCTATGGGTTATGGTAGTGATGACGATAAGAAAAAGTGGATTAAGGGTTCGAAATTATTTACCATGTGCTCATCATTACAACTCGATTTTATGGATCAACCGAAATATTTACTCCCAGGTGTTAATGTACACATTAGATTGAAAATATCTGATTCGGCATTATCACTAACAAGTGCTACCACAGCACTAATTCTTCAATTAGTTGATGCAAAATTATTGGTCAGAAGAGTTCGGGTTGAGCCCTCTGTATTAGCCGGTCATCAGCTGAGGCTTAATTCTAAGCATGCAATATATCCATTGAAAACAAAGGAAATTGTTCAATTTGCTGTTACTAAAGGTTCAGCTTCTTTCTATAAGGAACAAATATTTGAAGATAGAAGAATGCCCAACTTTATATTCGTAACATTTCAAAGTGAATCTCAATATAATGGATCATACTTAACATCAAACTCAATTTTCAAAAATTTTGGAGTAACATCGCTAACTTTATCTAAAAATAGTGATTATAGAGAAACATATACTCAAGATTTCGATAATGACAATTATTGTGCTACATATATGCAGAGTATAGTGAGAAATATGGGTTATTTGGATAAAAACCTTAATTGTGGTATAACTCTTGATGATTTTAAAAACAAATATCCATCCTTTACATTTGTTTTGGCACCCGATTTTGATTTAAATCAGAGTCAATTACCTCAAAATGGAAATTTACGATTAGATATAAAGTTTGCTAAAGCTACAACTGAACCGGTACATGTTGTTATATATGGAGTATTTGAAAATGAGGTTCAAATAACTGCAAACAGAACAGTATTGGTTTGAACAGAGTTCAAACATTGTTGGTATAAATGTATAGATAATTTATGATAATTTGTCATGGAGTAAGTTTTTAAATGTATTATTAATATTATTGATGTAGTTCTGTTCAGGTCTATCGAATTGGAAAACAAATACTAGAACATGAATTTTTAGGGGTTTTTCCTCTTGATAAAATTCCATATTTACGTAATAATCAAGCCATAATCGTCAATACTCAATCATCTCATCTCGGTGGAGAACATTGGTTAGCAATATATATGAAACCTAGCAAGATATTTGTATTTGATCCTATGGGTTTCTATTATCCGGCTTTAATGGTTTCGAAACTGCAAACAATGGGTAAACCTATTGTGTATAATAAATTTATGTATCAAAATCCATGGACCTTAACATGTGGTCAACATTATTTAGCTTGGTTATTATCTAAGAGATTTGATGATTAATAAATGTATTAATGTTTATTGTTATGTTTTATTTTATGTTTTAACTATTAATATTTTTATTATTTTTATTATTATAATTATTATTATTACTTTTATTATTATTATTATTATTATTATTATTATTATTATTAATATTATTTTTATTATTATTATTATAAATATTATTATTATGTGTTTAATTAAAGATAAGCTAATGCATCATCACAAAGACTATGCATGATATGTGCGTGATCACAAAGACAGTGCATGATAAGTGCGTGATCATCACATGATAAGTGCATGCATACACAAAATTGAATAAAGAAAACACATGCAAACAAAAGTATGTATGTGATTTACAAAGAAAACACATTCAAACAAAAGTATGTATGTGATTTTACATAGAACGCATGCAGTCACAGTGTAGACTGCATGTGTTTTACAAAGAAAACATGTCTAAAAATCTCTCACCTATATGTGTGTATTGCTTAAATGTGATTGGCTAAATCCTGAAAATATTATTCTCTTTATAAACATTGACAATTTCCAAAGTTTACACAATTAATTCAAAAATTTATCAATTTTCAAATATTCACTCGCGCGATTTCAAAAATTTTAAAATGGAGAATTCAAGAATTTTACGACAATTGTTGGCCGAAGAAAATTGTAAATTATTATTTTTTAATTTATTTTCTTTTATTATTCTATTTTTCTATATTGGTTTAATATAACTGAACTTCAAAATCAAATTGACGGTGTTAACGAATTTGTTCCTGGTAATTTTTAATTTTATTATTATTTATTTTAATATAATTTTAGAAAATGTTTCAAATGAGGAAATTATTTTAATAGAAGATAGAGATGATTCTGATATTGGTAAATTTATTTATTTAATTATTATTATTAATGTTTTTCAGAAATTATTAGTGAGGATATCGATCAAAATATTCATTCAGCAGCGTCAGTAGATTTGGACGAAACATTTATTGATAATGCCCCCGTTTCTGGGGAAGACCACAATTATGCCCCGTTTCTATGGATGCCAAGATTTCTATGGATGCTGACGTTTTTGTGGGAGATGAGATTTCGTATAAAAAATGTAGGATTTTTATTATTTTTAATATTTTTAATGAGCATTATTATTTTTTAATTTATTATTAATTTATAAGAGTATTTTAATGAGTATAAGTTAATAATAATTAAAGTATTATAATATAATACTTTAAATATTGTTAATTTATAATAGAAATATCTGATTTGAAATATGAATAGAAATATTTGATTTGTAATCAGAATATGTGATTTATTTTTATAATAGAAATATATGATTTATAATACGAATATTAATTTATAATAGAAATATATGATTTGAAATATGAATAGAAATATTTGATTTGTAATCAGAATATTAATTTTATAATAGAAATATATGATTTGAAATATGATTAGAAATATTTGATTTGTAATCAGAATATGTGATTTATTTTTATATTAGAAATATATGATTTGAAATATGAATATTAATTTTTATAACTTATTTTACGGTATGTTATTCAAACATGTGATTTATAATAGAAATATATGATTTATTTTTATAATAGAAATATGTGATTTATTTTTATAATAGAATTATATGATTTTTAATATGAAAATGAATATATGATTATAATAAGAATATTAATTTTTATAAATTATTTTACGAAATGTTATTCAAACATGTGATTTATGATAGAAATAACGGATTTATAATACGAATATTAATTTATTAAAATATTTACATAATTATCATCATTTATATATTATTATTTGATTCGTATATGATTTAAATAATAATAAACATTTGATAATAATTACATATTTATCAGGTCGATTGTATAAAAACTATTGCCAATCTGGAATTGGTCATAACTCGAAATGCCATACGACTATGGAAAGTTACTACGGTCATAGATTCTATGGCATCGACTTTAATCCTGTAAGTCGATTAGCTGGACATAGTTTTATCCCTACACCGGAATCTCTAGTAAGTAAAAAGGCTATTGTAAATGTTAAAACCACAGATCATTCGTGTTTTATATATAGTGTTTTATCGATTTTAAAGCGTGATATAGTTTTAAAGAATAGGGAGCGTGTCTCTTCTTACACTACTTTTATGGATGAATTGAATTACGATCCAATTACTGATTGTCCAATGAGACTCTGTAGCATCCCCAAATTTGAGAGAAACAATAGTGATTTAAATTTGGCAATCAATGTCTTTGAATATAACAACACCCCTTCTAAACAATTTAATGATATTGATTACGTTCCTCACCTTCTTCACCTCGTCTTAATTCATCGAACAAAGGTTATCGGTGGTAACCCGATTAATCTTTTATTATTACAAGACGGTGATAATTATCATTATACCGCCATTTTTAATTTAAATAGACTGCTGAATTGTCATTCTAGTAGTGAATGTAACACCAGAATTCGCGTAAAATGGTGTCCCCATTGTTTAAACGGTTTTTATTATGAAAAAACCTTTAAGGCACATGTTGATTTGTGCGCTAAAAATCAAATAGGAACAACCCTATACACGCTCCCTGAAAATAAAAACTTAATATTTAAAAATTATTCTAAAATGATTACCCCACCAATCATAATTTATGCGGATTTTGAGGCTGTTTTGCCTAAAGATGTAAAACATCATCAAATACACATGCCGATATCAGCAGGCTTATTATTAATAAATAATTACACAAATACTACACAATATTTCAATTTTATAGGTTTGGAATGTGTTTTGGAATTTTTAAAGAAAGTAGAGGAAATTGCTGTCACAATTGTCCTACCATATTATGAAAATCATGGTAAAAAACCTAAGAATAATCTTACTTCTAATGAGGAACAGCAGTTCATTCCATGTAGAACTTGCTATCTTTGTAAAAAACATATTAGAAATAAGGTTAAGGACCATGATCATTTTACAGGTCAGTATCTTGGTGCTGCCTGTCGTAACTGTAATATAAATAAGAAAATAAGCAAACAGTTACCTATTGTCTTTCATAATTTGAGAGGGTATGACCTTCATCATATTTTAAAGTATGGATTGAATGAATTTCCATCTTGGAAATTAAATATCATTCCTACAACAACTGAGAAATTCATATCTCTGATTGTAAATATTAAGAAATTGGCTGTTAGATTTATAGATAGTATGCAATTTGTAAATTGCTCTTTAGCCAAGGCTGTGAAAACTCTTACTGATCTACCTCTAACTTGTTCTGCTTTTGATGGTCTTATAGTTAAGGCAAAGGGTATCCTTCCTTATGATTTTGCAGTATCACTAGAGGTTCTTGAATCGACTTATGAACTACCTCCAAAATGGGATTCTGTATCTGATGATGAATATGCTACCGCCCAACTAATTTGGACACAGCAAAATTGCACTACAATGTTAGACTATATGTTAACATACCTAAATTTAGACGTATTCCTCCTTGCAGACTATTTTCAGCAATTTCGCGCAAAGGCTATTGCTTACAATGGTTTAGAACCTCTGAATTTTTATGGAATTCTTGGAATGTCATGGGCGTCCGCTCTCATGACATTAAAGGAACCCATAGAACTTCTGCAGGACATGGAAATGTTTAATTTCTATGAGATTGGAATACGGGGTGGGTTAAAACCTTCCGTATGGTGATTTTGTTTAAGTGCATGATAATCTGAATGATGTGCTGAGTGAATGTGTGAATGCGAATATTGAATTCCTTCCGTATGGTTATACAATGGAAGTTGACATCAATATCCCTGAGCGTGTGCATCAGTATTTGAATGACTTTCCGCTTGCCCCGGAAAAAATGTGCCCGCCCAATGCAAAAGTTGAGAAGTTAATGCTCACGCATTACAGTAAGAAGAACCATGTTCTTCACTGGAGACTTCTCAAGCTGTATATAGAATTGGGTGCAGAAGTTGAGTGTATTCATAGGGCAATTAAATTTAAACAAGCACCTATTTTTAAAGAATATATACAAAGAAATACAGATTTACGCTCAAACTCAAAGTGCGAGCTTCATAGAGATTTGTATAAATTATTTAATAACAGTTTATATGGTAAATCCGTTGAGAATTTGAAAAAACGGATGAATTTGAGGCTATGCAATTCAGCTGAAAAGATGATTGTATATGCTTCAAACCCGACTTTCAAAAAGTCCATTAAAATAGTGGATGATTTGATTGCTGCTCATCTGAACAAAGATTCTATATGTTTAGACAGGCCTAGCTACATTGGCCAATCAGTACTAGACCTGTCTAAGCTGCGGATGTACCAATTACAATATAATTATTTGGCAAAATATAGATCAGAATTTAACTGTGATATTAATGTCGTTGCCGGCGACACTGATTCGTTTTTTCTTGAGGTTAAGCACTGTAAGCTTGACATTCTTTTGCCGGCAATGATAAGAGACAGCCTTTTAGATACATCGAATTACGACCCGGCACATCCCTTATACTCGAGGAAATTAGATTCCGTGATCAGAAAATTTAAAGATGAAAGTAAAGGTCTCGGGTATAAGGAGTGGGTTTTCTTAAGACCCAAGTGCTATAGTTTATTAGGCAAATCTGATACAATGAGGGCTAAGGGGGTGAAGTTGTTGGGGACTGACATCAAACATCAGTCTTATTTGGTTTGCTACAATAGAAATGTAGTTTTCACAGTACCTCAAAGTAGGATAGGGACGCGGAACCATCAGCTGTACACATTTAAAAACAGTAAAATCGCTTTGAGTAATAACGATGATAAGCGATTATGGGTGGGGAAAAATACCAGTATCGCATTTGGGCATTATTTTGGGGTTGATGCAATAGATAGTGACCAAGTTAATTTCTTGGATGAGCCGCTTTTCGGTGGTTCGAGCCCCAGTTTTGATGACTCTACCGAAATCAGCGATAATGGACAGCTTTTCGGTGGTTTTAACGAAGATAACATTGATATTGATGACGTGTTGTTATCAGAATAATAAATGTTTTTAAAAACTGTTTTTGTTAATTTGGAAACTTATTTATTTAGAAAACTTGTAATAGTTTTCATTTTTTATTATGAAATTTAGATATAATTTTTTAAAATTTTAATTTTTTATAATTACATTTTTTATAATATAATTATTATTTCATGCAAAAGCCGCAGTGACGAAACGCGAAATATTACTTTATAGATGTTTTAAATCTAAAAACACTATATATATATATTTTAATGTATTTATAATTAATTCTTTGTTTTTATGTAGTTGTTTTTGTTTTATGTAATTGTTTTTGTTATTATGTAGTTGTTTTTATATATTTGTTTATTATATTAATATTATTATTATTATTATTATTAATAAAATTAATAATAATATTAATAATAAAAGTTTATATAAGTATTTATAAGTATTAATATTAATAAAAGTTTTTAAAAGTAATAATAGAACTATAAAAAGTAATAAGTATATTAATAATAATAATAATTTAAGTTTTTATAAGTATTAATAATAATAATATTAATAAAAGTTTTTAAAAGTATTAATAATAATAATTAAAGTTTTTATAAGTATTAATAATTTTTATAAGTAATAAGCATATTAATAATAATATTAATAATAATAATAACGCCAATAAAAAACCTTTCATACGATATATTTCGATAGCACAGCTATCATCTTCAGGTACTCAAAACCAACTAAATATATTATGAATTAACATTTAATTTAAACAAATTATTTTTTATTAATTTAATTTTTTAATAAATAAATATTTTTAAAAATATATTTTAAATTAATTTAAAATTTTAAAATTTTTTTTTACTTATATTCTAATTTTTTAAAAATTAATGTAATTTAAAATTTTCAATTATTTTAATAATATTAAAAAAAACAAACATGATTTAACATACGTAAACTATTTAAAAACATTCAAAACATTCGTAGTCACAGCACTCTGCACATTAATCTTTGGATCCAATGACCTTTTCAGCAATGCTTCACATATCACTCGTTCCCAATAACTATTAAAACTTCTCAACAAAATTCTAAAATCAGACATTCCTATATCACCTTTACATCCTCTATTGTGTTCACTAATATTGGTCAAACCCTTCAATAGACAATGCTCTAGAACTCGAGTACAGAGATGACGGGAAGTCTCTCCAATGTATGTGGCATTACACCCATTACATGTAAATTGATAAACGAGATCAGAACACAATCCAACCGGAGTTTTTGATTTATTAATAAACATATTGCGTACCTTACACGAATTAGAGACGATCTTATACTCTAAATTTCCTATCAGCTTACCCAACTTCCTCTTATAATTTGTAAAGCCTTCAGAGTACGGCAATACTAACACATATTTAGGCTCAATTTTTTTATATCCATTTTTACCATCACCCAGATCAACACTCAATTCACACCCATCCGACAAATTACATTCAGACTTTCCACAAAATGGATCCTTAAGATTTTTAATCAATTTATCAACAGTTTCTTTTATCATCAACAATAAAAATGATTTAGAATATCCATTCTTTATTAACAACTCAACCAATTTATCAACACTTTTTACCGAATTAGCAAAAGTAGAAGATAAAGCCCATGAACGATAAATCAATCCTTTCACCATATTTCTCTTATACTTAAATTCACAAAAGCTTTCTGGAGAAGTATAAAGACCAATATCAGTTGGTTTTCTATAAATCTCTGTCTCATACTGTTTATCTTTGCGTTGAATTAACAAATCCAAAAACGCAATTGATGACTTTCTCTCCGTTTCACATGTGAATACAATGTTTTTATGTAAATTGTTGATAAAATGCAAAAACGGTTCTACATGTTTCTGGTTTTCAAATATAAGAAAAATATCATCCACATACCTTTTATAAACAAAAGGTTTTTCAAATTGGAAAGAAGCAATTTTCTTTTCCAAACTAGCCAAAAATATTGATGCCATCGTTGGTGAACGAGATTAAAGCAGTGGTGTAATGCTTGCTAAATATCCCTAACTCGTAGAAATACGCGAAAAGAAACCAAAGTTCCCTTGAAACCAATGCAATTTCGTTGGCACCAATGGAAATGACAGCAATGAATATCGTCGGACCATTATCAGAAACAATAAATTGGAATAAATATATTGTAGTCTTATGTGATTATTTAACAAAATTGCCGGAAGCTTAATGCAATGCAGAAGCAGAAAGCAGAAACAGTTGCTAGAATATTTGTTGAGAATATTATTTTCAGATATAGCTCACCAAAGAAATTATTAGCTGATCAAGGTACAAATTTTCAGAGCAATCTATTTAAATCAATTACGGAATTATTTAGGATTTTAAAACTTAGTACTTCACCGTATCACCGCAAACAGACGGACTAGTTGTGAGTTTTAATGGCACGTTAATTAGTATGATATAGTCATATGTAAATGTAAACCAAAAGGATTAGGACCTATTTATAAAACCATGCAGTAAACAAAAGTACTGGAGAAACACCGTTTTATTTGATGTATCTGAGACGAAACAACATGCGTGTTGATTTGGAATATCAACCTCCAGTCACACAGTATATGGAAGTTCCAGACTATAAAGCTATGATGAAAGAGAGACTGCAATCAGTGTGGAAACAAGCAGGACTCAAAATCAAATACAATCAGGAGAGATCCAAAGACCAGTATGATAAACGAGCGCATGAACATGCCATAAAAGTGGGAGATTTAGTATATTTAACCAAACCCGAACCAACAAAAGGACTGTTAACAAAATTAAAAAGACCATTCAAAGGACTGTATACTGTATGTGATACAACTAAAAACCAACTTAAAGTTACGACAGATCAGAAACAATAGTGGTGCATGCGAATCGTTGTAAAAAGATTCAATCAGAGGGTGAAGTGAAATATTCACTGAGATCATAGCAAGATAAAATAAATGATACAAAAAACCCCACCCCTATTGAATTATATGAATAAAGTATTGTTCGTGACATTAATTATATCTAATCTATTCTGTTCAAACGAGGCAGAAGTCATGCCAAGGAATGCCAAAACGAAGATTGAAGTGCTTGAAAATATTCATACATATTCAACTCTTACTCAAATTGTATGGTTAAATCTTTGTAAAAAATCAGAGGAAATCGAAATTGATAATCTTGTGAGTTATTTTAAACCCCCAAAAAACTAGGTTATCATCAAAATATGTTGATGGCACCCAGAAACTTAACAAATATAACATTAATCAATCGATTTTTTTTAAATTTCCAAAAGAACTACAAATTTGGATCGAAAAAGCTCTAAAGACCTAGTGTATCTGATACTAACTCTATCCTAGCCATAACTATAGTTTAAAGTAGACATGACCTACATAAATATAAAAACATAAAAATTCCGTGACCCTCATAAAATTACTAGGAAAATAATTTTTTAAAATTTTTCTTAGCAAGGTACAGTTTTAGCAGTACATCATCCAGCTAATAAATATTAGAAATGTATAATTAATTTATATAACCCGAAAACAAATATATATATATATATATTTATACATACAGTTTATACGAATATTGCTACTGTGTACGAAGACAATTAAACCAATAACATTATATTTATATATTTTTCACGATTAAACCTTTGGCAAAAGCTTATTACTTCCCACGGAAGAATCCGAGCTGAATATAAATTGAGTAATAGCAAAGTAGAGTAATAAAAATAACTCTGTTTTTGGGATGTTTTCATCACTTTTATTTCTTTCTAAGAAATCCTTATTTGAGATACAGAATCCAAGAGATGACCTAAAAATATATTTGTATCAAAATTTTCAATATACAAACAGGTTTGTTAAATATATTTGATATCTTATTTTTACATATTTATTCAAAATTACGTTCACGAATAATATATTAATAGAATAATCCAATTTCGCAGAAGGGGTAATGATAAAAAACATTTGATAAGATTAGTGATTCTATTCTGTCTATTAGTTATAATTTAACTTTAAGAAAAGACATTAGTTGAAAGAGGAAATATTTATAGAAAATGCGTGTTGAACTTTTCTTGAAACCTATAATAAATTGAGAGATGTATCGGCGAATGAATTTACAACCCACAAGTGAGTATTTATGTTTTTATATGATAAATTAATTGATTTTTCCTTATTTTATTTCTTAAAACAGTAACGTGGTGTAAAATTGCAACGATTGTTTTTTAAAATACAATTAAATTAGTATGTGGCTGTGAGAACATTAAATTGCACCCTGGAATTATAAAAATGATTTTTAAAGTAAGAACTTTTGTGTTGATGAAATTTAAATGCAAATTAATTTTAATATAAATTTTATTACTTAATTACGATGTTTTTTAAATGAATTTTATAATTTCTGGATTTATATTAATTTAAATATAAAATATCTACATTTCACCTAAATTTCTTTTATTATACGCTGTAATTAATATTTTCAAATAGTTGTAATAATTTCTTAAATTATAATAATTGGGTTACTGGAGGTCTTCATTGATTTCATGACAGATAACAGCCAAAAATATTTTTATTCATTTAATTCATTAATATTTACTTTTATATAACTTGTCGTTTATCGGTCAAATTTTTTTGTTATTATGTTATTTTTTATGTAAAATTTGTGCGTTTCTTGATGCATTTTGTATTTATTTTATTTTACTTTTATGTTTTTTGATTTTATATTTATTTATATTCTCTCAGATTTTAAAGTGTTTAGTTGATGTTGTATGTTGTATTTTAAGTTATCTTGGTGCTGGGTTTTCGTGCTGTATTACTGATGCATTTAAACAATTTTCAAGGCTATTTGTGTTCTGGCCGAAAAATTTTAACAAATTATTTCGTTAAATGAAGGTCCCTTTAAGATTGCGGGCGCTAGGCTCGCGCCTAATGTGCTTTTGCGTAAAAGTGCCACTGATTATGAAATTAAAAACAATTACAAATTTTATTGACATATTTTTGTGCTATAAAGAAAAGATTAAACCTACATAAAATTTATATAAAAATATGGGGCAGATATAATGGAAAAATACCAAAATTTGAAACAACTTGTTTAGGTGAAAACGCAAGTGACATATTTGTAATCTTAATTTCCATTTATGAATCCCATGTGTTAAATATAATAAATATGGCAATTTAATATATGTGTACAATAAAGTTTTTGAATTTGCTTGGTAATTATAAGATTGTAATCAATTCAATTGACTGAAAATAAATTTGTTTTAATATTTCAAGGTCAAAAGTTTATAAAATTTTTAAAATAATAGTTTTAATTTAAATTATTCGTATTCCTGATTTATTTTGAGTAAATATTTTACTTAATTATCAATAAGATTTTTGTTTAGATTTTGTAAGTTTAAATTTAAACATATTTTAGTTTTTACTCTTATGAGCTATCAAAATATGGAAACATTTCCTCAACTACACGATGAAAGTGAACAAAATAAAAGACATTACTATGATCTAACTATCAGTGAAACACTTACTGCAAGTGTTGATCAATCAAAAAGAACTCTGAAAACATTCACTGGAGTTTTTTGTCCAGTGGCTTTGGCACAGTTTTCTTCACTTTTATTTTTACGATTAGGTAATCAATTTTATATATTACGCATTAATTTTTATCAAATATTTGTGATAATTCGCTGAGATAAGTAATGGAGGAAATACAATGAAATTGAACATCATCTGATTCAATTGACATTTATTGGAAATTATATAATTTTAATAATTGAATAATATTTTCAGGCTGTGTACTAGGTCAGACTGGATTGGTGATCGCTCTTGTTCAGTTGGTGATGGCCTATGTGATTTTAGTGCTGACAGTACTGTCAATATGTGCCATTAGCACCAACGGAGCAGTTGAAGGCGGAGGTGTTTATTGTATCCTTTATCGAACCATTTCATATATAATCGCCTCTTATTATTATGATTATTGTTATCCCTAACTATGTCTATTGCTCAGTCATGATCAGCAGAACTCTCGGGCCGGAAGTCGGGGGGAGCATTGGAATTCTATTCTTCTTAGCTAACGTTTTCTCGTCGGCTCTCTACATGTCGGGCTTGGTAGAGGGTCTGATGGATGATTTCGGACCGGAAGGCCGAATTGTGGCAGGAATCATCCCCGAGGGTCGTTGGTGGACTTATCTTTTTGCAACATGCGTCTGCTTGTTCTGTTTGGCCGTTTGTCTCGTCGGCGGTTCAATGTTTGCCAAGACAAATCTTTTTATCTTTCTGGTAATTTTATCTTTTCCCCTAGTCACATTGCTCATCTTTATTCGTGATTCAATTTTAGGCGGTTTTCGTGTGTTTCACATCGGTGCTGGTGACCTTTCTGTTTCAATCAAGTCACTTGGTCAAGATACCCATGACCAACAAGGTCATTTATCCCCATCATAACATGAGCCAGCAGTTTGGTCAGTTTACCGGACTCAATGGCACAACATTTAGGAAGAATATTCTTTATGGTATTCTCGTTGATTGGATTAGTTTACCAATTGTTTCACTGTTCCCTCTAGATGGCTACCGAATCGATTTCTCGACTGGTAATCAGATGGACTTTCTTTCAGTGTTTGCCATCATGTTTTCAGGCGTTACGGGCATCATGAATGGGGCTAATATGTCCGGTAATTGTGCATTGTTGTATTGCTATTGAGGTATTAGGTGAATTCGAATGTCTGCAGAGGGGAGGGGGAACAGACATCCCATTGGTATTTTATTCGTCCATTAATTGTAATATAAAACAGATAGGCAGTTAGTGACTGCGAGGGAGGGGCATTCAACCACAGTTAATAAGGAATGCCCAAATTTTATAAAAATGGAACCCTGGGGTAATCAGTCAATATACAACACAAAATTCTTTCCCAGTATAATGTTAATGACAATCGATCTGTTGCAGGAGAACTCAAGCAGCCTGCTATATCAATACCGAAAGGAACATTGGCAGCAGCTTTGTTCACATTCATCTGTTACACTCTCTCGTTCCTATTATCAGCTGCCACGTGTGAACGGTTAGTAATTTGATTAGATATTTCTCGTGTTCCTTTACTGCAATGTGATTCGGAGTAAATCTGGTGCAGTTGCAATCGGATCCGATCGGTGGTAATGTTGCATTGTACCGATATCAGCTTATCGCATCATGGCATCAGTGAAATCGTCTGACAACGTATTATCACATGGAGAGATTGCAGCTATATGCATCAGTTGATTCTTATCATCATATTCGATGGATTATTTGCTATTATTATTATTATTATTTATCATTATCATCATAAATATTAATTATTTTGAATGATGACGAGGCTGAAATTATTATTTTATTATCATTTATTATTAATTTAATATTATTTATTATTTATTATTATTTATTAATATTATTATTTATTATTATTATTTATTATTATTTATTATTATTTATTATTATTTATTTATTATTATTATTTATTATTATTATTATCATTATTATTTATTATTATTATTTATTATTATTATTATTATTTATTATTATTATTTATTATTATTATTATTATTTATTATTATTATTTATTATTATTATTATTATTTATTATTATTATTATTATTATTATTATTATTATCCTCGTAATGCCTACCATCCAATAGATTCCTGCTGCTTAATAATTACCTCTACATGCAAGCTATCAATTTTTGGAGGCCATTTGTGCTAATCGGCATCATTGCGACATGTCTCTCTGCCGGTCTCGGTAATTTGATTGGTGCCTCTCGAATTCTTTATGCCTTGGCCAAAGATGACATATTTGGTGAGAAATGGTTTTCAAAATCTATTTTACCAATCATTATAGGTTTCCTGTTGAAGCCTGCGAAGCTAGCAACAAAAGGGGGAAATCCAATCGCATCAGTTGTAATCTCATTTGTATTAGTGCAGGTGAGATCAGCACCGTTTCTATCAACAATTATCATCATTTATCTCCCATTTAGCTTGTTTTGTTCATTGGACAACTCAATTTGATTGCTCCAGTCGTTTCTGTCTTTTTTCTTCTGGCTTACGCATCAGTTAATTTTGCTTGTGCTCTTCTCGATTTAGCCTCCGCTTCAAATTTCAGGTTAATCAATTTTATTTTCCAACATGCTAATGTAATTATTATTTTTCTAAATTATTTCAAATACATCAATTTCCATTTGTCTTATAACTAATCTATTTTAGAAATATATCAATCAAATCTATTAAGGAAATTTAAATTAATATATTACTTATAATTTATCAGTAAAATATATCTATATTTTGAAATAATTTTAAAAATAATAATTTGTAAATTTCTTACAAATCATCGAGAAAATAATCTATTATCGTGTCCAATATATTGGAAAAATCAACAATGAAAAAAAATCGATAATGACTGAAAATTCAGGCGAAATATGAAAATAATTTTTAAAATTTTTAAATGCTTTCCAAAACACCAGATATTTGATGATTGAATTATTTTGTGTGCTTTTTAAATATTTTTAAAATATCTGGTCATTTTATCGGGGTTTAATTGAAATGACACAAATATAAATATTTATTAAACTTCGTCATTTTAAGTGGTTTTAAACACATGTTTAATTTAAATTATTCCGTAGAGACATTTATGTTGAATTCAATTAGCTAATATGATTTATTACTTCATGTCAAATTTGGAAATTTTGATAATCAATAATTGGTAAAAACTTCATATAATCTTAAACATAATTTAATTTAATGTTAAGCAGCCAGAAATACTTTAGAAAATATTGAATAGACCATCAAAAATATCAAAATTTGAAGTTTGTATTTTAAAATATTTGCGGAAATCTCAAATAATTAAACAAATCACAAAAACTCTTAAAATAATCTGAATATCGATTATCATCAAAATCAGGTTAATTCCGGCCATGTTACAATATTTATTGAAATCGCGCGGACTTATTTAAGCAACTACTTAGTATTAGAATATTTTTGTAACCCCCGCTAAAAATTTTTTTATAATTTTTTTAAAAAATCAAATAGTTTGTTTAAATTAACTGATTTTATTTTTGTAAAAAATAGGTTTTAGACTCACACTATAGTCACGGGTTATTTAGGTTCATGTTAAAAAAGCCTCACAAAATTTGCATTAAATCGCATAACGATACAAAAACCTAAAAATAATTCCATTATAAAAAGCCTAAAAATAATTCCTCCATAAATAACCTAAAAATAATTTCTCCATGAAAAATATTAAAATCATTACGATAGTTATTGGTTAATTTGTAAAAAATATTTTCCTATTTTCATTGAGATTTTGTTAATTTGATTTCTAGCCTGAAGAAGATTAATAAGCTGTCGAAATATAGTGAATTTTTTATAAAATATACAGTTGGCGTTTTTCTATAAATAATAATAATAATAATTATTATAATAATAAAATAATAATAACAATAATTTATAATAGTTTTAATCTATTTTTTAACCTAAAAATATTTGATTAATTTCAGGCCTACTTTTAAATATTTCTCCTGGCATACCTCATTGCTTGGAGTGGTTTGTTGTCTTGGTATGTGCTTCCTAGTCAATTATCAATATTCTATTGGGATTTTTATTTTATTTGTCATTTTAATTGTTGCATTGAATTTCCGCCGTCTCGATTTTGCATGGGGTAACATTGGCCAGGCATTGCTTTTTCATCAAGTATACCTTTTCATGGTTCCATTGTCTGATATTACATTGTGCTCTATTGTGGCCAGGTAAGGAAATATCTTCTGTTAATCGATACTCGAAAAGAACACGTGAAATACTGGAGACCTCAAGTTTTGTTGCTATTGTCGAATCCTCGTAGCCAGGCCAGTCTGGTGCAATTTGTCAATATATTAAAGAAAGGCGGATTGTTTGTTATAGGGCATGTTATCAAAGCCGATTTTGAAAAGATTGAGCAAGATCCAGCTTATGAAATGCAAAAGTAAGTTTCCACGAGAGTTTTATTTAATTTATTAAAATGAAATTTCAAAATGGCGGACACTTTATTAAAATGGAACTAAAAAATCTTACGGTTAATCTGGAATATTGTAAAAATAATGACTTCATTAAAAAAATATTACAGAATGATTAATCAATATTTTAACACTTATTACATCATTGGTATTATGTAAATATTATGCTATATGATACTTCATTTTGCGAAGAGAGAGACTGGGTAAGAAGGTATTATTTATTCACTGATTTGCGATTGGAATAATAATGTATCGAGTTTATTCTTAATCTATTTTATCCGCTCTTATCTACATGTTTATATGAATATAAATACATTAAAAATCTGCCATTGATATCTGTTCAGTTTAAAACGAAATCGTTTAACTTCTTTCGCAGATTTCCACGAGTCTTCTCCATACTTTGTATGTGTTGATAGATCATTTGATTTCATGGGCATTGTTATGGATAGAAATAATATTTCTTTTCAAAATATTTAAAAACACATCGGAAAATGCTCTAACAGCCGAGTGATATTCATTTCTGATTTTATACGGATTTCAGGTTGCAGCAAATGACCAAACATTATGGACAAAACCATTTTGTCCATTTGGCTAAAAAATCCACCTATAAGACCGTTCAAATAAAGAAACTCAAAATTAAATATATTTTATGCAACAATATATTTTCAATACACATAAAAGACAATATTAGATTTTAAACTTTCGGAATAACAACGTCCACGATTTAAATCCTTTTTGCTATCAAGAATAAATTAAGAGATTTAGAAACTATGTCACCATATCTCACCGATACTGATATGAGCTTCAAGTGGTATTTTCTGTATCAACTAGGAATATATATTTTAATACCGTTAGGCATAAAATAATCTTCTTTTCGCATTGATCGCTCAAAATTGCATTCTTTATGAATTCAGCCACTGATCATCCTGTGCGTTATTCCATTTTCCCCGTCTGTCTTCCATATATTTTTCAAGTTCATTCTTCATTTGGTTAATATTTCAAGTTTTGAAATGATCGCATATGCTTTTCTTTTCGCGTCAATTTTCTTTGGGATTATTAAATTGTATACGTGTTGAAATTTTTTAATTGAATTATATAAACGTATTATTATTTAGTTATCTATACCTAATTATTAAATATAATACCAATTTTTAAAATTTATTTTTTAACATTATCAATAATTGGAACGTACTATTTATCTATAAACAATTTTTAATCTCTAACAAAAAGTTTGAATAAAACAAATTATTTTATTCCATAGATAAGACCTCCATTGGACTTACTTTTGGATTGTCTTCTTTATCGAATAAATAATTATATAATAATAATTATTATTATTTTTATACAGTTATTCCTTAATAGCAGCGTAAATTCAAATATCAGATAAGTAAATATTATAATAATTACTTTGCAGCAATGGATTATTTTATTGTTTTCTTATCTGATATTATAATTATTATTTTTATTTTTATTATGATTATTATTATTATTATTATTTTTATTATTATTATTATTATTATTATTATTATTATTATTATATAATTAATAATAATAATACTAATAAAAATACAATAAACAATATTTATATTATATATTTTATATAAAATTTCATTTATCTTCATTTAGTTTTGAATATAGATCTACATAAAATAATATTGATTATTTATTTTACTGACTGTAAATTATTATTGAAATTTTGGTTATATTTTATAGTAGTATTACATTTACAATTCATAAAAATGCATCACCACATCCTCGTTTCAGTCAGTAACTGGATTGCTGGCTATCTGACTGTAGTAAAGTGGAAGTTTATTTCATTTATTAGCATTTATAGAATTTCAAAATTTGATACATGAATTCTATGATTAGGAAATTCATAATAATGAAGGATTTTCTGGACATCAAAGCGTTTATTGATGTGACAATAGCTCCAACTATAAGAGATGGATGTCGTCAATTGTCCCGGTTATGTGGACTTGGTGGCTTGATGATCAATACGGTCTGTATCGGGTTCAGAGATGACAGCGAGCCACAGGTTGGACGATATTATCACTGATCCTTGCATCTGATTACCGGTTTTATTATCATCAGGATATTCTACAAAAGATAAACTGCCAAATGAATAATTTGAAAAGCAATTGGCCATTTAAACCGCGCCATATCCCAGCATTTGCTGAATTGAGCTCCGACTTCACTGGCGAACAGAGCACTTCTAAGCGGCTCTGTCATAACATCTCTGTGGATAACTCAATCAACAGCACTAGTTCTCATATCTGTGTCGATGAAAACACGCGATTGGTTACCAAGGACAGTAAGTTCGATGCCTGTTATATAATGATCATTTATTGACTTACAGAGCATCAATTTGCTAGTTATAATCATAATTATAATAGTAATAATAATATCGGTAAGCTGAAGTCTCGTTGTTAAATTAGCTTTGTAATCATATCTCTGTTTGCAAGTTATATGGCATTTTGTGTGATATTTAAATGTAATCTCCGCTATTTCAGATTTCATATATTCTCTTTTTCCAACCGTCTTAAAGCTGAAATTAAAAGCTGATGTTTCGATTATATATTCAAGCTTTTTAAAATAGTATTAAATATCAATTTTAGATTTTGTATTCAAAATGTAATCAATATTCATTATATTGAATTATTCAAATCAATATTTATTATATTCAATTATTCAAATCAATTTTGTTATATTCAATTATTCAAATAAATATTTATTATATTTAATTATTTAAATCAATATTTATAGAATTATTTAAACTTCTATTAATATTGATTATGTCGAATGATTCGATTTAATATTGATAATAATACGATCGAGTTATTTATGTATATAATAGCATTGATTAATAACATTGATTATCGAATAATTATATTAGAATTAACACACTGGCAGCCACCATATCATAAAATATTTCATTTACATAAAAATATTTTTATGACTTGCACAAATAACATTTATTTTAAAGTTAAAATAAAAACAATTCTTTTTGAATTTCGGATATTTTTAAAAAATTGAGAAATTGGCGAAAATTATTTTGACTAAAAAAAGAATGAAACCTATTTTATTACAACATATTTTATGTAATAAAGGCGATATAAAAATGCAATAAAAAGTATTAAAGAAACTGAAGAAATAAAAAGGAAAATCAAAAAATAGAACTTTATTTCTCTGACATCACAAAATGATTTTCTCAAAAGAGACTGGCTGTAAAAGCAGTGAATAAAAATCATATGTAATTCACTAAATATGTGGAAGATTATATTCAAAAATTATAATATACAAAAATTATATTGATTTTTTTTAAGTGACCTTTTGATTTGAAAATGCTTTATAAAGTAGAAAAAAAGAAGGAAAATAATTAGATAGAATAAGATGTGGGTTTATTAACGCAGGTGATGGCTAATCTGTTTACCATAGAAAGAAAATATTATATTATTATTGAAAACAAATAAACATTCTAAATGTGAATGTAGACTAAGGTCACATGAAAAAACATGTAAATTGCTCTTTATTATGTTTGATGTGCTCATTTAAAAGTTGGGATTTTTATTAGCTTTGTTAATAGTAATTGGTTCTCGATCTGACTTATCGTGTTCTTATGAGTAAATCACCAAGACTTTATTTCCAACAAAATCGAACATACTTAATTACCGTTGATTTCTCATTTGATGTAGACACCCTACGTATATCACCATTACACTTTAAACACAATTTAATTCGATGGAATTTCTTTGATTCTTCTTTCTGAAGCTCTTTGACTATTTTAAATAAAATTTTTCATTATTCGACCAACTGGCACTTCTTAGTTATTTTCTGTTTTTTATTTTATTTCATGTATTTTGAATATCTTCAACAAAATATTATAAAATTAAATATAAAAAAACCACACATACTCACTGACGATTCGTACATTAATTAAGCTTTTTTGCAGTAATTTAATTTTAAGTTAAATTTTATTAATTTATTATGATTTGTTTAAATGAATTTTAAAAATTCTGGATTTATAAAAAAATAAGTTATGACATCAATTTATTTATTTAAATATCTACAATTCATTTAGAATTTCTTCTTTCATTTTTATGAAAGAATAAATTTTATGAATAATAATTCGATATTATGGTAATAATTTCTTTGATTCCATAATCGGGCTTCAGGAGGTCTTCGTGATTTCATGACAGACACCAGCAAATCGAATATTGAAAGACATTGAAGAAAGCAAACTTTTATTATGATCGCAGATCCTATAATGATGAAGATAAATAAAGGATATCAAATCCCTAAGAAAAATCATTGAATATTACAGAATTGATGATATTCTTTCGTAAATTCTTTGATTTAGAGTTATATTAACAAATGACAATATAGTATATTGAATAGGTATCGCTTACATTCCGCATACAAATACTTTTAATCTCCATACTAATCAACCTCTTTAATTTTTCTTACCAATTTTAACCATTAATATTATGGATATCATTCATGCATATATTTCTAACATCATTATATAATATATTACAGTTACATTACATCCCATTACTTTTATCGTGATACAATAACATAACACCCGGTTTAGGAATGAAATTTCTCAACCGCATCTTGCGGCCATCAGTTGATCCAAAATTTATTGATGAATTGCCCCCTATCAGATCGACTAGACAGGAATTGTTTGGTGAAATAAATGAGCTTTCAGCCAATAGGGAAACCAGGGAAGATAATTATATCAACAATGATCAGATATCGGAGGTAGAGTACGTGGGAATAATTGCTGATTGCATGAAGATGCAGGTGCGAGTGACTGTCACGCAACACGGATCTCTGTAACCGTTTTTCTATTTAGAAAAATATTTGTTTGTGCCGACATTTTGAGAATATGGATTTGATTGGGTTGAAGGCAAGCAATTCCTCTGAGTGTCAATACATTGATGTGTGGCCAATAAACTTTTTCCAGCCCGGCAGTGGCAGCTATCTGGACAATACCTGCATGTTCATGCTTCAGTTGAGTTGCATCTTGAATATGAGCTCACAATGGAGCTCAAAATGCAAGATTCGAGTGTATATATGTTTGGATTATTACACAATTGGAACTAACAGAAAGAACGTTCAGGAACTCTGGAATGAACTTCTGATTCAATGGCGAATACAAGTAAGATGCAGTTTTACTGGGATCCTTTGTAGCAGCTTCTTTCTTTGTAACTTAAAATTGAAACTGAGTTCGAAATCTTATGTGAACTTTTGTAGGGTATCCTAAGTAATGGTAACCATTTAAATGAACTCGCAGTAGCCATGACCATCAAACAATCTTTCACTGCTTTGGCCCTCTTTCAACTAAACAATGTTTAAGAACCGGACGCCGTTCCGATTGAAATTAGGATTCAGTTGAAAGAAATAATGGAGATCATAAAAATTCATCGATGACATTTTTATGATCTCCATTATTTCTTTCAACTGAATCCTAATTTCAATCGGAACGGCGTCCAGGTTCTTCACTAGCATTAACATGGATATTCATATTTTTATATTTGTATGGAATTCAATAATAATATATTGTATTATTATTTTATCGATTAAATATAAATTATTAAAATTAATATTTTACATATCAAATATTCATATAGTTATTTAAAGTTTTTATGAAATTTTCTAAATTATTTATGGATAAAAGTGACTAAAATTATCCAATCATGAATCGTCCAGAAGAAAACAAAAGGAAATAAATTAAATATAGATATTTGTAAATGAGATATGTCGAACATTTATTGAAGCGTTTGGTATAAGAGCTCACACAAAGTGAGGACGAATTTCATTATACGTGATTTGCTCAAGAACAATTAATGACCAGACTGAGAAAAACTAATATTCAATAATCCAATTTTTTATATAATTCTTTAGTATGTGTAGGTTTTATTTTTTCTTTGTCTTTGAAATTTCGTCAAATTCATGATTTCTAAAGTGGAGTATTGCAGCGTAACTGGCCAGAAGAGACGCTACCACATGTTGATGATAAATTACAGAAGTTAACCCAAGAAGAGAATCGAATAATAAGTATTCTTTCAACGCATCTGAATATCGATGTTGCACGGTCCATGTATGGTTGAAGTCTTCTGGTGTTAGAAAACTCTGTAGTGGTGAAATGATAGATAATCTATTGGAGAATTGCAACCTCTACGAGCATCACGATGAACTTTTCCTTGGAAATTTAATAAAAGAGAAAAACCACATTAACCTCAAATCAAACATCAGTCAGCAGAATGGAAATTCGTGGTGTAAAATCTACCTTGACGAGATGAATACAGGGTCAAACCATGAATGATCTATGCTGTTTCAACTTCTTGGGATCAAAATGAATAATTCTAAATTATTTCTCAGACAAAGATATCACAATCAATTCTGTCTACTATAGTCTCATGAATAACGGTTCCCGTAAGACAATGCTCCAGAAATTGAAGCGACCGGTCTGAGGTTTGTATATCGCCCTCCATACAGCTGTGATCTATCATTAAGTTATTTCTAAATTTTTCTACACTTCAAGAAGTATTTACGAGTGACAAAGTTTGTTGCTATGGAGAACTTCTTTTCAAAGTGCTTCTACGATTTTTGTTAAAATGTTTTTTTCTGAACTGGTTTCAATTTGGCAGATATGCGTGCGGACAGAAAAGTTGACGTTAAGAGTCTTTTTCCTCAAGTTTTTATTTATTGAATGCACCAATATCTTTCGAATCCAAATTATTTGAAATTAAAATACTTTTCTGGAAACATTACCTCAATCACATCTTTATAGTCTTCATGATTTTACACAATCATCGCTTATTTTATCCAAAAGAACGTTATAGTTTTTTAATATAGATATTTATATGTTACATCAAATTGTTCCTTAGCATAACATTTTTTTAAATATTAATCCTTTGCATTTTCGAAAACTAACATTGCATTATTATTTTATCGATTAAATTTTAGTTATTAAAATTGATATTTTATATAAATTAAATATTTTTTAATATAGTTTATTAGATTTTATTAAATTTTTCGTGTTATTTAAAAATAGTCAAAAAATCTACACCAATCCGGATAAAAGTATAAATAACAATCTTTCAGATAAAGACGTCTTGATTTTTTTATCTTATTGCCTTAAAAATTTAAGATATTTTCTATCTTCTTTGACTTTCTGTATATCTGCTTCAAAATTCATTTATCAGTAGTATCTTGACTAATAATGCTTCACGATCATTTTCCCAAGTTTCTGCATCGCATTCTAACCAGTCGTCCAAATTGAAAAATATTTCGTCCCAGTTCTTAAATGTTTCCCTGAGAATCGCAGAAAATAATGAATTTTTTTATATTTTGCGATTTCTCTTCAGTAGAATTTAATGTCATATTCACTATCCTTTTTATCTTTTTCACAGTCCGGTTGTTCGAATATTTCGTTATCGACCTAGCGAAGAAATATTTCCAATTCTTTAACCCTGTTAATTTGATCTTTTATTGCTTCCCAGAATTTCCACATCTCTGCAAAATCAATTTTTTAGTAATAAATTTATTTAGTTACCAGTTTTTGAATAACTGCTTGTGATACCATTTTAGGTTCTGTGTAATAAACCTAAATTAAATAATAATAACAATATTAATAATAATTATACTACAATTTAATTATTTATTAATTTAAATCGAAATCCCATCGATTTCAATTATTGCTAAAAACAACTTGAACATTACTTTTAGGCCACTTATTCACTTTATGCCTCCCCCAGTGTTGAATAATAAGTAAATGCCCCTTTTTGATTCTCTGTCAAAATTCTTTTCCATCATTTTTTTACCGCAATCGCAGTATTTTATAATTGGTAAAAGTCCATTTTCTCTCAAAAAGCAATAGAATTTTTTTCTGTTGATAGAATTGAGTACAATTTTTTGTATATTAGTTTATCTAGTTCATAGCTTTCCATTTAAAGTGATGCAATTTTTAATCAATATATTTATTAATTTATTAGTAATACTTTTTCACCTTATATTATTTAACCCTGGGGTGGGTGTAAAGTGAATAAGTGCCACTTTTATTTCTAAATACTTTTCTAAAATTATTATGCTGAGAATATTTGAAATCACATTTGTTCATGATACGGAACTATTCCAGGCGGAAATCAAGACGGTTGGATGGGACGACATTACAATGAACTTGGAGACAAATTTGGGTAGGAAAATTATGTCTAACAATGCGATGTCGGACGAAATAAAAACAATATCATTGTTCGATTGTACCTTACCGGATACGTATGTGAAGGAGGTGAATAATTTAATTAAACTTCATACCTCACTAAATACTGCCGTCTGCTTTTTTTATCTTCCAATTATACCAAATATCACCAAGTCACAGTTTTGGAGGAAATATATAAATCAACTAACTTTGCTGACCAATGATCTGCCACCTTCCGTTTTCGTGAGGGGACTACATGAAGTCATTACGTCAGCGTTGTGATTACGAAATGTTATTGAATTTATTTGATCGTTGTTGATTCTCTGCTATATTATATCTTTTACGATTACTATTATGATTATTATTATTATTATTGTGATATAAATCTAATAATTATTTTATCTTTATTATAAATATGTATATTAATTTTATTATGTTATATATTAAACATTTGTATGATTGCAGTATGTTGTCATCGCTCAGAATATGAAAATGCATAATTAAATTCTCCAAGTTTTATTGAACAATTTTGTTTGGAAAACCTTTTAAATATTTTAAATGAATAAAAATAAGAATTAAAAATTAGAATTATTATTATTATTATCATTATTTATATTAAAAAATTAAAAAAAGAGATTAGAAACAGTTATAAAACTTAGTTATTGAAAATCATTTTTAAAAGTTTTTAAAAAATCAAATTTTATAAACATTAAATTAATAAATGGTAAAATCGGCAAATAAAAGGGAAAAATTTTAAATTTTATAAAAACATTTTGAAATTTTAATTGAAAATAGAACGTATTTTGGCACACTCATTGTATATAGTAGTTCCAAAATAAATTGAAGAGGATTATTTAATAATCGAAACTTTTTTCAACAATATAATTATTTCGTCACAAGGACTTATTTTTTATTCACTTATTTGATGTATTATTATTATCATCATTATTATTGTTATTATTATTTTCATCTACATTAATATATTTCACCATTGAATACATTTTCAAACAACAATCAATTTGCCACCTAAAATATTTTAAACCATTCCAAAACACTCAGTGTATTTTTCACATAATTTTATTGGATTTAAAATTCTTTTCAACAACACTTCCACTTATCACACTTATAAAAAATCTATATTTTAGAATTTTTAAAAATATAATTTATATTCAAATTAAATTAAAAAATTTAATTTATCGATATTGTTCATTATTTATAGTTTTTTTCTATTTTTCTTGATAACTGTAGGAAAACTGAAATGTCTAATAATTATTTTATTTATTATTATAATTGAAATGAGTATTTAAAATAGTTTGTGTATAGTTTAATGTATTGGTTACATCTGATTTATTTAAAATCCCAATCAGACATAGTCATTAAAGTGTCGGATAAAATTATCATCAACGATATAAAATGTTCTTTTGATGATAAAGAAGAAATAATAGCAGCTGTGAGGAAGAAGAATTGCAATAAATACCACTAATTAGCCAAAAAATGCGTTTGCACAACTGTAGAATTCTTTGTTGTGAGCTCTCTAGAAAAATGTGACAAAAGAAACAATTCCCTTCTGTTTATTTTCAAGATTAAATAGGAAGAATATAAAGACACAAAACTATAAATGATTGAATGCGTCATCAAAGGATTCATAAAAACATACGAAAGTAGATGGATATGTCACCACTGGATTGCATAACTCCCTTCCAAAAATTTTTCAAGGTTATATTATTATTATACAATTAAAACAAAATTCTAATTTCATCTACAAAAGGGTTTATCAAGTAGGTAGAATTCTACTAAATTAATATTGACGAAGAGCTTTAACCAAAGCCCATTGAACATATCGAACAGCGCATCAGTCGCAACCCTCAGTTCCAGTACTGTACTCGAGTTCTAGAGCATTTTCGATTGAAGAGTTTGACCAATATGAATGAGCACATTAGAAGCTGTAAAATTAAAATAGGATTGTCTGATTTTAACATTTTGTTGAAAATTTTTAATAATTATTGGGAACGTGTTATTTGTGAGGCATTGTCGATAAGGTCATTGAATCCAAAGATTAGTGTGCAAAGTGCTATGGCTACAAATGTTTTAAAATAGTTTCATGATATTAAATTGTGATAATTTGATGTTTCTTAATTGTTTAAAAAATTTTTAAATTTTTTTTATATTATTTGTAATGTCAAAAAAAATTTTTTTTAAATGTTTCATTATTTTAAAATATTTAATTAATCAAAAAAAAATTTCTTTTAATTAATTAGGCAAGGAGTTTTACTATTAACCAAATTTTGGATCGTTTCAAAACAAATCATTACTCGGTAGAATACAAAGTTACCCATTGCAAAACATTGAGGAATAGATTTTAGAAATATTTCGTAAACCCGTGGAATAAAATATGGATAAATGTTTTAATGAAAATTATAAATATTTATAATTATTCATCACATCGAAGTCTGAATGGTTTGAGACCTGTTGATATCTTATCAAAAAACATCGGTTAAATCACTGCGTTTCAAAAAAGTTCTAAATAGTACAAAACCAAAATATGAAATTGGCGATCATGTCAGCGTTTATCAAAAATTTCGATAGTAACTGAAGTGAAATATCTCGAATTACAAAAATTAATGCTAAGCAGAGTTTAGTAATATTTTTTATTAAAAACAGTGATAACAATGTAATACAAATGAATTAAAAGATATATCCTAACCTACAGTGTTCAAAATTCATAAATATTGGAAACTAAAAAGGTGTGTAAGGATAAACAATACTATGAAAAGTGGCGGGGATATCAAAAACGCTCATGGATATATACAAAAGACCTAGTAAAGTAAGTTTCTATACTATTTTACCGAGCAAAGTTTATTTGAACAATCAAGTTAACAAATTCATAATCGAACACCAAAACCATACCTATTTAAATGGAGATTTGGAAGTTGCTCTTTTAGATTTCAGCTTTGTATAACTTTGTATCACCTTTCTTTAGCAAATCACTTATTGGATATAATACAAAAAAACTCGTAACAGAAAATATTAATGTTCTTATACAAAAATATACATATAATATGTGATTTGCAAAGAATTCAAAATCCCTAATGTATATTAATGGTAGATATTAATTAGTAGATTTGTGCCACCTGGCCCACTTTTTGGTACACCCCCACTATTAATTTTTATTTACATAAACACAACAATTATAAAAATAATGAATACGAATAAGAATGAGTATAGGTACACTTTTATTAATTCAATGAACAGTTGGATGTGCTTTTGGATGATTTGTTTGATATGCTGTTGGATAATCAAGTTGGAAATTATTATCTTTATTCATATAAATATTTATATACAATGACTATCATATACTGACCGTATGCCAGAATTACATTTTTTTCTACCTAAACCCTTTTATCATCTTTGTTTGTTAGTGCAACCTTTGAAGTTTTAAAACTATAAAGTTGGTGATTATTGTTTGTCTCTATTCTAAATTGAGGTACAGAAAAGTTAGTGTTTTTCTCATAACACTCCCTATATGAATTATGGGTTAACTCTGTATCATTTAATGTCACTCCCTTAGCTTTTAGACATTTCTATTTACCTAACAAGCTGTAACATTTAAGTCTAAGTAATACACACTCATCATATCCTTCTCCCTTACTTTCGTCCTTAAATTTGCCAATGACCGAATCAAGATTTTTAGAATAAAGTGGATGAGTAGATGAATAATTAGATGTATCCAAAAGATTCTCAATCACCATTTCAGACAAAAGAATATCCAATTTACAATTTTTAATCTCCAAGATGAAAGAGTCAGTATCTCCCGCAACTATATTAATCTCGCAATTAAATTGTCATCGATATTTTTCCAAGTCCTTATACTGACGCTCGTACATTCGAAGTTTTGACAAGTCAAGCACCGATTGTCCTATATAACTCGGTCGATCTAAGCATACCGAGTCAGGATTTAACAAAGCAGCAATTAAAAAATCCGCAATTTTGATACTTCTTTGAAAAGTTAGTTTGAAAGCATGTGTAATCATCTTCTTTTCTGTATTACATAATCTTTAATTCATTCTTTTTTCAGGTTTTTGACGGTTTTACCATACAAGCTATTATTTACGAGCTTATAATAATTTTTATCTAGCGTGTCTGTACTTTTTGCTCTTAACTCTGTATTGTTATCAATGTAGTTTTTAAAAATAGAAGACTGTTTGCATCTTACAACTCTATTTATATTTGTAACCTTAACACCAAGAGCAAGTATAATTTTAGCAAACGCCAATGAATCACATAATTCTTTTTTGGGTAATGAGTCAACAACAGCTTTTCAATCTTAGACCCCGCAGGTTTCATTTTCTCAGCATCAATAGGAAAGTCGTCTAACCTATCATGAAGTTCAGAAGGAATTTCAACCTCTACTTCAAGATAAATATTCAAGATTTAAAGACAAACAATCAGACAATATTGAATCAAAACCCTCTAATACCCAACTAAATTCAGCACAAGGTAAAGGTTGACTTAAAGCCCAACCGTATAAATTATTAATATCAATATAAAGTAACTCTGTGTTTTCGTCAGTTTTAACATAGTGTTTATTAACAAAAGTAAGACATCCTCTAATACACCTTCATAGAAATTATAAATTTCTATGTCTTGCAATAGTTCGATGGGTTTATCTAAAGTTATTAACGCAGAACTCAAAGACATTCCCGGAATACCAAAATAATTCAAAGGCTCTAACCTATTATGAGCTATAGATTAAGCCCGAAATTGTTGGAAAAAGTCAACCAAAAGAAAGCAATCGAGTTTCAAATACACCATCATATAGTCAAGCAAATTCACACATTTAGTTTCAGTCCAAATTAATTGAGCTTTCTCATATTTAACTTCACTCACTCCTTCCCAGATTGGAGGCAGTTCATAAGTTTTTTCAAGGACTTCTAAACTAGTGGCAAAGATCTAACGAAAAATACATTTTTCATTAACAATGGTACAAGTAAAAACAAATCTCATTAAAGGTAAAGTCGTCAAAGTTTTTACAGCCCTAGCTAATGAATCATTAACAAATTATTAAGAGTCGGTAAAACCTATTCTAAGCTTACCAACATATACCATAAGGAATAAGAACTTTTCACTACAAATTGGAATACATGATAAGTTCCAATTGGGAAATATGATTTATTCCATACTTAAGGATATGTAGTAAGTCATACCCCCTAAATTATGAAAAACTACAGTAATAAATGTTTGATGTTCCTATTAACATTACAACTTTTACATGCAGGACCAATATATTTTCCTGTAAAATGGTCATGGTCTTTAACCTTATGTACTATGTTCTTATTGCACAAATAACAATATTCACAATTACCAAATGAATATTCTTCATCAAAACTGAGTTGTATCATTAGCTTTATCCACTCTTCTTTATAATATGGTATCACAATGTTTGTTCCTATATCTGAGACCTTCTTTAAAAATTCATAAACACAGTTTTGACCAATGAAATGATGGTAACTTTACATTCCAGTGAAATTGTTAATTAATAAGAGTCCAGCAGAAATAGGTAAATGTATTTGGTGGTAAACTGAATCTTTTGGTAAAATAGATTCAAAATCTGCATAGATGACGAACCATTGTCAAGTCGCTGGCCATAAAATTGGTAGATCCACCCATAAGGGATAACTAACTGGAATGATCCTTTGAATTAATTCATAAATCCATCTAGTTGATTCGGGAATATATTTCCAAGTAGCTATCTACTACTATCGATTTTGTTGCATAGAAATTTTTCCAACATAATACTATCTCGTAAAATCATCATCATCTACGAAAGGGAGAAGCGAATTACACACCACCTCACCATAGACAGCCGTGCCAACGATTGCTGTTATTTTCTCTCACATCCACTAGGCACACGATACCCGGCAATAGAAGACGTCACTGATTTCAGTTCCACCAGCTGTCTAAAATTTCTCCAGTAGCGAAAATCGTTTTTTGAGATGTGATCAGTTAAACACACTTTACAATTATTGTACGTCATAATCCCTACTCTTAATGCCATTATCGTTCATTATTATCATCGGTATCATTATTATGATTATTATTATTCTTATCATTTTATTATTATTATTATTATTATTATTATTATTATTATTATTATTATTATTATCACTATCACTCGTATTATTCGTATTATTATTATTATTATTATAATTATTATTACTAGCGCTATTATGATTACTGTTATTAATATTTTCATAACTATTATCATCACTATTCCTATTAGTATTATTAATCTTATCATTATTAGCATCATTACTATTGTATATTACTAGTCTTATTACTAGTGTTACTATAAGTATTACTATTATCGGTAACGTGGCTATTAGTATTGTTAGTATTTTCATCTTCATATTTATCATCATCACTAAGTTAGTAGTTAATAGAAGACCCACTTGAGTAACTCATCGAAATATGGGATACGTCTACCCCTTCTCGGATCTTGATAAACTAAAGCATCACTGAGATCGACCCACACCATTGTTATTATTACGTACGTGACTATTTGCACAATTACTTCACGGTTACCCCAGAGTAAATTCTCCAACCGAGATATTTAATGCCATATTATTCACGTATAGATCCTCCACTAATAAAGAAGATGTCAGAGCTCCCACGGATACCGCGTCTATCACCATCCATCATCGCAACGCGTCAAAGACTCGAACAATTGGAGAAAGATCATTCGATTTTACAAGCTAAATATCAAAAATTAAAAGGAATTTTTAGGTACTTGTAACTAGCATCCCTCTCCATCCCCAGGTATTTCTCCATCACAGAACTTCTCAACTAATTTCTATCATTACGGATACCTTCCCTGAGGTTTGCAGTTTTACTTTAAGTTAATTTTTATCAATCCTCCATTTTAGCACTCTCCAATCTACCCGATCGATCCAACCAGAAAATTTTCCTCGGGAATTTTATTATAAAAAAAATTAATAATAATACTTTGGAAGATGTTAATGTGTTCTTTATTAATGAATTTTTTTAAATAAAGGTATTTGTTGTATTTATTCTTTTTCTTATTCTTAATAAAAAAAAATTTTAATTAACAATTATAACCATATCCTAATGATAATAATATTAGACATAATAAATTTAAGTTAATAATAATAATAGTAATTATAATGATAATGATAATAATAATATTCTTAATAACAATAACAATAATAATAATAATAATAATAATAATAATAATAATAATAATAATAATAATAATAATAATAATAAAATACTTATAAGTAGTGTTATTTTAAGTAGTATTATTATGGTTCAGGATTGAAATGGGGTTTTCACTTATGAATCTTTTATTATTATTTTATAAGTAGTATTAATGTGGATCATAAATAAATTCGGGTTTTTCTTTCCAAAGGTTAGATTTTTGTAAGTAGTATTTATGTGGTTCATGCGTAAATTTGGGTTTTTCTTTTTAAGGTTAGATTTTTGACCAATTATTTAATTTAAGATTACTGGATTAGATTTGAGGTTTTATCTTGTTATCGACTCATGATATAACTATAAATTAAGTCGATATTTAAACTACGGTTATTTGACGTTACTTTGTGAGGTTGCAAAAAAAATATTTGTTTTCCGTGATTGAAGCTTTAAATCTTTTATACTCGAGTCTTGTCACTATAGGCTTATTATGTCCAATTCAGCTTTATAAATCTTTTAAAACCTTTTAATACTGTTTACATCCCTACCTCTGTAGTCGTTATATCTTCTTTGATCGATTTTTCTTCTCTTCCCTTGATAGTCGGTTTTTTGTGCTTCTGTTTGTATTAAAATTTTTTAATTCGTCCCCATGATCTCACTCGGTTATTTTGACGAGTGAGCGTTGGGGTTACCGGGGGAAAAAACTGAGCTGTTCTGAAAAACTGCCCTCACAGCAATCTTTCCTCCTGGGTACTACAGACCGTAGTTTATCACTACGCGCAGTCGGTAAAGTGAAAAATTAATTTTACTACCTTGTTGATTTTAAAAAAAATATTATGATACACTCCATTGAAATGGGGTTCGATCATGAATAATGTTCGTCTTTAAGAATAAAAAAAATTAATGAAAAACAAAAACAAATTATTTAACATGTCATTAAAATTAATAAAATGTATAACATAATAAAACCACGATTAACATAAAAACAAAAGATTGTTACTTGCTTCAGAATAATAATTCGTCCGACGAAATAATATTTTCAAATAAAAATAGCGAGTTCAAAGAGTACTTAGAAATAAAAATGTATTTAAATTATGAAACGTACTGAAATTTGTCTGCCCAGCACTGGCTTTTTGTGTTTGTGTTTTGATGCATTAAAACAAAGTTTTTCTAGAATATTCCAAAATTGTAAAAATTTAATTCTTTTTGATTTAGAATCAATTTTTTCTATTTTTATGTACCAAACTTTTATTTAATTTTTATTTATTTTATTTTTCTTATTTTTTATTTTTACTAAATTTTAAGTTATCTGCTCAAAACACACAGGCAGTTATCGTGCTGGTCAAACAAAAGCGGTCTGATTTAGTTTTTGCCCAACATAAATTAAAAATAATTAATAATTTAAATTAAAGTAAAAAATTACCATTTTTATATTCATTTCTTTCATTACTCGATCTTGAATCTTGAATGGTAAAAGTATCTAACAGTTAATAATTTAAAAATCATTAAAAACTATCAAAAGATTACTTGTATCATATTTATCAATACGCAAAATGTCTTGAAGGGTTGCCCTCTTTGCCGATGCTAAAAAAGGTTAATAGTTAGTTATATTATACATACACTTACTTTTGGCAACTATATAATACTTTTCTATTCTCCGAATTGTCTGAAGTGATGTCCGTATTGTTGTAAAAACATTGACCATCTACCAGATGTTATGGTGAGACATTCTGGACACACATAACCAGGGAAACCAACATCATTTATCTTGAAATATGATGATGTAACAAGCTCACAGTAGTGAACATCTTCGTGACTGATAGCTACACAAAATTTATATGTATTGCAATAATTCACTAAAACAAAATAGTAAATTAAATATACATAAAAAGTAAACTTACTTATGATAATATTTTAATAATAATTTAAATAATAATTGGTTGTTTATACCTGAAAATCATTCATTTATACTGATTAAAATCTATTGTTTATACTAAAAATTACATCCAAATTGAAATTTTTCATCAACTTAAATTGAATAAATTATAAATATGATGTTTGAAAATCAAATTTAATAACATAGGTTGCTATAGTTACATGAAAATCATTAATATCAAGATTGAGTAAAGTACGAAATGAAAAATACTTATTGATTTATATCACATCGATTAATTTTTCAAAAAAAATATATGTTTATGTAATAAATTATCAGTTGATTCCCAACAGAGAAATAAATTAAATAAAATATAACTAATATGTTTGAAAACCAAATTTTTAAAATCAAATTTAATAACATAGGTTGCAATAGTTACATGGAAAAGATTGATATCAAGATAAATCAATTATATATGATGGTCACAAGTCGTAAATTAACTTTTTAATAAATTATTTTGAGTAAAGTAATAAAAGTACAAAATGAAAATACTTATTGATTTTTTTCTCATCGATTAATTTTTCAAAAATACATACTTATACAATAAGTTATTTGTTGATTCCCTACAAACAAATAAATTGAATAAAATGTAACTAAGATATTTGAAAACTAAATTTTTAAAATCAAATTTAATAACATAGGTTGCTATAGTTACGTTGAAAAGATTCATATTAAGATAAATCAATAAAATATGATAGTCACATCAGAAAAATTAATTATTTTTTAAATAAATTAGTTTGAGTAAATTACAAAAATATAATTATTGTCTATTAATTTGTGTAAAGAATTTATAATTTATATTTAATTAAGTATTATATTGATAATTTGTGTCACCACTAAAAATTAATTGATAAAATAAATTTAAATTTTCTTTGAAAAATAATAATAATTAAAAATTGTTAAAAAGAAGCTAAAATTAAAATAAACAATTATCCTTTTGAAGTTTAGTTACTATATTATTATAAAAAGAATTAATTATTTAAACCTGTCAAATAACTATATTTGATATTTCAATTTATAATGAAAATAATTTTGAATAATTAACTTATTTCAAAATAATCTTATTATTCGCAAAATAAAATTCAAAAGTACAAGTACTAATGTAAATATATTACTTACGTAATTGCTTATTAAATTTTTATAATTTGAGAAAGTGTTTCATTGACAATAAAATTCAACTAATTGAAATAAATAAATCACTTATGTACAACTATGAATTCTAATTTTTAATCATATAAAATAATTATTTTAATTGTAAATTTTAGGTAATTTCATTAAGAATGTTAACAGAATTATTTAAGTTAAACACTGGTTCACTTTGTAGAATTATGTTTACATGAAATGTCTGTTTAATTTTAATTTGATACATTCTTTCACGATGTTTTATTTTAGATTTACTTTATCTTCGTCAATCAAATTTCTTATTTGCTTATTTTCTTATTTTATATTTGCTGACTATATCTATTACCTAATTTTTAATACTTAAACTCTGATAAAAATCTTAAATTTAGAAGTCATTGATTTAACTTCATTTTCAAAAGTTATTATTTAATTGTCAAGACTTAAAAATATAGTTTAAAATAAAGTTTCCAGTGTTAAATGTTTTGTCAAATTTTAATAAATCTGTTATAAAATAAAATTATACGAAGAGCTAATTTTAATTTTAAAAATGAATCGTTACTTACAAATTATCAAAAATGTCAACTTAAAACATTTAATTTATAGTTCACGAAATATTTCTCAATCAATTCTTAGAATAAGTTCCAAAATTTTCTACTAAAAATAATGTTAAAATCAAAACGTTTGTTTGGTTATTAATATTTAACAATTCAGTTAATTCTGGCTTCTCGTGGTTCTCTGTATTAAATAAAGGTACAAACGGGATGAAATTTATTGATTTTCAACACAAAACTCAATCTATTTACAGTTTTTTCTCGTTAACTAATTATTTGATGGGTGCAAGTAACCCAAGGAGAAATTGCTTTTTCAGAACTCAAATATTTTTATTTTAATATATATGATCTTTTCTTTTTATTATGATCAACCTTTAGGTTTTTTGTTATTTGACTGGTAATAGTTAACGTTTCTTTGGCGCAATGACAATTAGCTTCTTCATACCACAGTTTTTATATCATCTCGAAAAAATAAATATTTCAATTAGTTAACGTCAATGAACCCAAAGTTTTGATGAAATCAATTCCAAAAGAAAACAATAGTTCGGCATCGTACTCGAAACTTATCGTAAATTTAAATAAATTCATTTTAACATTTTTCTGGGCTTCCCATACAACTCGATTGTTTACATGCCTCAGGTTCCACATTCATCCAAATAAATTAATTTTAATTAGATAGTTTTTTTGATTTTAACTTTCTCTAGGGTCCCTCGCTAAATTTCTATTATTATATCGGTGTTAGTTTCAAGATTTATTGTTCAATCATATACGTTTCCCTGGAAATAATTTTATATTTTGATTAAGTTTCATTTTATTTTGCAATTCTATTATGTTTTTGTTTTGTTTTGTTTTGTTTTGTTTTGTTTTGTTTTGTTTTTCGTTGATTTTACTAGTTTTATTGTTTCTTTTATTGTTTCATTTCGAATTATATTGAGTTTTAGTTAGATTATTCAAATTTTAAAATGTATTGCTTAAATTAATTAAAATTTCGCATTTAACCGACTTTTGTTTGCTTGAGTTTAAAAAATTTAATTTTAAATTTATTCAATGTAAAATACTTTCTTAAAAATCTTATTTCAGTTTTATCTATTAAAATTATTTTACTTAAAATTTTATCTAAAATTCTTAATTCAAATAGAATTACTTTAGTTAAAAAATTTAATTTATTTTAAAAATTATTGTACTGAAAATTTTATCCTAAAAGATGTATTTAAGTTAATTTTGCTCTAAAAATTTCAAAATTTGACAAACTATTGATAGCTAGAATTTATTCTTTTAATTTTAAATTTATTCTATGTAAAATTCATTTCTTAAAAATTTCTTTCATTTTTATCTTTTAAAATTATTTCAAATACAATTACTTTTACAATTTATTTCATTATTAATTTATGTTAATTAAAATTCATAATTTAGTTTAAAAAAATTACATTTAAATTTCAAAGAAAATAAATATCTAGATTGATAACAATAATTGAGAAGAATTGTACAGATTTTAAATAATTATACGGGTACATATTCGCAAATAATACTTATTTAGAAATTTGTGTAATTATTTAGAGGGAAAATTTGATTAAGAAAATTATATGAACCAAAATTTTTGACATTAAAACTATTAAGTCTATTAAAAATATTAAAACTATTAAATTATATTTTAGAATCAATAAATTTTAGTATTCAATTTGAGAGTTAGTTATCAACTTTTGATATTCGATTAAATATTTTTTATCACACACATCGTTAAATTGAATTCATTTATTTGTCTTTTATTAATATGGAAATTTTGTTTAATTAGACTAAAACTTGTAATAAGGTATTGAATAATAGCTAGAATATTAATTTATCATGCATGTCCAGTTAGTATAATATAGAGCTTGTTAAATATTTTAGTTTAAATTTAGGATTCTTGATATAGTTTTAATGAATTTTATATCTAATCGAATGTCAATTGATATTATTAAATAATTTATTGTGAATTTGATGTAAACTTTTAAGGGAAATGTATTAATTTTAGAGAGTATTCCAACGTATGAATATTTCAGAGTTTTAGATATAATGGAGAGGTAAAATTTATCACTTTGGATTGGGATTTCGATCAATTCTAGTATGTTTTAAAAGTTGGAATATCGAGTTTAGATGTAGTAAATTAATATGAGAAATATTGAGTGAGAAATTTAATTGATCAATCATGACTTAATAATTATTTGGATATCAATATGAGTAATTTCAATATTTTACAGTGTTAAATGAAATTAATCAAGGGTAAATATTGAGTAGAAATAATTATTTAATGTTAGATTTTACATGAAAACTATCAGTAATATATCAATTTTAAGGGGGAAATTATGACTAAATATCGAGTATGTACAGAGAAATGTAAGGTATTTTATGAAAGTATCAGTAATTTACTAAATAAAGGTGAAAAGTTTAATAATCGGTTACAATTGAGGAGTCTTAATCAAATATTTGTTGGGATATCAGTCCTCATCAATCAGGGTATTACTATTGCGTGTAAGTGAAATTCATTAAAGGTAGTTACTGAATTTTAATATATCTAGCTATTGCATTATTTATGTAAACAAATTTCAATGTGGTAAAATGTAATTCATTAAATTACAGTCATTGTAACTTAGAAGTTAAATCCAATGTAAAGTATGTGTAGAGAAATCAATAATTTAGCTTTATATGTGGAATTATTGTCAGTAAATTGTAGCTTATTAATGCAATCTTTACTGGTAACATGATAGTAATTATAGTTTTTAGGTGAATCGAAAATGAATTCAAGGATTGAGTAGATTTATACTTTTTTGTCGATGATTTGTGATATTTTGGTGTTTATTGCTACTATGATAGAAATTCATTAAATTATGACAATTTTATCGAAAATTTTAAGGTGGTTGGATATCCAGTTTGACATTAAAGTATATTAATTTTTATCAATATGCTAACAAATATTGTTTTTCTTATTCTGTTATTTTGAAGAAAAGTGTGTGTAGTTCAATAAATTGTTAAACTATTAATAAGGATAATTAGTATATAGGGAAAAAATTTTATTGTACGGTAACCGTAAATTTAGACATTCGACAAAGTCAATTTAACCAATATTTGTTGTACATGCAAATTTTCTAGTCGACCTATTTGATTTTGCTTGGATCGTTATAATTAAAACTTTTATATGTAAAAATTTAGAAACATTGTTAAAATAATCTTTATAAAGAAACTTTAGAGTAATGAATTACGGTAATTGTAGCGTTTTCAAATGCACGTAATTAGATTCGGATAAGTTTTAAATGAAATAAGTTAATTTATCGGTGATCAGCAACAAGTTCAACATGATAATGATATTAAATGACCTCTGTTTTGTTGATTTATTTAAAAAGATTAATGAAATTATGTTCGATTGAATAGTATGATTTCCTATCAAATAATCAATGTGGCACCAATAATATTTAGAAAATAATTTATATTTAAAGTGATAAAGTACAGTTTTAGAACAGTAAAATTTGAATTTTAATTAAATTGAGTAGTTGTCATTGGTAATAAATAGAATTAACCACTTAAATTAAGGATTCTATAATTTCATTTTCAAAATATTATTAGTAGTGAAATTGTGACCCGCTAAACCAGTGGCCCGCTGGGACAAAGACAAATCTTCCCTCCCCGGAAAATTTTTTTTTCTAAGTTTAGAAGTACAAATGTTTGTAGGACAAAGACAATGACTCATCAAAAAGTTTTCAAGGTCATTTAAACAAAGAACATGACACATTTAAGGTCATTGGATGAATCAAAATAATTTCTCAATGTCATTTAAACACTGGCCATGACTCATTCAAGGTCATTGGTTGACTCACCATATTTTTGCAAGGTCACTCAATGATAGGTCAAAGTAATTCAAAAGTAAGTCAAGTTTACAGTATTTTAAAACATTTTTTAATTTACTAATTATTTTATAAGTAGTGTTTTAATGTTTTTTTTAAAATAATTTTTATTCTATAATTAGTATTATTATTATTTTCATTATTATTATAAATATTTTTTGTTATAATTATTATTATTATTATCAATATTATTATTATTATTATTATTTTTATTTTTATTGTTTTTATTATAACTATTATTTTTTATTAACATTATTATTATTAGTATTATTATTATTATTAAAATTGTTATTATTATTATTATTATTATTATTATTATTATAATTATTATAATTGTTATTGTTATAATTATCATTATTATTATTTTTATTATTATTATTATAATTGTTATTAGTATTATTTTTATTTTTATTATTATTATTATTATTATTATTATTATTATTATTATTATTTTAATCATTATTATTATTGTTATTATTATTATTATTGTAATTATTATTATTTATATTATTTTTATTATTATAATTATTATTAAAACTATTATTAATATTATTATTACTATTATAATTATTGTTATTATTATTATTATTTTTATTATTATTATTGTTATTATTATTAATATTACTATTTTAATTATTATTTTTTTATTATTATCATTATTATTATTGTTATTATTATTATTATGATTATTATTATTATCATTATTATAATTGTTATTGTTATTAATATTATTTTTGTTATTATTATCATTATTATTATTATTAATATTATTATTATTGTGATTATTATTGTTATTATTATTGTTATTATTATGATGATGATTATTATTATTATTATAATTGTTATTGTTAATAATATTATTTTTATTATTATTATTTTTATTATTATTATTATTTTCTTTATTGTTATTATTTATATCATTTTTTATTGTTATTATTATTTTTATTATTATTATTGTTGTTGTTCTTATTATTAATATTATTATTATTTTTATTATTATTGTTATTATTTTAGTATTAATTTTATTATTATTTTTATGATTATTATTATTAATATTATTATTATCAATATTATTATTATTATTATTATTATTAATATTATTTTTATTTTTATTGTTTTTATTATAACTATTATTTTTTATTAACATTATTATTATTAGTATTATTATTATTATTTTTAAAATTGTTATTATTATTATTATTATTATTATTATTATTATAATTATTATAATTGTTATTGTTATAATTATCATTATTATTATTTTTATTATTATTATTATAATTGTTATTAGTATTATTTTTATTTTTATTATTATTATTATTATTATTATTATTATTATTATTTTAATCATTATTATTATTGTTATTATTATTATTATTGTAATTATTATTATTTATATTATTTTTATTATTATAATTATTATTAAAACTATTATTAATATTATTATTACTATTATAATTATTGTTATTATTATTATTATTTTTATTATTATTATTGTTATTATTATAAATATTACTATTTTAATTATTATTTTTTTATTATTATCATTATTATTATTGTTATTATTATTATTATGATTATTATTATTATCATTATTATAATTGTTATTGTTATTAATATTATTTTTGTTATTATTATCATTATTATTATTATTAATATTATTATTATTGTGATTATTATTGTTATTATTATTGTTATTATTATTATGATGATTATTATTATTATTATAATTGTTATTGTTAATAATATTATTTTTATTATTATTATTTTTATTATTATTATTATTTTCTTTTTTGTTATTATTTATATCATTTTTTATTGTTATTATTATTTTTATTATTATTATTGTTGTTGTTCTTATTATTAATATTATTATTATTTTTTTTATTATTGTTATTATTTTAGTATTAATTTTATTATTATTTTTATGATTATTATTATTAATATTATTATTATCAATATTATTATTATTATTATTATTATTAATATTATTTTTATTTTTATTGTTTTTATTATAACTATTATTTTTTATTAACATTATTATTATTAGTATTATTATTATTATTTTTAAAATTGTTATTATTATTATTATTATTATTATTATTATAATTATTATAATTGTTATTGTTATAATTATCATTATTATTATTTTTATTATTATTATTATAATTGTTATTAGTATTATTTTTATTTTTATTATTATTATTATTATTATTATTATTATTATTATTTTAATCATTATTATTATTGTTATTATTATTATTATTGTAATTATTATTATTTATATTATTTTATTATTATAATTATTATTAAAACTATTATTAATATTATTATTACTATTATAATTATTGTTATTATTATTATTATTTTTATTATTATTATCATTATTATTATTGTTATTATTATTATTATGATTATTATTATTATCATTATTATAATTGTTATTGTTATTAATACTATTTTTGTTATTATTATCATTATTATTATTATTAATATTATTATTATTGTGATTATTATTGTTATTATTATTGTTATTATTATTATGATGATTATTATTATTATTATAATTGTTATTGTTAATAATATTATTTTTATTATTATTATTTTTATTATTATTATTATTTTCTTTATTGTTATTATTTATATCATTTTTTATTGTTATTATTATTTTTATTATTATTATTGTTGTTGTTCTTATTATTAATATTATTATTATTTTTATTATTATTGTTATTATTTTAGTATTAATTTTATTATTATTTTTATGATTATTATTATTAATATTATTATTATCAATATTATTATTATTATTATTATTAATATTATTTTTATTTTTATTGTTTTTATTATTGTAATTATTTTTATTATTATTTTTATTTTTTATTATCGTTATTATTATTATTATTATTATTATTATTATTTATATTATTGTTGTTCTTATTATTAATATTATTAATATTTTTATTATTATTATTGATATTATTATTAATTTTGTAATTATTATTATTTTTGTTATTATTATTATTGTAATTATTATTATATATATTATTTTTATTTTATTTTATTTTTATTATTATTATTGTTATTCTTTTTATTATTGTTATTATTTTTTATTATTATTATTTTTATTATTATTATTATTATTGTTATATTTTTTATTGTTATTGTTATTTTTATTATTATAATTATTATTATTATTATTATTTTCATTATCAATATTAAACGATAACACCAATAAAAAACCTTTCGTACGATATATTTCGATAGCACAGCTATCATCTTCAGGTACTCAAAACCAACTAAAAATATTATGAATTAACATTTAATTTAAACAAATTATTTTTTATTAATTTAATTTTTTAATAAATAAATATTTTTAAAAATATATTAAATTCACTTTTAATTAATTTAAAATTTTAAAATTTTTTTTTACTTATATTCTAATTTTTTAAAGATTAATGTCATTTAAAATTTTCAATTATTTTAATAATATTAAAAAAACAAACATGATTTAACATACGTAAACTATTTAAAAACATTCAAAACATTCGTAGTCACAGTACTTTGCACATTAATCTTTGGATCCAATGACCTTATCAGCAATGCTTCACATATCACTCGTTCCCAATAATTATTAAAACTTCTCAACAAAATTCTAAAATCAGACATTCCTATATCACCTTTACATCCTCTATTGTGTTCACTAATATTGGTCAAACCCTTCAGTCGGCAATGCTCAAGAACTCGAGTACAGAGATGACGGGAAGTCTCTCCAATGTATGTGGCATTACACCCATTACATGTAAATTGATAAACGAGATCAGAACACAATCCAACCGGAGTTTTTGATTTATTAATAAACATATTGCGTACCTTACACGAATTAGAGACGATCCTTTACTCTAAATTTCAATATTGTTATTATTATTTTTATTATTATTATTTTTATTATTATTTTTATTATTATTATCATTATTATTATTATTATTGTTATTATTATTATTATTGTTATTCTTTTTATTATTATTATTTTCTATTATCATTATTATTATTATTTTTAATATTATTATTTTTATTATTATTGTTATTATTACTATTATTTTATTCTTATTATTGTTATTATTATTTATGTTGTTGTTATTAGTATTATTATTAGTCGTCATATGTTTTCAAGGTCTTACAAATTTTTTCATGGTCAAATTTTTTTTTCAAGGTCATTGTGTTTTCAAACATTTTTTAATTTTCATTTACTACTTATTTTATACTTATTTTTAATTTTTATTATATTATCATTATTATTATTATTATTATTAAAATTTTTTTATTATTATAATTTTCATTTATTATTTTATATAAATGTTCAAAAAAGTATATAAAAAAATATTGATTAGAAAAAGTTTGTAAAATGTTATAATAAAATCGATATACAATATACTTGAATAAATATGTTATTCATGTTATTGCTTAAAATATGAGAAAAGTTTTATATATGCTATTTAAATAATATTTAACCTTTGAACACTGATATTCAACAACTTAACCCACTTAAAAATAAAATAAATTTTTTTTCTCAATCATTTCCCTTTAAAATAGTTGGTTATTCACATACTCACAATATGTTATCAATAACAAGTTACTGAACAAATTAATATAAAAAATTGCTTACTGACCAAGAAATCTTTCAATGAAAGCACATAACAATTTGAACAATCAATAGAAATACAATTTCAATTACAAAGTTTATTAACTTCTTCACTCTTTTATCGATCCTTGATGTCTCCAAATTGTTTGGTTGATTAGTTACCTGATTGCTATCAAGAATCTATTAATCATTGAAGCCCAATCAATTGTAGTATCTTCTCTGAATAAAAATTTATTGCTTTTTAGTCTTTTATGTGAATTATTGAAATTATTTTGTAAAACTTAATAGTTTTGTTAAAAAAAACTTTGAAATTATTTTACTATTTTTGTAATATTTTTAATTGCATCCAACAAATGAACAATTATTAAAAGTTATTTTCAAAGTTATTTTCATTTAATTTTCACATGCCCCTAAATAAATTAATTGCTAGCAGCTCAAAAATTACTTAAATTTATTTTTACACATTTTCTATTCATTCCAACTCTTGTTGCTTTACTGAATGATAAATTCATTAATAAGTATAAATGGTTGTAATTGATAGTAAAACGTAACTTGATTAAAAAAATATTCTTAAATTAATTTCTCAAAACATATATTACTTTCATTGTACTTGGAATAAATTTTCATATATTTATTGAAAATGATTAAACTCTTAAAATTATTAACTCAAAGATGCTAAAGGTTTGAATATTGAATGAAAATTAATTGTACAATTTCTCTTCATTCGTAGAAATAATCATATATATTTAAATTATTCAAAAAATTTTCAATAACAACATAAGTAATGGGTAACATAAATTTTTTAAATACTAGTCAATTTTAATTTTTAATTAAATTACAAATAATAAAATCAAATAAATACTTGAATACAAATAATTACATGAATCAAACTTTTTCTTAGAACATTCATACTTTTTATTCAGATTCCAATAATTTCATTAAAATTAACCAAAATCTTATTGATATATTTTGATAACCCTTAAACCAATGAAAATGTATCGATTTCACTAAGTAGCCATCCTTTAACATCGATATTCAACCGAATAAATACCCCTAAAATATCATAAATTCCCCCCTTAACCCATCGTTTCCCCAAAATAATATTATAAAATTTACTCTCAACCAATAATTTCTCTTTAAATAACAATATTTCCACTCTCAGCTATATTCATTATTTTCATAAAAATCACCGACTTATTTTGATATTCAACAGAATAAAATTTTTGAAATTCTCTTAAACAATCATAAATTCATCACTTGACCGATCATTTCCTCCTAAAATAACAAACTTCAACTGATTCAACTCCTTAAAAATATCAACAAAACTGTTCTTAACCGATTCTTTCCTCTTAAAAGACCATAAATTCTCTTCTTAACCAATCATTTCCTCGTTAAAAGATCATAAATATCCCTATCAACCAATCATTTCTCATCAAATGATATTATTTTTACCATCTTTTCACCCGTATCGATATTCATCCGAATATAACCCCTTAAAAATATCATAAATACCCTATTAACCAATCATTTTTCTTTAAATGGCAATATTTCTTCCATTTTAATTCAGTGTTTTTCATAAAAATCAACATTTAGATAATATTTACCCATAAAATAACAATATTCAACAGGCTTAAACCCCTTAAATATATAAACAAATTTGTTCTTAACCAATCATTTCTCCCTAAAATAAATTTCCTCCCTTAACCAATCATTTCCCTTAAATAACGTTTTCCACACACTATACCAACTATATTAATTATTTTCATAAAACCATATCAAGTAACATTTCTTTGGAAATCTATATTCAACCGAATAAATCCCTTAAAATACCATTAAAAAACCCTACATTTTGATCATATCAACCATATAAATTCATTTAAAATTATCATAAAAATACAAAAGTGAAATCGGTAGGAGCAACTTGCCATTCACCTTCCATATTCAACCAATCAAATTCATTTAAAATTATCATAAAAATTTAAATTTTACTAATAAAAATAAATTTTCTTTAAAGTTTTACAAAATTGTTATCGATAACCAACATTTTCCATCGAAAATCACCACAATTTGATTCTGGCAACAAATTCGAGCAAATAAAAAATTCGTCAAAAATGACTAAAATTGAATAAAATCTACGTGTTCCTAAAAAATCATTAAATTTCACAAAATTATTTTAAAATCATGAAACAGATCATATTTTTTCATTATTTGTTTACTCAAATAATTAAAATAAATTGGAAAACCAATAAAATTATACTACTTTTGTGATTGGTATTCATGAAATCAATAAAATTGAAAATGAAAGTAAATAATTGACCCCTTATCTCAAAGATATTTTATTCTTTCTAAGTTTCACTTAAATTTTTTTTAAAATCAACTGAAATCGATAAAAGTTTAATAAAACCGTGTATAATTAACAATAAATTTTAATTAATTCTTGTTTCTGTGTCTTCAAATATTCTAAAAGATGATTTTAATTTACTGTAAAATACATTAATCAATACCCAATAAACTTCTGAAAAGCTTTAGATGCTTTCAATGAATAAATGCAATACAATTTCAACTTTTTTTTTAAATAGATCATAAATTTATAATTAAAATATCATTTGCTATTCAAAATATATCAGTCAAATTGGATTCTAATTGGTAAATAATTATCTTAAATAGATGTTTCATAAACATTTTGTTCCTAAAATAAAATTTTATTTAAAATAATCCTAAAATCAAGTTAAATTTATTAAATTATTAAAAAAATTAAGTGTTTCTAAAATTATAGATTTACCCTCATTTCTTCAATAATTTCTAGAAAAACATAATAATTACCAAAATCCATTAAAATTCAACAGAAAACCATAAAATTCAAAAAAAATGATTCAAAATTTATTAGTAAATGCTAAATATTATTTAAAACTTGATATTTAATTACTTAAAATTATCATAAAAATTCTCTAAAAGCTCTAATTGATTTACATAGCTTAAAATTATTTTATTTTTGCCCATTACAACCTAATCTATTGAAAGTTGTAATTAAATTTATTAAAAGATAAATAAATTTTGATTGAAAATGACAAGTCATTAACAAATCAACAAATGGAATTTTAATTAGTAGAGATTATATTCTTTAAAGAAAATTTTTAATGAAGAAGTAATATTGGTGGGAGAGTACATTAAGTGACTAAAGTCGTTAAAATTATGAAAAAAGTGGGATAAGTAAAGATATCTACTAAATAGACGAAATATCAATTGATATATTAAAAAATTACTTTGAAAATATACTTTGAATGGAGAAAATATACATCGAAGATAAAAATATTCATTGAATAAAGAAAACATTAATTGAAAAGAGAAAATATTCATTAAAGAGGAAAGCAATCATTAAAGTGAGAAAACATGAATTGAAGCTAACAAATATTCAGTGAATCGAGAATAATATAATTTTAAAAAAATAAATAAAATAATTGACTTGATTAAAACAAATATTTAAAGAATATAAAATAAAAATAGAAAATATATATATATATATATATATATATATATATATATATTCAGGATTTTTAATCGAACAAATATATTTTAGGTTTTTAGTCGAGGAAATATTTTTTATGTTTTTTAATCGGGTTTGAGCCAATTTTATTCGAAAATACCCCTCACTATAGTACAACCAAACGTAGGTTATTTGAACTAATTTTTATTTTTAGGCATTTTTATTGAGAATTAAAAAATTTATCGTAAATTAAAAAGTTTTTATAAATTTGAAATTTGAAAATTTAAACAGAAAATTATATTAAATAATATTTTCATTCATTTTTTTAATTATTTGTTTTAATGAATGAAAAAAAGTTTTTTTAACCCCCCGATTTTTTTTAAGAGTGGAGGAAATAAAGGAAAAGTTTTTTTAATTATTAGTTTAATTGAATAAAAAAAAAGTTTTTTTAATTATTTGTCTCCTAAAAAAAATCGGAGAAGGTGGTTTAAAAATTTTTTTTCTATCATTAAAGCAACTAATTAAAAAAAAATTAATTTTTTTTAATTATTTGTTTTAATGAATAAAATTTTTATTTAATATAAATTTTTATTTTAATTTTCAAATTTAAAATTTTTAAAACTTATTAGAATAAAAATAATAATAATAATAGAATAAAAATTAAAAAACATTAAAACACTACTTATAAAAATAAGTAGTAAATTAAAATTAAAAAATGTTAAAAAATAAAATGACCTTGAAAAAATTTGAATGACCCTGAAAAATTGTGAATGCCCTTGAAAAAATATGATAATAATAATAATATTAATAACAATAATTATAAAAATAATAATAATAAAAATAATAATAATAATAATAATAAAAATAATAATAAAAATAATAATAAAAATAATGATAATAATAATTATAATAATAATAATAATAATAATTTTAATAATAATAATAATAATAATAATAATAATAATAGTAATTATAATAATAATAATAAAAATAATAATAAAAATAATAATAAAAATAATGATAATAATAATAATAATAAAAACAAAATAATAATAATAATATATATCTTTGGTATATATCTTTGTCCCAGTGGGCTACTGGTTTAGCGGGTCACAATCCCACTATTATTATTATAATTATTTTAATTGATAAATTCATTAGTATTTTCAACAACTTATTTTAGTTAAATAATAAGTTTATTGTAAAAATTCAATATGGTTTGTATCGATAAATCTATTCAAATTTTCATTTATTTTTAGTTTAATAATAGTTTTATTGAAAAATCGCTATAGTTTGTACGTTTTCAAATTATTTTCAAGAAAAATGTAATAATTTTAATATATTGATAAAATTATTAGTATTTTGAATATGGATTTAGCGATTAAATTTATCGAAAAATAATGTCGTTGATAAAATTATTAGTATTTTGAACATGGGTTTAGCGATTAAATTTATCGAAAAATAATCTCGTTGTCAATAGCAATATGTATATAGTGTTAGTCAATCTAAATCAAGTATTTAGTTTGTACTTTTTCAATTTAATTTCAAGAAAAGTTATTGAAATATGATTTTTATATGTTTTTTAAAGAATAACTTTCTATTGAAAAATAATTTAAGTTTGAAAAATTGTTTCTCTTTTTTATTGTTGTGAAAGTTAAATTATTATTATCAATAGCATTATTATTATCATAACTGTGTTAATTTTGTTAGCATTAATTAATCCAGTATGCGTGAATTGTTAAAAAATATTGGTATAAAACTCATGGATCGATTATTCTTTATCAATTTATATAGTGAGTCCAGTGACTTTAATTTGTAAACCAAGTGACTTATTTTTATAAAAACACTAAATCTAAAATAGTTCTTACACTGAATTTAGTTGATGGTATCGCTATTAATTTATAGAGTAGGATGAACTTGAATGAATTTGTAAATTAGTATTTTCAAATCCTAACTTGGTGAATTATTATCAAAATATTGCATTTTTAATAGAATCAGTATATTAGGTATAAAATTATAGAATTTCGTCAAGTATTTACATGTAAATAATCCTATGATGGGTTGTTTTCATAAAATTTATAAATCCAATGTTTAAATCCTATCTTGAATGAGTTATTATCAAAATTCTTACATTAGTGGTGTCGATGTTAATTCGTTGAGTCAGGGGTTCAAATCCTAACGTGGGTGAATTATGTTAGAAATCTAATGATTATAAGTGACTTTTATCTATCTATGATTGAATTTAATAATATTAAACAAGCGAAAAGAATGGGATTCGAGTTCTTAAAAACAAACAGTTTTACAAAGGAATATATAGTTAAACTTTCTTTATTTTCAAAGGATGAAAAAGAAGAAAATATATAAACTCTATTAATAATTCCAAATGAAGAAGAACATTACTTTAAATTTAAAAAAGATTTATTCATAAATACTATAGATGAATTACAAAAATACTTGAATCATAGTTGTTCAAACATTTTTAAAATTGATAAATTCATTGAAAATAAAATATTCAAATTTAGTCTAAAAGATGATATTAGTAAGGTTATATTTGATGATAGATTAGTGAAATCATTTGGATTATCAAAAAATATTTATTCAGAAAGAAATTCTATTGAAGGTCTAACAAAAAACCAATGATAATAAATTTTTATCAACAAATGTTCATTTACACTTATATTATCAAACCAATAATTTTTGTTTATTCTTTGGTTCCTCTATTGAAATCTGTTTGGGTTGATAAATATGAATTGGTTGAAGTTGTCAATATAAATATCGATAATCCCATGTATTTACCTGCTTCAACCTCCTGTATAAGCAATATAGAAATTAATATTCGTGATGGTAGTGGGAAACTTATCAACTTTCCAAAAGATTCAAAAACACATTTGACACTACATTTTTGTAAATCAGATGGCTAATAACGATATTATTAGTATGTATAGTGGTAAACAAAGTGGTGGTGAATTACCATATTTTATTGGTAAACAGTATGAATCAGGATGATTAAGAACTATTGGTAGATTCACACTTCATATTCTTAAACGTCTTGGTAGTTTTGATATGGAAACTGCTAAAGACCTGATAATGAATGAGCAGAAAATATTACCATCTCTGAAATCAAACGCTTTATCTGAATTAGGGAAAGTTCTACCATGTGTTGCGGGCATGTTTCAAAAACAGGAAGCACCACGTAGAAAACATCAGTCGTCACATATAAACAAACGAATGAGCATGGAACTATAATTTAAAAATGATTTGGGGTAAATCTGAATTGTGTTTATTTGATAGGCCATCTACACAGGCGATAATTGAATTTGGTGCCTTTGAAGAACTATTTGCGATGAATTACATTACTGATAGTCGAAATGATATCAAATTTTATATTAACGGTTCTTAAAGTGAACATTTAGATTTGAACGATACCTTATTAACTGTTCTCATCAAGGTTGTATATAAATATAGAAAAGATTTGGCTGATGTTGCAGATGTAATACCTAACAATTTCCTGTTTCATACACTTTTTAAGGATACAGTTCTTGGATTTAATGATATCAAGATTGAGTGTGGTAACAATATATTCATTAACAAAGCTCTAAAAGAAACTATTTTAAATTACAATAGTGATAATAAAAATGCATGTCTTACTTCTATGGGTTATGCACCAACATATGAGGAAAGAATAAAGTGGATTAAATTTTCAAAGATTTTCACCATGTGATCATCATTACAACTCGATTTTATGGATCAACCAAATTATTTGGTTCTAGGTGTTAATTTTACACATTAGATTGTAAAGATCCAATTCGGCATTATCACTAACTAGTGCTACTAGTCAACCAATATGTCAATTAGTTGATGCAAAATTATTGGTGAGAAGAGTTCGTGTTGATCATTCAGTATTAGCAGGTCATCAAATGAGTCATAATTCTAAGCATGCGATTTATCCATTAAAAACAAAGGAAATTGTATAATTTGCAATTGCTAAAGGTGCAGCTTCTTTCTATAAGGAACAAATATTTGGAGATAGAAGAATGCCAAACTTTATTCAGATAACGTTTAAAAGTGAAACTCAATATAACTGATCATACATTGCATTGAGCTGAATTTTCAAAAAGCTTTTGTGTAACATCTTTAACTTTATCCAAAAATTTTGATTATATAGAACCATATACTCAGGATTTCAAGTATGATAATTATTGTGCTAAATACATGCAGACCATAGTGAAAAATATGCAATATTTGGGTAAAAGCTTTAATTGTGGTGTAACTCTTGAAGAATTTAAATCAAAATATCTATTCGTTACATTTGTTTTGGCTCCTGATTTCGATTTAAACCAGAGTCAATTATCTCAAAATTTAAATCTATGACGCTACAACTGAACCGGTGCATGTTATAAAATATGGGGTATTTGAAAATGAAATACAAATTACCGCAAATAAAACTGTACTAGTTTGAAAATCGATGGTTCAAACATTGCTCGCATAAATGTATAGATAAAGTATGATAGGTTGTTGTAATATTATTAAATTTATTGATGTAATTTTGTTCAGGTCTATCGAATTGGAAAACAAATACTGGAACATGAATTTTTATGAGCTTTTCCTTTTTATAAAATTCCATATTTACGTAATAATCAAGTTGTAAGCCTCAATACTCAGTTGTCTCATCTGCATTGCGATATATATGAAACCTACTAAGGTGTTTGTATTTGATCTTATGGGTTTCTATTATCCGGCTTTAATGGTTTCAAAATAAAACAATGTTTCAAAATCTCTGGACATTAATATGCAGTCAACACTGTTTAGCCTGGTTGTTGTACAAACGATTTAATGTTTAATAAATGTATAAATGTTGTATTTATTTATTTTGTTATTATTATTATTTATAAATTATTATTTTAATTGATAAAAGTTATCAACAGACACTACATGCCCAGTGCATTATCAGTACATGATTAACAAAGACAGCACATGATTAACATGCAAGGCAGTATGTAATTAACAAGGAATACATGCATGCACGACTTGCCTCATCATTAAATATTACTCATACAAATTGTATTTATACGTTTTTAATATTCCGTTATTTCTCATTCTCAGAAATATTAATTAACTTTTTAATTGTATACATAGCACTGGGGTGGACTGGATTTGTCTTCACTTTTTTTTAGAAAACTGATTTATCTTATCTAATTATTCCAGTATTCTATTTGGCCCCTCTCTTACTCATGCAATATATTAAAAACAAGTAATTTCTTGCTCTTTACATTTTATAAAAAAATATTTATAAATATTATTTCATGAGATGGCTTTTAATTTACTCATGTTGCAAATCCTCAATTTGTTGGTGTTGATAATGATACCTACCCCCATTCAATATATACATATAATCAACTGTCGAATCTCGTCATTTTCTCACTTGACGCTGAAGAATACTGAAATAATTACACGGCCGCGTTTGATTTCCCATAGAATTTCTCAGAGCAGGAAAGTGTAAATAGAATTTCTGGATTTCGTCGTCAGTCGCGAAGATCTGAGTAATGCAATTACTGCCAGATCTCGCCATTTCTTGCCAGAGACAGAATTATTTACACTCTGAATTTGACATCAATGTCTTTTTCAGACAAAACACAAGTCGACAGTAAAAGGAAAAAAAATATTTTTCTTTATTAAAAAGGAAGAAACTTTCGTTCAAAACTTTAGTAAAGGGACACAAATATAAATGAATTTAGCGGCAGAGCTATTCAGAGCATCTCAGTTTCGAATGTCTATGATAAGAGATTCCTTCTAATAATTTGTCTAACCTACTTTCCTTAATGGCGTGCAGAATTGCGTGCTAGGTCTCATAAAATTAAAAAATTTAATTTGAATTACCACTATTGTCTTAATGGGAGTATTTATTTACAATTTTATATTTTTCACATCTAATTTTGAATTATTGCGTTTTACAGAAATGGGATTTTAACAATATACAAGCTCTAGCGCAGTGTATTTCTGTACTTATGTTCTCCAAAAGAGCTTAGCGTTTATGCCATGGTATTAATGACGAAATTTTAATGAAAGTATTATAACATATTATAAATAATAAAATAAACAGCAATGCTTTAGTTATTTGAAAGCACAACTCAAAAATCCTTTTCACCATTTCGTTCGTCATTCATTTTTAATTGAAAAAGAAAAAACTACAGATATTGTAGATTTATTAAACAAAAAATAAAATTATTTCTTTATTTATTTTCATTTGGTTAAAAGATCAAATATTTTCTATTATACGTATATGGTTTATTTATACCAGGCGCATCAAACACGCGGCCTGTGGGACGCATGTTACCCGCGAAAACTTTTTAATAAATTACAAAAAAAAGTTTATAATTTGAAATTCAAATTAATTAAATAACTAGAGCTACATACCGCAGTTAAAAATCAAGTTTTTAAATTAATTTTTTTAAAAATTAAAAGCTTCAATATTTTTAATTAATGCTTATTAAAGAAAAACTTGAGAAAATTATAATATTTTTGGTTTAAAATTTGACTCAAACAAAGCATCATCAAGGGTTATAATAAAAAACTTTGATCATTGTTGTAAATTTTAATGAATTATTCATATTCAATAATTTTTACTAAATTTTTTTCAACAGTTCCAAACAAAAAGAATAATATATAAAAAGCCTCTGAAAAAGAAATCAAAAATGGATGTTGAGTTGGAAACAGATATTATGGCATTAAAAAGAAAAATTGAGGTTTAAAACAGAAAATTTCAAGACAAAAGGACCGAATTCAGTGTCTTATTTGTCAGCAAACAATTGCAGTAGCAAAAGATTTCAATCTTAGTCGCCACTATAACACTTCATGGCAACCAATTCAACAAATTCCATGGAAAATTAACAGAAGAGAAAATTATTCAGTTCAAATCATCATTTGAAAAACAAACAAGTTTGTTCTCCAAGTACCATAAAGTCAGTGAAGATTTTGTCAAAGCAAGCTATGCTCTGTGTGAAATTATAGCAAGACCATCCAAACCTTTTACAGAATTAATTTTTGTCAAAGAATGCATAGTACAAGCCTGTGAAATAATATGCCCTGAAAAGACGAAAGTGTTTGAGGGAATAAGTCTATCTGCTAATACAGTTTCTGCTCTAATTTCTAAGTTAGCAGATAATTTTATTACTTCAAAGAAATAAACTAAATGATAAAATAAAATACATATTTAAATATACATGATTTCCCTTTTAACATTTTTTAATACTTAATAAAAAATAATAGTAACTTAAAAACATAAAAATTTTAAACATATACAAAAACAAAGAATATTTTCAAATAATTTATTAATTCAAAGTTCTTCGTAATCAGCATATTCTTTAATAACTTCCGAACATTCTTCTGGATTGTAACCTAAAACCAAATAACTTTCCTTATAATGACCATACGCTACACTTATATTTTTCCGACCCAAACCCTTTTATCCTCCTTATTTGTTAAATCAGTTTTACTGTTTTTAATTGTAATGAATTGATGTTTTTTGCAAGTAATACGAGTTTGTGGTACCGAAAAATTAAGATTTTGTTATAACAATCTAGGTATGACTTATGTTTTAAGTCAGTACCCCTTAATGTTATATCTTTAGCTTTGATAGTTTCAACTTCAGACAAGAGGCTATAACATTTTGGACGAAGGAACACCCACTACTTGAATTTAAGTCATTTATTCTTGTCTTTGAACTTTTCAATTACAGAATCAAGGTTCCTAGAATGCAAGGGATGTTTGGGTCATAAATATAGAAGTATCAAGGAGATTTTCACGAACCATATCAGATAAAAGAATGTCTAACTTACGATTCTTAATTCCAGAAAAAACGAATCAGTTTCCCCAGCAACTATACAATTTCACAAGTGAATTCGTTTCTATTTTTCTAACTCTATGTATTGTAATTTATACATTCTCAGTTTTAATAAATCGAGTACAGTTTATCCAATGTCACTCGGTCGATCTAAACACACCGATTCCTATTTAATAACACAGAGACCAAATCATTGTCGACTTTAAATGATTTCCGAAAAGTTTGTTTTGAGCAATAATTAATTAATTTGTTTGCAGAATTACATAATCTTAAATTAATTCGTTTTTTAAGATTTTCAACGGTTTTTGTGTAGAGGCTGTTATTTAAAAGTTTATAATAGCTTTTATCTAAGTGATTGGTTGATTGCGCTCTAAGATGTGTGTTAGTGTCTATATACTTTTAAAATATTGAATTTTGATTATATTGAAATGGCTCTATGTATATATGAAATTTTAATTTGCAAAGAAACAAATAACTGCAGAGGTCTCTAATGAAGAACATAATTCTTCTTTGAATAATGCGTTAGCATTAACTTCTCAACCTTAGAACCCGGAGCACACATCCTTTCAGCTGCTACTGGAAAATCATTACGTTTATCATGAAGAAATGTTGGGATTTCTAGATCTACTTCAAATGTGACAGCAAATGATAGTGTTTCAAGCTAGTTATTCAAAAATCTAATTAAATTATTTAATTGATTAGTATCAGTAACCCATTCAAAATCTCCATTGACTTAATAAATAAATATTTTTAAAAAATATATTCAATTCACTTTTAATTAATTTAAAATTTTAAAATTTTCACTTATATTCTAATTTTTAAAAAATTAATGTAATTTAAAATTTTCAATTATTTTAATAATATTAAAAAAACAAACATGATTTAACATACGTAAACTATTTAAAAACATTCAAAACATTCGTAGTCACAGCACTTTGCACATTAATCTTTGGATCCAATGACCTTATCAGCAATGCTTCACATATCACGCGTTCCCAATAACTATTAAAACTTCTCAACAAAATTCTAAAATCCGACATCCCTTTTCACTTTTACAGCCTCTATTGTGTTCACTAATATTGGTCAAACCCTTCAATCGACAATGCTCTAGAACTCGAGTACAGAGATGACGGGAAGTCTCTCCAATGTATGTGGCATTACACCCATTACATGTAAATTGATAAACGAGATCAGAACACAATCCAACCGGAGTTTTTGATTTATTAATAAACATATTGCGTACCTTACACGAATTAGAGACGATTTTATACTCTAAATTTCCCATCTGTTTACTTAACTTGCTTTTATAATTTGTAAAACCTTCAGAGTACGGCAATACTAACACATATTTAGGCTCAATTTTTTTATATCCATTTTTACCATCACCCAGATCAACACTCAATTCACACCCATCCGACAAATTACATTCAGACTTTCCACAACATGGATCCTTAGGATTTTTAATCAATCAACCAATCACTTAGATAAAAGCTATTATAAACTTTTAAATAACAGCCTCTACACAAAAACCGTTGAAAATCTTAAAAAACGAATTAATTTAAGATTATGTAATTCTGCAAACAAATTAATTAATTATTGCTCAAAACAAACTTTTCGGAAATCATTTAAAGTCGACAATGATTTGGTCTCTGTGTTATTAAATAGGAATCGGTGTGTTTAGATCGACCGAGTGACATTGGACAAACTGTACTCGATTTATTAAAACTGAGAATGTATAAATTACAATACATAGAGTTAGAAAAATAGAAACGAATTCACTTGTGAAATTGTATAGTTGCTGGGGAAACTGATTCGTTTTTTCTGGAATTAAGAATCGTAAGTTAGACATTCTTTTATCTGATATGGTTCGTGAAAATCTCCTTGATACTTCTATATTTATGATCCAAAACATCCCAAAACATGTAACTCATTCCCCTAAAGATGTTTCATTGATTATAATTTATAATAGTTTCAATTAAGGCTTTATGTGCAAAATTATCATTTGTTCCTTCAATTTTGGTAGAATTAAAACTAATTCAGCGTCCTTAAAAAGAGTTTGACAAATGAAATTGCTTGCAGTTACATCAGCTTCTTGTGTAATATTTTCACCTAAGCTATTTACAACACTCAACTGAATATATAACAAAGTATCATTTAAATCTAAATATTCAGTTTCTGATTCGTTAATGTAAAATTGAATCGAAGATGTCCCAGCAATAGTTATTGAATTCATTGGGAAAATATCTTCAAAAGTCACTGCTTGAGGGGATGGTCTATCAAAAAACATAATTCAGATTTTGCACTAATCATTTTTCAAATATAGTTTCGAATCATCTCATTCTTTTGTTTATATGTTTCTTCATAAATTTTCTACGTTTAATGTTCTTCCTTTTTTTCATTTTATGATTAAATACGTCACTTACTTTATAAATAACACTAAGTAAATTTTGCATAACTCTAGGTAAAAATTCTTTAATTTCAGATATTGCATTCAATTTTAAAGTAGGTAATAAATCAGAGTTTTTATTTTTTACGTCATTTGCGATTTTCATACCGAAATTCCCTATACCTCAAAGAATAGGTAATGCAAATCTACCAATTGCTTTCAACCAACCGGTTCCATATTGTTTTCCTATAAAATATGGTAATTCTCTACCAGATTGACTACTACTATAAAACTTTACAATATCAGGATTACTCATAGTTTTTACGAAAATGTAATGTAAGAAAAGTATTATCTTCTTTACCAAATATATATTTTCCACTATCGTCACGAATATTGATTTCTATACTGTTTTTATATGTTGATGATAGTGCCAAATACATTGAGTTTTTCTCAATAATCTGAACTAGAACATTCTTTTTATGTTTCTCAACTCATACACATTTCAAAAGAGGTACCAAAACATCACCAACAAGAAAAGGTTCAATGATATTTGTATAGATTATCATTTGTTGATTACTTTGCAAAATTTCTGGTAAACGTAATCCAATAATAACTTTTTCTGAATATGATTCTTCACTTAATCTCAAACTTTGAGGCACGAATTTACTAAATTTAACTTTACTGACATGATCTTCCAATTCAATTTTGACTGATCTTTCTTGTTCAATTTCGCAAGATTTAAATGGATGCGAATAAAAAGTCATTAATTGATCATTTATTTGTGATAAATTAGTAATGATTGAATTTTCTTCAAATTGGAAAATATTTACAATTAATATTTAAAGTATATCCATCAATGTATACTAGATAAAATATAGAGTCGTGACTAATTGTATATTCATTCTTTGCTTCGTTATAGTAAAATATTAATAACTTGTATGTAGTTTACTTTTACTATATTTAATATTGGAGTTGTTATAAAATGGAAAATTATTGTATACAAAAGTGAAATCGGTAGGAGCAACTTGCCATTCACCTTCCAAATAATTTGGATTTTAAAATTCCACATTTAATTTATCAGCTTTATTATTTGGATCACTAAGAAGATAACTATTACTCGGTAGATTTATGAAAAAATCTTTATTCGTTTATTTTTCAAAAATGTATTGATAAATGTGTTTTGGTATCGTTACTAAATTTAATTAATTTTCCACTATCATCACAAAAATTAATTTCAATGTTGTTTATAGTTGAAGTTTAAATTGGTAAATACATTGGATTCTTTATTTCTAATTGTACAACTTCCCCTTGTTGATAGTTTTTAATCCAAATAGATTATAATAGAGGAGCTCTAACATTTCCAGCATTTATTGGTTCAATAACATTCGAATAAATGAACACTTGTTGATGATGATGTGATAATATTGGAACTTTATTTCCAACGAGTTCTTTATCAATAACAGTTTGTTTATTTAATCCTAAGGTTTTGATTAAATTTTTGTCAAAATATATTTTTGAAATATTGTCAAAAGGTTTTATTTTAACTAATTCATTGTTTTAAATTTTAGTTCTTTAAACGGAGACGGAATAAATGACATTATATGCTCTTGTAATTCAGATAATGTGTTTATGAGTAAATTATCATCAAAATATTTTTCAAATATTGTTTTTTCTTCATAACTTATAATTATTTCGAATTGTTCCATAACAACATCGTCTGTAAATTTTGGTAATTTTCTTTGACAATGATCATCTTCACTAATGATGGATACAGATTTTAATCCAAAACTAAACGCATGTTGAATATCAAGGAATGTTACTTTAAATGGAACATGTGGACAAACAATAACCAAGTTCTCATATTATTCAATAAAAACGTTTAGGGGTATGTTATGATTTGTTAATTCATAAGTTTCATTTTGATTATTTATTTTCAAATATTTTATTTCAGTACCACTCTTCATCGTTTCATAACTTAGGTAAGAATTAGTGTAATAAGGAAATGTTTTATACACAAAAGTATAATAAATCAAAGCAACTTCCCACTCACCATCCAAATAAATAGGATTTTGAAATTCAATATTAAAATTACTAGCTTCATTATTAGGAAAAATAAGGGGAAAACTATTACTAGGTAAAATCATATAAAACTGGTTTTCGTTCATAATATTTATTTAATTAATTGATTTTCAGATATCCAAGTTGGAGTTTCATATCCATGCCATTTAACATTGTATTGTTTATATTTACCAGCATTCTTGGTTTTAATATCTTTTGAATTTTGAATACAGTAGGCACTTCTATAACTTGGAATTCCGTTTCACAGACTTTTCCACTAACTTGATTGTTTTCCTCATCTTTAATATTTAATATTTTTCAGATCGGGGAAATGTCGGGTAATGGGATGCAAGAATCCGCTAAAAACTGGGGATTTGAAATATAATATACATGATTTACAAATTTAATCAATCACTGTAACAATCGATATTGTAAAATCTATAATGTTAGTGTTGCGACAAGAGTACTCTTTACGTTTAGAATGTTCATTGAAAAATTCCTATTTTGAAAAGATTGACACGTATATAGACACTGCCATTTACTGACATATCAAGCCAAAATTATAACTAGTAAATAATTATTATCATTACATGATGCAGTACCTGCAACATTTAATTTTTAATTATTGTTACTAAGTTTTAACTAAATTACAAATGTTTTATTAAAAATAATAAATATTTAAGTTTTATAAAATTTTTCTCTTTTTAACGTAATCGCTACCTTTTTAAAAACAATTTCAAAATGTACCAACAACTCTTGTCCCAACAATTCATCGATAATTTTTCACATCAAAATTCAATCTTGGAAATTGTTGTTTTGTTTAATGCTCTTTTCTACATACTTATGTCAGTTTTAAACAAAACAAACTCGTTTCAAAATTGAAACTGTTAGCTCTACTTTCTGAACATTAAAATTTTCTAATTACAATAATTTCTCATATATAAAACATGGTAAGTTTTTCAAAGAACGGACTACACTGTTTTATGCTGAGATGAAAGGATACACTTTGTAGTTGGTAAATATGTTTTTGGTGCTTTAGAAGCATTAAAATTGAAAGTTTAAATATTTTTTAAAGAAACAATAAAAAATACAGATGACAAAGAAATGATTTGAAGAATGGTTGATAGGTTTAAATAAATAAAAGATAGACGAAAACAGAAAAGTTATATTATTCTTAGACAATTACAAGAAACTAGTGAGAAAAAACTATTTAAAGTGGAAAACTGTGATGGCAATTATGAAAAATCGAAAGGTAAAATTAATATTCTTAACTGTTTAACAATGTTTATCGCAACTTTTGATCAACTTTCTCATGACACAATTGGAATTTGTTTTAATAAATCAGATTTTAATCAAAAATGAACATCGTCTTCAAACGATTTGGTAGAAGAAAAATTGTTATGAATATTACGATTCTTTCCAATGTGGTTTGGTGCTGAAACAGTTTACCGCGCTTGTATAGATATTAATGATTGTGATTATATTGTATTAAAATAGAATTTAATAATTCGGTTATATCTTTTATGAAAGAAATAACCATAATTATAAATAGAAAACATTATTACATAATATTTTTTTCGAAACAATCCAAAATGGAGGATGCAATACTAATTAATATTCCAATTAAAGAATCAAGAAAAAGAGTATTATTTGTTTGATTCAAATTGTTGATTTGGATCGCATACATACTTACTTCATTTCATTGCACACAAATATTCCAATGTCAGTCATCAAATATCAACCTCATAGTGACCCGGTTATAAAATTACTAAATATCCCCTTACAATGATTACATAAAATCAAATTTCATTATTCTCAAGTTTGATTTCGTGTTAAAACCGGGTTTTAGTTATTACCCAACGTACTTAGATGCGGGTCTAGTAGGTTACAGAAACCCTGGATCTCTTTTATACTCATTCGTCTTAGCTTATTTCCATTTAATTTAAGAATCAAATTCTTCATGGCCGTCGATGGCCTTGGAATGAGATTAAATAATTGCAATGGAAGTAATTTTGATGTTTTAAATTTGTTTTGGTTGACAACAATTTGTAATTATTTTTTTGATTAATTTATTTTGACATAATAAATGCTTTCTTTTACTTTGGGTTTTAAGAGTGTTCAAATGGTAATTTATATTATTCTTAACTTTTGAAGGAAAATTTCAAATATTCAACAGTAAAAATCCCAAATGTGAGATTCACTAATCATCATTATCTTTTGATTACACATTTGATCTTTTATTTAATTCAATAATTCTCATATTTATAATTGTATTTATGAAACAATTAATTTCCTTCGTACCCAATATTTCGGCACAGTCTTATCAATCAGTTTTCTTATAAAATAAACCAGTTGAAAATCTCATGTGAAATACATTTTGTATTCACAAACTCTACAAACTTCCGCAAGATGATCAAGAGGGAGTGGTAGGGATAAATTGCTAATAATCTTGGTAAACATGGGTTTATCTTACGAAGAACAATTTTGTAGTCAAGGAAGCAAAACTGATAAACTTGACATGATATTAGTTCGGTGGGCGATTTGTGAATAATTAATTCCCATTTTTATGACTTCCCACTGTTGCTATTATTTTAATGAAATATTTTTGTTAAGCCATTTATGAATGAAATAAATTGAAACAAATTAGTCCATGATGTAAAATTCAAAATCCTATGTCATTTGAAGGCGGAGATTTCGAGTGGGCAAATTTTCCAATCATGGCCAATATGTTTTAATATAGACTTTCATATGTATTGTTTTATTTTGACAGGTGATTGCATTTATTCGCCAATAATTTGTCATGTAATTGTTCTTAATTTTTAGTGGTACCCTAGATAGAAAGGATCACCACTAGTAGTAGCAATTTGGAATACTGCAATATGAAGCTGTCTCAGATGCGAGAAAACTTTTAAAAATATAATTTCTTACACTGCCTATATATTATTGATGTATTACCTTATTATTTTAATAGAGAATAGACATTATAGTAATATTATATGTCAAAACCTAACCAATAAGTCTTTTAAACATTACACAACCTTCGGACCTTTAATGGTGACGTAATCAGTGTGCAACATCAGGCAGTCGTCATGGTTTTTCAAAACATGAAATTATGAAATAATTGTAACATATTGTTTAATTGAAGTAAATTGTTTGTTTAAATAAATTATATGAATTTTAAATTTATTCAAATGCTGATATGGAAAAGTCAGAGAGGGAAATCGAGGGAGGGAAATCATGATTAGAAATCTGATTAAATACTACATTTTCTACAATAACCTATTAATTAAAATCTCGATAAATTCAGAATAAATGTTTTACTGTGTGTTGTGAAAAAGTTATATATAATAATAGGCTAGTAAGAGTAAAGATTGTCGAAACACCCCAAATAGCCACAAGTAACCGTGAAAAAGTAAGGTGGAAATCACCTGTAAATATTCATTAGTATTTGTAATTAAAATTTAAGGAAAACCTAAAAGGAGAATTCTGAATATTTTCTCAACAGTTGAAAAATAATTTCCAATGGATTTTCGTTTGGTTTCACACGAGTAATTCTCATCCATGTCGTGGCTGAATTGGACTCACGGATTGACATATATCCAGAATTCTCCATCATTATTCCATTTGATCAAGCATCTTAACAATAAGCGAGACAATATTCTTTTCCATGTAATAAGATCAATTAATTTTTATAATTTTAAATATGTTTAATAATAATTGAATAATAATAAAAATAATAATATTTTAAGGACTTTATTTGATTTTCCCTTTGATTTCTTTTCATCTATCAATGACATAATATTTTCTACAAAATTTGACTATGAATATCATAAATAAATCTGATTCATAGTCAAATTTTTAGAAAATATAATGTCAATAATAATAATAATAATAATAATAATAATAATAATAATAATAATAATAATAATATTAAATAATAAAGAAAGACTGAAAACTCTTTTTTCTTAAGTCTAGAAATCACATTAACAACAACTAAACAAAAATAACGATTTTTCAAACTTATTAAAACTATCATATTAAAATCAGAAATACCTGTAGCATCCCCATCACCATTTTATACTATTCATTATTAAAATGCAAATAAGTTAGCAAATGCAATTTCATGAATCTTTAAGCGTTCAAAAACTTTTTCATTCCACTTCTTACAACATATATCAATAATTTCGACTAATTGAACATTCGCAAAAGTACTGGAAACGTCAAAGAAATAATAAAATCCATCTCTACTTTTTTTATTCAATTGTACAATAAACTTAGAAAATTTAAAGCTCACCTTACATTCAATATTTAAAATAATTAGTTTTTAATAAACCATTCAAAAATTTGTGATTTTATATTATGAAGTTCACAAATAAATCTCAGATTTCATTAGGTTTATATTGTGAACTCTTGTATGAATTTTTATGTAAGGTGTGTGATGCCATATAACTGCTTTGGCGCTCTAGAGCAGTGTCAAACTATGTTCCGCGGAACCCTAGGGTTTAATTCAAATTTGAATTTTAATCTAAAAAACATTGGAGAAAACCATAGATATCTTTCTGAAAGTTTCAGTTAGAAGTTCAATAAATTTTTAAACATTAGAAAAATTCTGTGGATTTTTTTAAAAATTTCGGTTTTAAAATGTAGAAACAATATTTATGAAATTTTCATGACTTACTTTACATATATTTATATTTAATACATGTATATAATACAAATATATTTATTTTTAATATATATATATATAATCAAAGAAAGAAGGCAATGTTTTAATAATTGTAAAACGCCAACTGTATATTTTATAAAATAATATTTCACTATATATTTCGAGCGTTTATCAATCTTCTTCAGGCTAGAAATCACATTAACAAAATCTAAATAAAAAATAGGAAAATCTAAACAAATTAATCAATAATAGTTGTATTCAACTCGTATTATTATACATTTTAATTTTATGGGATTAAAATTATGGGATTTAAAGATTTTATCATCAACGCCTCGCAAATTATTCTTTTCAAATAATTACTTAGATTTTTTGCAATTATTTTGAAGTTAAACACACCTATTTTTTACTAGTACATTTCCAAAAATGATCACTAATGTAAATCTATCTATTCTGTCTACAATGCTCAAAAACTCCAGTACAGAGTTATTTTAAACAAAATCAACAAGTCAAATATGTGCTGAAAAACCAACTTGAGCTCAGTGGCTTCTAGTTTCACGCAATACTAGGGTAACACATAAGAAGAGAAAGCTAAGCTTTATTTGCCGGCTACACAGTTTTCATGAAATTGGCGAGCTCTGATTTGTGATAGTTGATTTTAAAACTTATTTTGGTTATATTTTGGCAGTGGCGTTGAGACCCAACACCAGTCTGAGGAAAACTTTTTTTTGGCCCTAAAATATAAACAAAAAAATATTACTTATGATCCATTATGAGATCTTTATTGATCTTTTCTACGATATAGTTACTAAATGTAAAGAAAAATGAAATAGCACCAAAATTAAAATTTCAATGAATTTAAAATATACTTTAATTCCAAAAAAACAATAATCAAATAATCATGAATATACATCAAGATTCAAATCAACTATCTTCCAATTAAATACATTGTTTAAAATTTTAAAAAACTGAGAATCCTAATATTAAAAATATAAAATTTCGGTTTTGGAATGGCATTAAATTTGAATTGAATTATAAATGTGCAATATTTACTTGATAAGACGTTAGTTGTAATGTCTACGACAATCGGCCTTATCACTGATTATATGGCAAAAGTGAATAATTAAATTTATAATAAATTTTACAAGGGCGCCCGCTCGAAGGTTGAATGCATACATTGCGGCAGTGGTGACGACACCAAGCAAAATTCAGATAAATTCCGCTATAATGGAAGTTGAAACAAGTCAACTTATTGGAATTTATTTTTTGTGAAAAATCAATGGATTTCAGCCATTTCTGAAATCCCTGCAAAGTAAGTTATTTTTTAAAGTTATAAAGTTTTAGGAGTTGAGTTATGATTTTACAAGGAAATCAAATCATTATTCAAGCTTATAATTATAACTTTTGATCCACAAGCTCATGTATATTATTATTAATAATGTTTATGAATATTCAGGAAATTATTTATTTTATGAATAACTTATTTTTCGGAAATTATTCAAAAAAAGTGAGTTAAATTATTTTTGAGGTTATAAAAATTATTAATTGCATTAAATAATTATATTTTTTATACATCTTTTGAAAAATTCTTCGAATATGTACACAAAATAATTTGGTTTATGATTATTTTTAAAACTTATTAATAAAATATACAATTTATGCTTTTTAGGATCTCAAATTTTGTTATTTTTTCGATAGAAATGTCAGAAATATTAAATTAATTTTAGTATTAATGTTAAATATTATAAAGATACATCCTCATTTACTCGAAATTTCTGAGCAGTATTTTGAAACTTCTGAATTTTATGAACACCCTACGGAATTTTTCAGATAAAAGAATAAATATAAACACACACACATATACATATATAGTAAAATCTAAAAAAATTAGATTGAGAAAAACCTAATTAACTTTGTAGTTAATATATTTTTCTTTTTTATATTGATCTTACTTTATGATAATAATAGTAATAATAAAAATATTATTATTATTATATTTTTATTATTATTATTATTATTATTATTATTATTATTATTATTATTATATTAAATAATAAAAGATTACAAATTATTGATTCTAAAAATTTCACTTTATAGATATATTTTACTGAGAAATTATAAGTAATATATTAAGTATTTGTTGTAATGAGGATCGTTTTTTATGTCTCTATTTTGCGTCCCTTTATATGCACGAACTAATTATCGTGTTCATATTTTTAGTAATTTGTCTTTCAAAATTAATAAATCTCTTAAATTAACACCTAATCTTTTTTATTTTACGTTTTAAAATAATTTTGAGGCTAATAGCCTAAGCCTAACAATCACATCTTAAATTAAAATTATATAAAGTAAATTTAATGAATTAAAATAACTTATATTTTTTATATTTCATAGTGAAATCAATTAAAATTATTTGTGTTCATTGTCTAAATTCATGTCAGAATTACAAATTTCTCAGTTCTTTGAATATTATAAAACAAATTGAGTGGATTTGAATTTTGTATTTAATAAATTTTTATTATTGTTATGAGAAAATAGTTGAATTTAAAAGAGCCTAACACTAAGAAACTGAGAGAAACATAAAGAATGATAGTAAGTGTATAATGGTATGTAGATAACCCCAGACAATTGAATGGTAAAAGGTAAATTATAAAGGTTTCCATGTCAAAAATACTGACGCTTGCTATTTTTAGGTATCTGTTGACTTATTTCATTAACTAAAAAAATAAAATTTCCTTTGATTATGAGAAATATTTCATGTAGAAATAATTAGGAAATTGCATGGAAAGAAATCATATAGAGATCTAATAAGAAAGAGAAAGGTTGAAATTATAAAATGGAATAACGAAAACGAATTATCCAATCTGAGGAAATTTGATATCTCAATTTGTGGATAAATTTCCCTTTCATGTTTATAAATTGTAATTTTAGCAAATTAATTGTTATATTTTCTCAAAGGGAATTCTAAACATTTAGTTGGAAATTTTAGTTTTACTGGTGCATTATTGAGATATTCTAAGGTTTCCCCTTTCAGAATTCCCAAATTTAAGCTTATTATAATCACGCATTTTGTGAAATATTAATAATAATCGAGAAAATTAAATTTTAAATTTCAAAGTTGATATGAGTATTTTAAAAAAATGATTTCTTGAAAAATTAATAACTTTATTTGTTTATATTTTATTAATATTTTGAAACAATAGTCAACAGCAAAATAGAAAAATATTCAATTGGAAGGATTACAACATCAACTTGAATTCACATGACTCAGATGTGGATTATTACATGGTCTAAAATTCTCATTAATTAAAACTAGTCACTCATTTAATGTTTCTCATTAACAGCAACGTTAAAAAAATAATATTTTCTTACTACCAACTTCCTAACTTTTGGGGAAATATTACTTGCAGTAATAACCTTCAAAATTGACCAAAGATAAACGTTTGTTATTTTTTCTACTTCACAACAAAAATACCTTCACCAATTTTTAATAGTGAACCTATTTATCTATTTTTTGTTTCCTCTACTATCTTGACTATTTAATTTTGTATGCTCTAATTTTTGTCACAAAAATCAATTTCTGAAGTTTTAACTTTAATCTTTAGTTTACAAAATTTTAGGCTGATTCCACTGAGAATTCTCTCAGTTGTTTAGTATAAATTTTGGTTTACTTGACTCTGAGTGACAAAGTCTTCGATTGTCAACAATAATTTGTTTTCTGTAAACAATTTTCTATTTTTAAAAATATAGACATCAGTTACTATTTTTAGAGTTATCCTTATTCTCAGCATCCCCAAGCTTAAAAATGTAAGAATTGATTCTTATATATCAAAAGTTGATGTCTATGTATCACTTAAACTCTTTATTCTATGTTTGATTTTATGAGTCGTTTCGCCCTAATTAAAATTTCTATCGCATCACCTCGCGTCTATGTGCACCTTATATTGATATTGCGAGTATGTGTGCTCAGTTGTGATTCTTATAAAATTTGTTGTGTAGTTGCTTTTGTGTGTTTGTGTGCGATTATCATCTTTATTGTTATACTTAAAATTTTATTCATGTCAAGAACAATATATATAAATTAGTATTAACCTATTTTTTATCTTATTAAGATAAATATTCATCAAAAAAGATATTTTAAATGACTGATTTTATTCAGTTTTAAAACATTAAAGGTTTTATTTTAAAATATTTTTAACTATGTTTAAATCTTTATAAAAGTGTATTATTTAGATTTATTCATTTTTAAATGTTGGTAAATTAAATTTTAAATATTTTAAATATATTTTTAAATTTTGTCATTTCTTAAAAACATTCGCGGGAAAGGAAGATCGCACTTTATCAAAAAATTTGTGGAAATTGTTTACACAGTTATTTATTAAATTTATATTATTATTATTATAAGGACTATTTTTGTTTTTCACCTCTGATTTTTTATAAGTGACATTATTATTAAATTTAAAAATAATTTTAATAATAATAATAATAATAATAATAAAGTTAATAAACTAATTAAAAGAGCATCTTAATTAAAAATATTATTTGATGTTTATTTTAATATTTGATGTTGATGATGCAAAGAAAATATTTTTAATAATTCATTAAATGTGAAACTCACATCAAAACAATGACCTGATTTAATATGGTAAGACTTGTGCTGACATTTTCCTGTGTTCGGGGAAATTTAATTTACCAATTCTGACATGGAATTGTCTAAAGTAAAAGAAATTCCAATTTTTCAATATAAAAATATAAATTTCAGAAAAATATTTGCCATATAAAATGATGACCCTATTCAAGGTTTGATAGGATTAGATTTTTTCGTATTATCTCTGGTCATGAATGACATCAGAGGGTTCAATCCACTACCTCGGTCCTCGGAATTTCAAATATAAAGCTCAATAGAGCTACAAATAATAATAATAATAATAATAATAATAATAATAATAATAATAATAATAATAATAGTAATAATAATAATAACAATAATAATAATAATAATAATAATAATAATAATAATAATAATAATAATAATAATAATAAAAATAGTAATAATAAAAAGAAATAATAATAATGATAGTAGTAGTAAATTAAATGTGCTGAATTAAGATAATGAGAACTGATACTCATTTTTGCATTTCCCTTCCTAACAATGACTGTGGGGAATATTTCTTACGAGTTTCCTTATGAACCTGATTATAATCACTGAGAAGCTAAATGGTAAACATGGACACGAAACCTTTTCAATTTTATCAATGTATTTCTTGCGTTTACTTCAAACCGGACATTTGAGATTCATTTCTGCTCTGCAAGTCACGCAAATTTACTTTGTAAATCTTTTTTTGATAAATCAAATATTTTATGTGAATTAAAATTATTTATGATTATTCATTTATTTATTTATATTAATAATTATAATTATTTAATACTGTTGAAATTCTTAATTATAATAATAATAAATTAAATGTGCTGAAATTTAATACTCATTTTTGAAATTTCCTCTCTTAACAATAGCTCCTGAAGTTAAAAAAATTCAATCTTAATGTAACGGTTTTCGAGGTCCCCATTGCAACCTACTGGGCAACCTACCCGGATCCGTTAGACCAAGTAAACTTTCCTAACATCAAGGAATGACTTGCTAGTCATAATTAACGTCACCATAAAATGATCCGTTATCACAAAAGATCCTCGCCATAATTTTGGATATCGAAAGCACATTTAATTAATTCATTCAATAATATTAAATAATTACTCTCAAAATATGTATAGAAATAAACGTTAATAATGAAATAAATAATAATTATTGGCAGATTATAAATTAAATTGTCAGTAAACGCATATGAATTATAAACTGAGGGAAAATAAAGGGAAGACAATAAGTGAATTATAAATAACAAACTGCATCAGGCCCAGGGGAAATAAAAACCAATAAAGGTTTTTAAAATAAAAAAATATAAACGGTAAAAACTCTTCTTCCATTAGAAATTTATTTAAATAATAATAATAATTTTATTGTATTATTATTATTATTATTATTATTATTATTATTATTATTATTATTATTATTATTATTATTATTATTATTATTATTATTATTATTATTATTATTATTATTATTATTATTATTATTATTATTATTATTATTATTATTATTATTATTATTATTATTATTATTATTATTATTATTATTATTATTATTATTATTATTTTTTTATTATTATTATTATTATTATTATTATTATTATTATTATTATTATTATTATTATTATTATTATTATTATTATTATTATTATTATTATTATTATTATTATTATTATTATTATTATTATTATTATACTCTACCAAATTGAAGATGATAAAATCTCTGAGTCTAATTATGATTTTCCCTCATTCTGTTGAAAAGAATTCGAATATTATCTCATATAATTACTTTTACATTCATCTAATTTGTATAATGATTGAGTGGAATTCCTTGATCTAATCAGATCATTTCTCCTTTCTCCCTTTTCCTTCACTCATTCATTACCAATAAAATTGTGCTTTCTGGCTCGTCGTCTTCTTTCAGACTGGCAGTGGCATAATTGAATTTCCATAAAAAGTTTCATTAATCACTTTTGATTTTGACAACACTTTTTGGGGGTTTTGTGAGGTCACATTATTTTAGATTTTGAAAATATTATATTTGTTGAACATTTGAGTATAAATATTTACCATTTCCGGTTCGTTTGGTCTGTGGATCTCTTTCAATTCAGGAAAACTCAGTTCATTACAATAAAAGGAAAAAATAATAATAATGAAAATGAAAATAATAATAATAATAATAATAATAATAATAATAATAATAATAATAATAATAATAATAATAATAATAATAATAATAATAATATTAATAATAATAATAATAATAATAATAATAATATTAATAATAATAATAATAATAATAATAATAATAATAATAATAATAATAATAATAATAATAATAATAATAATAATAATAATAATAATAATAATAATAATAATAATAAATACAAATAATTATTTTCATCGATAGAATATTGTTGCCATCATTATTCTATAGCAATATTAAACGTCCTTAGGGATAATTTAAGTGAGTGAATATGAATTTGTAGTTAATAAACTGTCAGTAATGATTGTTGCATTGGGATGGGGGGGGTCGATCAATATTCATTGTTTCAAGTTTGAGATTAATTATCGGTCCAATAATGCTGATATCGATTTTATCAATTATTAGAATGCTAGTTTTGATTCCTTGACAACGAACGAGACTGGACTAGCAGCGTTTCATTTTGGGAATTCGGATAAATGCAGCAGAATGCTGGATGGAAGTGCTGATTAGTTGTCTGCTACTAGATAGGACAATGAGGCATATCATCCAGTAATTTCATCCATGATGAATGCGTTTAGCTTTATTAACTTCTTTATTTTTCAATCACTGAATACAATCTTTAATTTTCTTTTAACTCTTTTATGTAATGGCACTTAAATGTCACTTATTTTACGGCGGCAGCCAATTCCCTTTGGGACCTTCACACGGTTTATTGACCCCTTCCCTCCCCTCGTCACACGTCGTCAGAAAGCGTTAGACCCCCTCTTATAGTAGTTCATATGCATAAATATCGTATGATAAGTTGGACATTTGCATAACTAAACTCTACAAATTTTATCCAAATCAGGAGTAAAATATAATTTTTTTTGAAATTTAAATCATATATGATCAATCTTTTTTTCAGTTCTTTTAAAATATTTTCACAAATAACAGCTCTCTCTTCAATTGCCAAGTGATCTTGATTCCTCAAATATTTCTCCTAAGGAAATTCATTACTGAGCAGCACCAAAAATATTGGTGAACTCACCAAGAACTAATGAAACTCATTTAAAGGACTTTGATAAATCCCTATAGACCTTGTTACCAATGTGCAGAAGCGTTTACGCTGAAATGATCAAAGATTTAAACATCCCATTTTCCGAAATTATTCCTTCCACAGTTGAAATCGAGAGTAAAACTTCTTTACCAGCAATTGGGATATACGAAAGCTAATATTACTTGCCTTTTCATTTTTATTTTGTATGTTGCTTACTTCAAATTTCTTTTTAAAGTTTCGGTTCATTTCCGATCGCTCAACAGTTATTATATGTTTGCGTTGCTTGAGGGGTTTTAAAATCATAGCGAAAATTGTGCTGTTTTGTCATAGGCATTTGAGTTTGGAATCATTGCACAACAAATATTTTCTGTATAATACACTTGCAAAATATATACAATACTCTCCTCGGATATAGATATGCCTTACTTGGGATCTACTTTCCTCTTGTTTTCTGGTTTGAGCATTTTAGATTGTTCAAAAATAATTTGAATGTTTTAGTTTTATCCCTAAATAGTGAATTGTGCCGTATTTGACAACTGTTTAGGCACCCATTCTTCTTAATACTTACTACATAATAAACATTTCACAATTCATTGGACTAAAGGAAAAAAGATTTGAATTTTTGTATAATTATTAATTATTATTAATTATTTTAATTTATTTTATTAATTATTTTAATTTAATTTAATTAATTATTCATTTAATTATTTAAATTAATCATTAAAATTTATTTTTTATCTAATTTTTATTGTTAATTATTTTATTGTAATTATTTTTTTATTGTTTGATTTAAATTATTGTATTATTTTTTACTGATATATTTATTTTAATTAATTATTTTTTAACATATTTATTTAATAAAAACTCTAAAGTGCCAAATATAAGAAATATATTTCGAAGAAATTATCCTCATCTTCAGTCTGCCAACATAATCTTTGTTAATGTTATATACTTAAACAATAATGATGTAATAGTAACGATTTAATGATTTAATTAAATAATCTCAATAAATTTGTCGCTGATTGAACATTATTTTAGTGAATTGTGATTTAATCCCCAAACCCTCACATAAAATTCTTTCTCACTTATTACTAAATTTTTTTTTATAAAGTTTTAAAATATTTTAAATAAGTTGTTCCTTTGCACATTTTTCTATGCTCAATAATGTTACTCACACCTCTCAATGTTCCTGGACCCGTATGCGAAGATAACGGGAAGTCTCTACGATGTATGTGGTATTGTACCCATTACATGAAACTTTATACACTAGATCAGAATCTAAGTATATTGGGGTTCGATATTTATTACTAAACATATTTATTGATTTTAACGATTTTTATACTATTTTAAACAAATTTGAATTGTATAATGATTTTGTCACAAACAATTTAAAATGTCTAAAATCTTCCGAATATGGAATTACAAAAACATGCGATTTTTATGGGTTTACCATCATTAGATGGTCTATCATTGCAATTATTTTCATCTACGCAATCATAAGGCGATCAATTGTTTCCTTAGTCAGTCTTTCTATAAACGCCTTAGAATATCCATTTTTATTCAAAAGAGAAACCAGCTTTTGTATACTTTTGTTAGACTTTTCAAATGTCGAAGATAATAATTCATTTTATTAATTATCATTATGAGTGTTATTACCACCATTTCTTAATATTATTTTATTTTTATTAGTAATATTATTATTAATATTAAGTATAATTGTTATTTAAATTATTAATATAAAAATAAATAATAACAACAAAAACAGATATACTGATAAAAGTTTATTATATCTATACAACAATGACAGTCAGAAGTGTGTCAATAATTTGATGGAAATGATTGATAAACATTTTAATGATCGGTTTAATATGTAATTTGATGATCAATTTAATGAGCATTGATAAAAATTTTTTACAAATAATTAGTGGCATTTCTTTATATGCATTAGAAATGCCTAAAAATGAAATTTTTTAATATTTTATTTTCAATTTAAAAATTTCTATAAATCAATAGCGAACATACATACAGAAATTCACATTTATATATAAGATTGGTATAACCTCTTATTTTTAAGATTTCATTGTTTTTCATTACGATTATAAGCCACGATTTTTCAAGTGTATTTAAAGTCTATAAGCCATCATGATTCAAATACCGTTTATTGAATTACAATAATATTTAACAAATCTCAAAAATAATAATGAATTTGTAAGGATTTCAGCATATAATATTAATTTAATATAAATTATTTCAGAAATATCTCAAAGAAATATCTCGTAGAAAAATAATTTTGAGTCTTTTTTTATTTTTGAGTCAAAAAAAAATTAATTAAAAGTAGATCAAAGGTGAATAAAAAATAACGGATTTTACTGATAACTCTAATTTGGTAAATAAAACAATTTATTCAGTATATTAGTCCTAGAATTCGATTTCATCATTTATTTGTTTGGCAACCAGAGAATGCAAGTGTTAATGTCTTGTATCATATGTACTTTTAATGTTGGGTTGTACACTAATGAGGTGTCACTGTATCAATGTGGACAGTTTGTAACATATTCCTATATACCGTCTGTGGCTCTTTTTTCTTGACACCAGATTCAGCATTCAATTTTTCATTTCCTTTAAATAAACTATATTTATTCACCCACTTTATGGGTACTCATGCCGACTAAAAAAGGCGATTACTTATATCGGGGATCAAGGAAGATAAACCTTTCTCGAGGTACTATATTAGGTTGTCACAAATGAACTAAAATTTACTTAACTGATATTCGCACGAAATATGCTACTTAATGACGTACTTAATTAGTCAATTTCAATATTAAAAGGAAACTATTAACAGGACCTCTCTTTCAAAAGAGCATACACCAAAATAAAACTTTCGTTTTACATTCCTAATCTCAGATAAACCTTTCGTAAATTGCATTTGCATATGAGAAACTTTGGATCTGAAGCCAGTACATGCCATCCCTTGGAAAAGCTGAAAAGTGTATGATGACCACGGAGACCTTAGGGTATCACTAACCATGAGCGCAACAATGAAATTGGCATTCATTTTTAGACAACAAAAATACATAAATTGGAATCCAAATTGAGAAAACGAGAATTGCTCCATCAGATAATTATCCCAACTATGGAGTCGTAGAATTCCCAGATTACCATCAGCGAAATTAAATTATTTTTTTTATTATTTTTTAATTTGTAAACATTCTTCATCAAACTTTATTTCCAATAGATCGCGCTGTGAAAAATAAGCGGATGTTACGTTTCTATGATAATTACAAGGAATGGGCAACTCAGTTTTCGTTTCGTTTTCTCAGCTTCGTTTGAAAACTTAAATAATAATAATAATAATAATAATAATAATAATAATAATAATAATAATAATAATAATAATAATAATAATAATAATAATAATAATAATAATAATAATAATAATAATAATAATAATAATAATAATAATAATAATAATAATAATAATAATAATAATAATAATAATAATAATAATAATAAAAATAATATTAATAATAATAATTAATTAAATAAATTTCTAATGGAATAAGAGTTTTTTCCCTTTATATTTTATTTTTTTAAAACCTTTATTAGTTTCCCTTGGGCCTGATGCAGTTTGTTTTTTCATAATAATAATAACAATAATAATAAATAATAATAATAATAATAATAATGTTAATAATAATAATAATAATAATAATAATAATAATAATAATAACAATAATAATAATAATAAAAATAATATTAATAATAATAATTAATTAAATAAATTTCTAATGGAATAAGAGTTTTTTCCCTTTATATTTTATTTTTTTAAAAACCTTTATTAGTTTCCCTTGGGCCTGATGCAGTTTGTTTTTTCATAATAATAATAATAATAATAATAATAATAATAATAATGTTAATAATAATAATAATAATAATAATAATAATAATAATAATAATAATAATAATAATAATAATAATAATAAGAAGAAGAAGAAGAAGAAGAAGAAGAAGAAAAAGAAGAAGAAAAAGAAGAAGAAAAAGAAAAAGAAGATGAGTAAACAACGATACGATTTCAAAAACATAGCATCTTCTTATTTATCTTATAAAAAGGAACATGATTTTTATGAAGAGGAATTTGGTTAAATATGGAATAAGGAAGTTTATCAATTCTGGCAGCTTACTCCTTTAAATATTAATATGTCATATGAAGGGTTGCTAAACTCCCCAAATCCAAGGAGCAGAGCACGTCTTACTAGCAGTCTACAAACGACTTTTGTCAATATTAGCGATATTCTTTAGCAAAAAGAATAATTGTCAGGAAAAAACAAAAAGCTGCTCCATCAATTAATTATCATCTGCCTGGAGGTTGCTGTCAAATGAATGTATTAACGACGAATGTAAATGCAGGGCAAAAGTTAAGGGAAGTGAATGAGAATGAAGCTGTAGTTGGGCCCAGTGCCTGGAGAGCTGAGGGAATTGCAATTGAACGATATGTTGAATAATTTATTAGTGTTATTCCGATGACAATGAAATATTCATGTCAATGGATCCAAATTTCCAATTAACTGTGCAACCAGTTATATAAAGCGATAAATTCAAAACCATTCTAAACCAATAAACAATATTTAAACACAAAACACTCCACCACAACGACTTTTGTTTTGTCAAAATAATATCTCTATACGATTTCGTCGTGATTTCCGTTGTTGTTGTTATTGTTGTTGTTATTGTTGTTAGTGGCTCCGCTTTTGTCATAATCGTTCAGATTACTCGTATTATTCAGCATCAGGCTTGGTAGACGGGACTCAACATTGAGGGAGGTGAATTTCAATTCCTCGAATTCCTGAATTCGTTTATGTCGGTAAATCTGCCACATCTCACAAATCAGATCTCCCGCTACGAGATCACCGATATTGATCGCAATTAGTTGGATCAGAAAACAACCATCGGATCTGAGGTAGCTTTCTGCAAATTTTCTACTTGGTCCTTTGTCGGTGTCGTGGAGAATGTTCATTAATCTGAGATAATTTCGAATCATTTTGATCCTGTTGACTGGGGAACCTATTCGCTTGATCCAACTGAAGAGACTGAACAGAGTGGCAATTCCAACAATGACATGCCAAAACCATAGAAAAATATAAATCTTTTCCAGAAACATATTCATAGGGAGAACACATTGGAGGGAATATCTGAATCATTAGGAAATACTATGAAACTTTCAAATCACATACTTTGTTTTAATTAATAACAATAATGAGAAAAATTAATAAAAATTAATAAAGTCACTGATACTTACAAGAATTAATGTTTTTATTAATATTACCTTTTAAAAATTAATTAAATATTAATTAAAATTTAATAAATCATTAGCAATACTTAAATATGTAAGTTAATAATTTTAAAAAAATATATTTTTAAAGAGTTTAATTAAAACAAATTTAATAATAACAGTTAATAATACAATTAAATAAAATCGACAATTTAATTAATATGGAATTATCATTAAATTAAATTTCCGATTTACTAATTTCAGATTATAAATTAATAATTAAATTTATTTAACATCAATTTTCAATCGGCACTTCCCTTCACTGAGCAAAAAATAAGGAATGAAATGATTAATTTGTTTAAATAATTTAAATAACAAGACAATTTTTAATTGAATAAATGTTTGAATAAGAGTGCGAATTTTCATACATTCATTATATAACTGATGGGACAAACGAAAACCATTTGAAAAACGGTTGAATGGGCATTTAGTAAAGCAGTGGCATACACAATTTGGGAGGAAGGTAAAGGGAATATGTGGGGTACAGTAATACAAGCGATGGATGCTGAGGATGGGTGACTAACATTTGAAGAAGAAGATGATACGACATTTAAAGAGACGTCATTGCTGCAAATAATTATATAAAAACTCATTTATAACAATGAGCAATATTGCTGAAGCGCCTAAAATTATCATTTATTCAATGTTGAAAATTTTCCATGTAAATTTTGGCTCATTTGCGATGAAAAATGACTAGAAAATTTCACTATTTAATCAATACAATGCAACTTCCGGTTGCATTCTCAAATAATTCTATGAATTCACTGACTGGAATATCGATTAATTTCATTTGTCATTTGTCGCTGTTTATTTCTTCTCCATTTCATTTTATTCCTTTCAATTTCTCTATTTGAGTTATGAAACTTTTTTTACAATTTCTTTTGTTTTCTGTCGAATGGATTATTGATTTGCTTTCAAGAAAATGTGGTGCCCCATTTCCTTGCCAGTCAAGTGTTTATGTCATTGACTACTTGTCAGTTCTCTGTACCTTAGTTAATAGAAAATGATTGAGACTGTCCTGTCAAATGAATTCTCGAGATCCAACTGTCCTGAGATATCATTAAATAAAATATCCACCGTGTAGTAGTTATATGGGAAAGTTCGAGAGGAAATATTATCCTTGATAAATTTCAGTGCTCACCACTTAATTTACATAGAACGTTGGGGTGATACTCAGAAAGGAAGTAAAAGGGCCAAGTTACATGTCTTATTCCTTGAATTTATTTATCTCCCAATTCCATAACTTATTCTTTATTGTTTTGTCTATTTTATAATTAATAATTTATTTATTTATTTAATATATCTCTTATTTTTATTTATTATATTTATAATAATTCAAATTTAAATTATATAGAAATTAATAATATATTCTCCAACTACTTGCAATGATCTAGTGACAAAAGCGCATTCAAACATAATGCCTAATAGGGGCGTGCTACATTCCATTCCAGCTCCCTAATTCCATTTTCTTTCACAATTACTGCATTTTCATTATGGATAATCTTTTAGAATTGAACTGAGGAACTTCAATCAGAGATTGCAAAATTAATCTTTTGATGTTTGCAGATGTTTTTGGAAATATATATTTCTCAGAAATGTAAAATTTAGTTTGCAACGATGACGATGATAATAATAATAATAATAATAATAATAATAATAATAATAATAATAATAATAATAATTGCTATCAGCATAAATTACAATTTTTAAACAAGTAAATAATAAGATAAGCCTTGCTGTGAAGTACATGTTAAGTGAATGAAAAAATCTCAATATTATTACATAGCCAATACATCATTGGCTAAATGACTGAATGCAGATGCTGTCCACATAACTGTTAAATAGGCAGTTCTTAGATAAACATCGAAAAAATAACACTCAAGATGAAATAACTGAAATCGCCAGTGAGATCTATTTTTAACTTTGATATAAAAATTAAAAAATGTATAAGTCTAATTCATAATTAGATCGAATATTAAAATGGAAATAAAGATTTCAAGAACTTTTAGAAGTTAAAATAAAATAAAATTATATTATTGTCTTGAATTGTTTATGGAGAGTTTTGGGGACCTTTTTCTTTGTTGAAGAAGAAAATCTTTTTATATACTTTTGTTAAACTTTTAAAAATTCTGGAATATTATAATCTTTTAGTTTGTATTTTATATTTATATTTGATTAATTTTCAGTTAAAACTTTGAATTTTGTAAAAATTGTAATTTATTTTTTATAAAAATTTTAAAACCAATAAGAAAGCAGAATAATTTTAAAATGAAGATCAAAATACGATTTGAAAATTGATACGGCTAATTATTTTTTAATCGAAAATCTTTCCATTCATTTAATATTTAATCTTCAGCAAGGGCTTAATTTATACTGCTGGTAAGAAGTCATTGTTTTGTACTAATAATAATAATTATTATATAATAATAAAATGATTAATATAATATTTCTAATCGTGCTACAAGAAGCAGTGCAGTGGAAATGAAACTGAGTCTTTACAAAGTGCAACATTTAGGGGAAATATTTTACGATAAACTAAAAAATATGAAAGATTTAAAGTAAATCTGAAGTCTCGATAACAATGATTCTAAAACTCCATTAATCGTCTAGGAATCTCCAACCAATGGATTCTAAAAGGAAAGCAGTAAGAACTTATAAATAATTGGAAAGTTTTATTAGCCGTCGTGAATTACTGATGCGTGACAGTCTAACTTGTCCCGTTCTCAGCCCAGTCACGTAGGTTAATTATTAACGTTACAGAGGAATTTGTTGTCATACCAAATTACAATTGGGCCTTCAAAATTCTTCTGTTTTCTTTCTTAAACAAATTTTTATTTTCTCAGAATAATTTGATTAGTTTATGATAATTCATGGACAATTTGATTTTTAAATTCGGGTGAGAATTCGGCTTCATGTAACGATTCAGAATATTTTTGTTAATATATGTTGAATAACCTTAAAATCGAGATGTGGTGAATAAATTTGGGGATCATGGGGAAGTTGACAAATCGTGAGAAATGCACTGATTTATTAAGAATTTGTCAATTATTATCTATGTTAGACTGATAGATGTTAGTAAATCAATAAATTCTTAAAGACAACTTTGCAAGTTTTATCATGTTTATTTTAACCAATCACAGCTTATTGCGACACATCAATGAGCATTCAGTGACACTAGATTTACGGACATTTTTGCATAATTATTTTTACTGATTTTACTTATTTTTACTCTTTTTTCAGAACTTTATGTACTTAATGCTCTGAAAAAAAGAGTAAACAGTTACAAATCAGAGCTAGACTTGTGAGAAATTAAAAAAATAACGGTTCCAACATTTCCTTAATTTCTCACATAGTGTATAGTAATTTAATGAAATAAAAGTATTTATTTTTACCTATAAACTAAAATAAGATGTTAATGCTTATAGATATAATTTTACTTATCATAACTTGTATAAAAATATTTTTAAACTATATTTATATATATATATATATATAATTAAATAAATTTGGCAACGATTTAATTAATTAAAAGATAACGCCAATAAAAAACTTTCGTACGATATATTTCGACAGCATAACTGTCATCTTCAGGTACACAAAACCAACTAAAAATATTATGAATTAACATTTTATTTAAACAAATTATTAAATTAATTTGTTTAAATAAAATGTTAATTCATAATATTTTTAGTTGGTTTTGTGTACCTGAAGATGACAGTTATGCTGTCGAAATATATCGTACGAAAAGTTTTTTATTCGCGTTATCTTTATATATATATATATATATATATATATATATATATATATATATATATATATATATATTGTCATTTCTGATTTCGAGCAAGTTCTACTATTTACGGAAAGTACTTCTGTAGAATGGTATCCTGCCTTAAAGAACAGAAATCTCTAATTTTATTTCCGAAATATACACGAATATAATTCTCTACTGAACTCATCCCCTGATGGGGTGATTTCGTTAAAATTACAAAAATTATAAAATCCCATATGAATGGATACTGAAAACGTTCCGAATGATCTTAATGGCATAAACAGGTAACTTAGTCTACAAATCGTGATGGTTTCTTGAGAATTAGTCCGTGACTGTTGCAACCTGACAATGGTTTCTTGAATTTTGAAGGTCTCGGGGTTCTGTTGAAACTGGACGAGCTGCAGGAGTTGCTTGTCGGCTTAGGAAATTTAGCCAATTTGGGGATGTCTTCATCAGTTTCATCTTCTGTAGACTCGTTGTCATCACTGGTAACGCTTACCGCTCTGTCACTGTCATGCCCTTTTGGCATAGAAAAATCGGACAGGGATATGCTTTTTCCATGCAGAAGGTTGATTTTTCTCTTGCGTTGCTTTCCTTTCGACCTTCCATGCTTTTTTGAATGTCTTCCAGACGTTCGGATAATACAGCACGTACTCCTTTTAAAAACGCTTTCACCCAATCAACAACGGGACTGCTGTCTTGGAATTTTGAAATGCGAAGCCCTCGGAATTCTAAGTAACATTTCACAAGCATTCGCACCTCCAATATATCCACTGGATAACCCCCTAGCTTAGAATGGCAATATTTCGTGCTAGAATATTCTCCTCTTCATCTGTTAGAGCCGTTTGTCCCCCAGATTTCTGTGTATGCATTCCATGTTGGGCATCGAACAAAGTTGTTTGAGGGATGTCGTAGGTTGCAGAAGCTTTCGTTTGGGTCATCCACACTGCTATTTCTTCAATTGCTTCGTTCTTCCTTACTTCTGAGTATTGCTTTCGTCTCGTCTTTCCGATTACAGGCTTATAATTTCGTGGCATTGGTGAGCGTGGTACTTGTAGTGGCACCTAATAATAAAAAAATAAAATGTAATTTATTTTTTAAATGCAGAAAAATTTGGTCATGGAAATAGAATTGAAAAAATAAATTGATATAGAAATACAATTTTGCTGTTTTAAAATAATAATCATATGATGCATTAGAAATTATAAAATAATCACTACAAAACAACAAGCTGAACTAGTTGAAATACAAGAAAGGAATGAATATTATTTATTTATGAAAATGTAAATGGTGTATAAAAACAATCAGTTTAGCACCTTGCCTTGAAATGTAATGGTTTGTTTAAATACTTTGCTGTAGGAAATAAACACGGATGTTAAGTGAAACAGTCACGACTGTAAAAGTTAAAGCTTTTAGAACATTAAAACAAAAAAAAAATTTATAAATAACGAACTCACCTAGTTGACGATATATATATATATGTATGTGTGTGTGTGTGTGTGTGTGTATTAAAAATAAATATATTTAAAGTAGGCCATGAAAGTTTACAAATATTTTTTCTACATTTTTAAACCGACATTTAAAAAAATCCACTTAATTTTTCTAATGTTTAAAAATGTATTGTGATTCTAACTGAAACTCAGAAAATAAAATCTATGGTTTTTCTCCACTGTTTTTTATATTAATATTCAAATTCGAATGGAATTTCTCGCCGAACCCTAGGGTTCCGTGACACATAGTTTGAGAAATACTGGTATAAGCAGTTTGATTTGATACTTTTTTGAATAATGTGGAAATAGGTGATCTTCCACTATGTCTACCTTCTTCTTTTCTATTTCATTCAGTCTCAATTAAAGAAATTTCGATCAAATTATGATCCTGAGGTGTATCAAAAGCTTTGGTTTCATCTTCGAATTCAGAGTCTGAAGGACTACTCATCCTTTTCTGTAACATATTACATAATATTACACATATTCTCATCTTCCCTATTGGAAAGTTTGATTTCATTACTTCTTACTTTTTAATTTCATTGTGGCTTTCTCACAAGTGGTCATAATTTGTATAAGAATCCGATTTTGCGAAGATAAATTTTCATTTGTGTTATTCACATGATGTAACAACTTCTAATATTTATTTATTAACTTCACTGCACAATAATACATATTTTACGGTTAAACCTGCCCCCATCTGTTTTATGTACTCGTATAAAATGGGGACGTTCAACGAAATTGCTTAAATCGAATACATTTTATTCTGAGAAGGCCAATTTTACTTGCGAGTAGTAAACCCTTGAAGTTGAAGGTTGCCCATAAACGTAGGCATGAAAAATGAAAAATATTCATTTTTTGTTGATTTTTCATTGGTCCTTTGACCAAAAAAATTGAAACCACTCAAAATGACGGCCTCTGTGAATCAGGTGGTAAATGGCATTATTTTTACCCGAAAAATTTTTTGATCTCTTCACTGTTTGCCAGTTATTTTCTATATTCATTTCTTCCTTTGAGGCAAGATATCTATAATTTTTTTATTTAATATAGACTCTCGACGCAGCCTTTGATAAAATATTTAAGAAGAACTAAAGTTCCAAAAGTGCGTATAATATTTTGAAATTTCTTTCAAAAATATGAGAAAAATTTTATCTCTAGCAATATTGTAATATTTAATTTTAAAAAAAATGATTTGCAAACATCTGGCAAGATGTATTAAAAGTTTTAAATTATTACTAATAGCATTTGATGTTTGTTTAGGGGCAATATTAGGAAGGAACTTTGCTCCGGGAAATATGATAATATTTGCTATCATTATTTATATTAATAACGATATTATTAAAAACGAGTGATGGCCAGTGAAACCAAATAAATAAACTTTGAATATAAATAAAATTAATTTCAGAAAGAAAAGTGCAAATATTGTCACAGTTTGTGAATTTGTGTTAGAAATCAATAAACGTATTCTGTGTTGGGTTTTGGTTATTTTATTTATAAAATGGAACACAATTAGTCATAGATTAACCGACTTGTAAAATAATAACCCAATAATAATAATAATAATCACATCATTATAATCAATGTAAAAATGAAATATTCTAAAGATACGCCTTCTAAAAACCATTTGGGGTCAAAGTTAATAATCGAAAACGAGAGACTTGAATCAAACTAATTTATGGGCATTGATTCTGGAAGAGATGGAAAGAGAGAAAGTTTAGAGAATCTAGAAGAAATGATTGAAAGTTATTTTTAACGAAAAGAGAATGAAAGATAATATTCTGTTATCTAATTACATTTATGATGCCAGGCAGAAAATTCATTAATTAAATTCTAATGCAAATATTGGGAATATTCTCAATAATGGGAGAAAATCAAGTTTCGGCAGTGATTATGAGATATTATTAGCTCCAGGGAATTGTGAATTTGTTGATTTGTTTATCAAACGGATTGTGTAGACCCATAGACATGCAGACAATATTTATACAAAATTTATTATAATTATTATTATTATTATAATTATTGTTATTATTATAATTATTATTATGTAAATAGAATTTTAAAAAATAACAAGGTTAGCCATTTCCCGCAATGTTTTTTCATAAAATATGAAACATTTCAGCCGATAAACAGCCCTGATCACTCTTAACCAAAATTTAACTAGACTTTCGCTTTCTCCTCTTTTTCTCTGATTGATGTTTTCTTTCACTCAAATATATCCAACAAATATATTTATTTAAAAAAATTTCAAATTCGATTCAATAGATCCGAATAAAAATTTAAAATTTTATAAAAATCAGAAATTATTCATTCAGATTTAAAAAAAGTATTTTAAACATTTAAAAATCGAATTTGCACTTAAGAAAAATGCAAATAAATATATAAAAAAAATTTTTATTCTTTTATTAAATTTTGGATTTCCAATATTTCACCTTGGCAAGGTTTGTTTTGATAACATTTAAAATCTTTTTTTGGTGATCTATTTTTTTTAGGATCAATATATAAAATTCAACATTCAATCATTGAAATACATTCAAAAAGTCATGTAGACTGACCACTTTAAGTATTATCATAAAATTTTATCAACAAAACCTTACAAATTACTCATTCCAAAAGTTACCAAAATTTGTCTTTATTATATAAAAATCAGAAAAACCTATTTTGTTTTTATTTTTCTTTTAAAATGATTACTGAGGAGTTCACATGATTTCAGAATAAGGTTAACCACACTGTACTATAATGAAATACTATAATGATGAATTGCTATAATGTTCAAATGTGCAATGATGAATTGCTATAATGATGATGTTGCAATGATGAATGTCTCGTATGATGAGGTGTCAAGGAACCATATTGGGTAGGCCTGAGGTTGTGTAGGCTTAATTTTACTTTTCACGATTAACAAAAAGATCTTAGTTACCACGTAAGACTTGTAAAGGTAAGACTTATAATTCATTGGTAATACATAGTGATATTATAATTGGAAAATCCATTTATATTGTACTCTCTTTAGTAGATAAGATCAAAGCAAAATAAACCCAATTTTTACAGTTATAATTCAATAATTAGTTGAAAATCATAAAAATAATTATCATAGAAACAATTCGGGCTTCTTCAATAGAAATGACCTTCAGAAGAACCACGAATTTACCAATTTTGTTACGAGAAAATGAATTCGAGTTTTAATTCTTCTACGTGCAAAGAAATCCACATTTCATCGACTTAATGAGCTTTAAAACGTCAGTGATGGCCTTCAAACTATTTTAACTTACATACTTTAACCTATTAAAGTACAATGATGTTAAGATAATAGGGAGGATAAGTTAAGGCCATTTTAAAAACAGTCAATTTGAGGATGAAAGGCTGAAATGCGCATCATGACAGAATTGTTGACTTGGTTAGAGTCGCTTCGTATATTCTCTGGTACATAATGAAGAATTTTATTTATGGCGTACCATCTGTTTTACTATATGAGATTCATTGCATTACTCACTTTTCTCTGGAACATATACCATAACAACATGTTGTGAAGGATCAAACACAATACCTAGAGCAACCTGGAAAGTTTACTTAAACTACTGTCGTCATCAGGAAGTCTTTTTCTTTATAATATATTGATAATGTCTTAAACTAAGCCAATTTCATCAGCCAAATCTAGAATTTTGGATTTCTAAATTTCTACAAGAGAAAGATGACACTAAAAATGTCTCGAACTAAGCACAAGTAAAACACATTTGTAAACTGTCATCAAACCGATCACATATAGAAGAAATGCTGTCATTATTATACTCGGTAGAAGTTTAATCACTTGCAAACCTTTGTCTGTTTTAACTTAAGTCCATAATTTCGTTCTTAGTACATAGGATTTGAGATTGTTCTCTAAATCAGAGAATGTGCAAACTACATGGAAAGTCTGCGATGCTGTGTCTCCGGTAAAGCCGGAAATTATGCTCAACAAAGAAGATAATGGCAAAGATTTTTAATTGCTTCTCCTATTTGAACGTGTAGTTCATTTCTTTAACCGCTCATTGCAGCTGTCGTGTCAAAGCACTGGGAGTTCGATAGTTTTAAATCCAATGGACATTCTTTGAGTCTCGGCAGCAATGCTTTTGCAACACTTATCAGGAGGGATGAAAAAACATGTCGATCATTTACCAAGCGTTTTGAATAGTTCATTAGTATTGCTTGAGCAGGCTCATCATACTTGAGGTTTAAAATAGGAATCACGATAGCACATGTTTAAAATCAACCATTAACTTCGGCACACATGAAGTCGCAGTCATAACGAATGTTCGCTTGTCATGGATACTTGCATATTTACAACATATTGCTGCAGGACCAGTCCAAACCAATCACAGCAAGTTTTATTTCACAGGCAGCCATGGTCCAATATGAATGGGTGTGTTAAGTGTCACAAACACTTCCACGTATATATTGCTTGGTAAGTAGATATGTTAGAAAGACATTATTAGACATTATTTTTACGGGATGAAGTTTAAATTGAGAACAGATCATGAAGTAAACATATTTATGACACCTTGGTTCCTAATTTCGATAGGTATTTTGGGTCTAAAAAGGAGCTGAGCATACAAATGAAATGATATGTCTAGGAATACTTGTGAAACATGCTTAAAAAATTCTCCTGTAGATATTTCAAGGTTATATAACTTTGATTGCGGATTTTGTATTAATATGGAAATTGAAATGTTATTATTGCATTTTCATTTGATTTCAATAATCTCAATCTGTCACCCTAATTCCTTCCGGGCCTCTCTTACTGCTAAATATAATTCTAATTGATATTATATGTCAAATCACCATCAAAGTCACTGAAGCTCCTAGTTCAGCCTCTGATCATAAAAGAATTAACAGGAGCCCTGACATTTGCTAATCGAACTCATGCAAAATAAATAAAGATTAATTAAATAAAATTGAAGAATTTTTCATTCATTTCAGAAGAATTAACTGACAATTGTGCTAAGTTCATTCTATTATTCGGAAAAAAGTATAAGATTTGATCTCGATCCAAATATAATTGAATGTTTTCATTGAAAAGTGATTCGTTCTCCGTGGATCTACGGACTACTCCGTGATCCCTACAATACAAAATCTAGCATAGTATAAAAATGATGAAAACAATTGTCTTAATTTATACGGTATTCATTTTATAGTCTTTTTTTCCTTACCCCTCTATAATCTCAGCCGAGAACAAAGCAGACACAGATTATGACTTCAAAGCTTATATAATCACTGAAATCATACAAGCGTAATATATTATCTTACGCAACCATAGAAAGATTCAGTAAACAGGTCACTGCCCCTTATATGGAGATGTGCTAGAACTGTTGCTGCAATAATTCTTCATCAAATCTTGCTCTATTACATCAATTAATACTCATCTCAAAATAATCCCTATAAACCCGTCATTATTCCATAACCGTTTTAATGATAATTGCAGTTTAATTATAGGATGAATCTGAATCGGAATACCATTCAATTCTATTTGAACTTTCCTCTAGCATTTCTAGGAGAAAATCGTAAATGTTGCCTGTTTTGATGGGCATTTATCTTTCATATCGCTTGCCACCATTTGCATGCAAACAGGTCTCGTTTGGTTTATGGATGATTCTTGCCTGGCTGCGTAAAATTCCCTGTCCAATTAATTCATGGATCTTCATGTTTACTTTCATAAATACCAAATTTTCTGTCGGATAGAAATTTTAATCTGATAAAGGACTTAATAAAGGATTTTTCATCGCCGGTTTTAATTTTGAGACTGATTTTGAGACAATGAAAGTTTCTAGTCAATCCGGTACTGAAACATTATGATTGCCTAAGGAAAACTTTGGGATTTCACAGGCTACGATAACAAGATATGTCTATAAAAATTCCACGTTTATTCTCCGATAAACAGTAACAAGCGTAAAATAGGGGTTTGTCAAAATGGCCATAGAAATATAGGATTTTAGGTGAGAACGTTGATTTATTTGAGAGATCTAGACAAGGTTTCTTACTATCATTTTATATTTAAGTGAGGGGTCACAGCACCAGGAAGGTTTGGAACCGCTGCTATAAAGTAAAAATATAAATAAAATCAGATATTTAAAAGTCAAAAACTTAATAGTTAGCTGCAAAAATGCTGTGAGTGAGTAACCTTATTAATTTTATTTTTTAAGTCACCACAACTTGGTAAATGTTATCAACGAATCAAAGCACCATAAAGGTTTGAAACTGCTGTGGTAACCGGTAATTCTTCACCGTCATACTTTGAAAAAGAAATTTTAGAAAATGAAAAAGTTAGAAACTATTGAGTCATAACATCATCTTCATTATGTGCAGAATAAGATATTTTCGATTGTGTCATATTTAGATCAATCGCTCATTTTTTTCTTGGTTCAATATTCTGTAACTCCATATCAAGGAACGCTGTGACCAATGAACGGAAGAGTTGGAAAGAAAATGACCTGACCACTGAATAGAATACCAATTACTTTGCTGGTCTAAAATTCTTGTGTGTTTTGTCCATGAAAGATGTTGGTGTAGATTAGGTTCAAAACGATTGTTAATTCTCACTCAATCTAAAATTTTAAACGTTTATTCTTACATCAATTATTACAGAATTTGGTGGGATAAACCTCCAAATCAACAACTAACAGTCATTTGCAGAACTATGGAATACTGGACACTCATAACATATAACTTCATATAAATGGCATTGCGAAATGAAATCGGAAAATCCGGTTTCGAAAAACCCGCGAAATATTTCCAAATATCAATTTCACCATAAAATTTTATAAATTAAATTGACAATATCACAGTAAATTTATTTACATTAGGTATTTTAACATTAGATTTAGCTGATTAACTGAAGGGAGGCTGTGAAACAGCCAGCTGAGAATTTACACCCGATCGCTCACACGAGCACAGCCCGATTATCCAATCAAATCTATTCTAGCAAACAGCCAGTTGTGAAGGAAACGTTTCAATGAGCTAGGGGAAATAAAATTTTTCAAAACTATTGAAAAATAGTAAATTTAATCCACAATGCAACTAAATGAGATCAGAATTATATTTTTAGAATTTCTCTCACATTCATCCCTGCAACAATGGGAAATTTTTCTCAATTATTAATTGGATAATTTTTTCCTAACTGAAACAGCGAATTTTCCAGCGATACTTTATTATTAATTTACGACTTTTTAGGTTTCATCTACAGTTCATCATGCAAAAATATTAAGAGTAAAATAAATTTAAATTTTATTCCTTTCACAAGATTTTTTTACTTTTATTTATCATTTGAAATTTAGTAAAATTATTACTATTATTATTATTATTATTATTATTATTATTATTACCACTTGATTTATAAAAAATTCTCTTACAAATGATTTTTTCCAAGTTTCTTTGCTTCAAGGTCACAGAATGTTACTCGAGGAAAGTTTCCAGAGTAATGCCATTCATGACCCCGCATAAGATCCCAAAGAACTCTGATACCGTAGAACGCATATTTAGTACCGATAAATTTTTCCATTAGATATAGTTGACCAATAATGTTAATCAAATATAGAATTTTTATCGAAATGTAGAGGACGGTCAAAAAGTTTCCCTGTAATTTACCAAGACAGCAAATACAACGCAACTTTGCAAGACATCTGGAAATCGTCGAGCGTTTCCCATTGGTTCTCATGAAATGTTTATGTTCATAGCAAATTCTATGTCGATATAAACACGTGTCCATGTGACGAGCAATAAAGCTGATACTTTTTTGCAATTGTTCTGGGATAAGAGAGCAGTTTGCGTCACTGGCAACTTGCAAAATACGTCTAACATTGAACCCTGATTGAGGACTGACATTTCTCCAAATCAGGCAGGGAATGTAAAACAGGAGAGATTGTAGACCAAGTAAAATTGGAGCCCATTGATAATATCCAATCATTTGTTCTTTGCGAGCGTCTTTTGAGGGCATTCTATTTTGAATTGACGCAAAATATGTATTTGAAACCCAGCAGTAGTTTTCAGTATATTCCTCCCACCCCCGAGTAAACTCCTGTGGAATCCAACATTGTATAGGCTTACCTTGGATTTATTTTATAAATTTAACATTTGCTAAGGAGTATATCTCACCGACATATTGTCGAATCCCAATCAGACCGATAAACATGAACAATAATAGCCCGGTAAATTGATAGTTTAAGCGATCAACAAAATCGTCATCGAAACGCAATTTATTTGAACCAATTCTCCCTAACTTGCTGAGCCTCCAGAAAAAAGTACCGTCCATATCACCACCACAATCGCCTCCAGGAACAGGAGAACCTGATTGAACAATATGCGAAAAAGATGGCCTACGTACTTCACCAGCAGAGAGAATATCTCGAATTTGACCTAAATCCAATTTTTATCATGAATTTAATAAACAATCCTAAAGAATACAAAATAAAATGTGAGAAGGTCTAATTGATGTGAAGTCAATTCGATTAACTGAAATGGACAAAAAGGCAATTTCTATAAATTATATTTCCATATTTGAAGTAATTTTGTTTTAATGAATGTTTTAGGTAGCTGCTATGGTTGAAATTTTTCCAATCAATAAGAAGCACATATATAAAAGAAAGATTTATAATTATTAAAATTTTAATTACTATATATATATACACCAAAACCTCAATTTGCTTCGTTAATTGGGACCGAGAAAGGCGACCAAATCGAAAACTTTCTTTCCTATATATTTCCACAATATTTTTCTTAATTAGCAATAGAATAAAATATTTCATTTTAAATTATTAATAAATACACATATATATGGATTTCAATAAAGACTTTTAATTCATAATAAGATAAAAAGATAAAAAAATATTACATACATAAAACAAACAAATTTTCAATAAAAAAATAAAAATTCAATAAACAGCGATAATAATTTTGGTTGTCATGCTGCTTTGGTTATAAATTTATCCAAAGTTTACTGAATTGTCCTCGCTTTTTTTCCAAATAAATTTCTTTGTAACAATTGATAACGTCACACACCGATCGTGCCACTTTTGAGCTACTATTTTTGTATATTATAATTTATAATTTTTATTTCTATATCTATAGAAAGCAAGCAAGAAAGCTTTCAGTAAAATGGAAATGAGTGCGATTGATATTTCCTAACGCAAGTGACTCATTCCAAAAATAAATACAAATCTTCATTGAGGTTTTGAAAGTGTAAAGCACAAAACATCTTTAACTTTCATTTATAAAAAAAGTAAAAGATTGGTTTTTCAATTCTGTTTTTAAAGAAATTTCAATGTAAATATTTATTAAGTTGTGATATTGTTATGAGATAAATAATAATAATACATTTTTGAACATTCAAATAAACGCTAAATACATATGGTGGATACGGTAAGATTTCACCAACTACGGTGGGAAGGAAAATGTCGATCAGAGAAGAAGCAGAGAGTAAAAGACTTGTTAAATTTTTTTTGGAATCATCAGGAATATTTTAGAACGAAATATTTCATATTTCATTTAAGCATTGCAACAATTCGATTGCATAGTTATTTATTAAAATCAGTGCTTCCAAACTTTTTTCGCCTCGGACCGATCAACGTTTAATAATTTTACCACCGCCAACTAATGGAGGTACGTTATTGTTTATATTTTAGATTAATTGTATTTTATAATTTTAATTTAATTGTATTTAAAAGTGCAATAAAAGTAAAATACAATTACACAAAAATATGAATATAAAGTGATGAATATAAAATTTTAAATTCATTAATACGCTAATGAACCCTAAGCTTATTTCTTGCAACGAGACGGTTTCATCTTGGAGTAATAGGAGGCAATGTGTTACTTATCTCCAGGTTATTCCGTTGTTTTGTGTTGGTTGCTGCTATTACAGTAAATAAAATGGAAATAAATGTTCCTTGGTTGGCAAGGTATCATTTATTCTATGGACCGGTACTGGTCCGTGGCGCGGGGGTTGGGGACCACTGATTTAAATTATATTTTTATAAATGATTTTTCTATCAACAAAAAATTTTTAATTTAAAAAATAATTATTATAAGGAAATACCACTAAACTATAGTGGCTAGAGAACATGTTTTACGATATATTACTACAGTTTTCTTATCATTATCAGGTAGAATGAAAAAAAATAAACTTGTGATAATTTTTTAAACAATTTATGTAAATTGTAAAAAATTTTAAAATTTAATTAAATTTAAATAACAAATTATATTTTAATTAATAAAATAAAGCACCAATCCAACATAAATTATAATATATTTCTACAGACTCACTGTCATTTTCAGGTAGATATGAAATTGAAACTACATAGAATAAATCAATTTTATTTAAACAAATTTCTCCTTTTATATTTTAAAAATATTTTACTAAGAATTATAAATTCAGGTCTTCTCAAGTTTTAAAAAATTGTAAGAATTTTTTAAAACCGGGACTTTAACAAAATTTAAAAAAATTTCCAAATAAAATATTATTAAATTTTGAACAAAACTATTATGCATTTATTTTAATCATTCATCACAAAATTGCGTTTACTAATATCAATCAATTCGGTATCTTTAATAAATATTTTAATTAATAATAATAATAATAATAATAATAATAATAATAATAATAATAATAATAATAATAATAATAATAATAATAATAATAATAATAATAATAATAATAATAATAATAATAATAATAATAATAATAATAATAATAATAATAATAATAATAATAATAATAATAATAATAATAATAATAATAATAATAATAATAATAATAATAATAATAATAATAATAATAATAATAATAATTAGAATTAGAATTAGAATTAGAATTTAAATCGATAATTAATAAAAAAAGTAATTCAACATTTTTGTTTGTTATTCTAAAAGCCATTTGTGTCTCATGTCAAATATGCCGCGATGCCAACAAAATGTTTTGCAAACAATTTCCTTTTATTGATTAAATTTAGATAAACAATGCAATAATTTTGATTAAAATTTTAATTTTATTTGTCAATGAGTATAATGAAATAAATTTGCCATTGACTATTATTATTATTATTATTATTATTATTGCGAAAAAAATAAAATTAAAATATGACGATTATGATCGTTTTGTTTCCCAATATTTTAATTGACCTCACACAAACTCTGCAACCGGTCGATGCAAGTTTGCTTCTGAATATTTAATAGAGTACCAACTAACAACGTATTAAATTCCTTTGACAGTTCGGAGGAATAAGCATTTATATTATTTATCTAATATTATTATTACACCAAGGGACATTAAATAGGACCTAAATAGACAAAAAAAATTAATCAAAAGACTATTCAAAGCCTACATACAATCTGGGTTCATAAATTCCTATAGTACAAAAATATTAATAATTAGAAAGTAAATTCCACCCAACATTTTTAAATTTAAAAATTAAATTATGAATTTTTTGAAACTATTTCTTAATGCTTCCCATATCATTTAATATTATACATAGAGGAAACCATCGAAATTTAAGTTTGTCTTTTCAATTTAGTTAACTTTTAGAGATTATTGCAGAATATCTACTACCGATAAAAATGAATAATTAAAGTTATTGAGGATGAATTTGGCAAAATTAAAAATGAGATAAGAATAAAAGTATCCCTCTTTAATACCGTTCAATATTTGACATGCTGCTATCCTTCAAGAAGTTAATGAAGAGCTCCAGTACCCAGATTATGGAAATTTAATAAATTATTACCACCAACCATATATAAAGTTTATTCAAAAATGTTTAATAAATGAAGAAATTCTGGATATATTGTAGATATTTAAATAAATACATGTATTATCTTGTTTTTGTATAAACCCAGAATTTTTAAAATTCATTTAAATAAAATTATAAAAATTAATAAAATTTATCTTTAAATTAATTTTCATTAAAATTTTACATAAACAAAGAACATTATTACTTTGAAAAGCATTTTAATAATTCTGGGGTGCAATTTAGTGTCATAAATGTTATATTAATTGTTCCTTGGTGTATCTTGAAGTTTTCATTATTTCAAGATTTATTTGCTGACACAGTATGTTGTGTGTGAAAATATTTGAACTTCCATTAAAATCATGAAACTTTAGCTGTGAAAATAGCGGTTCAATGTTTTCAGATTTTATATGAAACTACATTTTGAAATTAATTTTGGATAGTATCATTCCATTTTGTGAAGAAATATATATAAGAGCAGTCAAATTAGGTCCCAATTTCCTAAGCACACGAGCAAGAGCAAGCATGAATATTGAATTGCCGTAATTTATCAAGTAAAAGTAATTTATGAGTAAAATTCTTAAATAATACAAAGACGCATATTAAAATTTCATTTTATTAAGTAAAGTCGTTAGAAGGTTTAATATAAAATATTATGGAATGTATCAATTATTGTGTTTGACCATGCGTTACTACTAAAAGGGGGTAAAAAGAGGGGGGAGGTTGTCAGCTGACTATTTGAAATTTCCAAGTTTCTCTAGTTTTTCTGCCGATCGTTTAAAATTTCACACTTAGCTTAAAATTAAATCAATTGTTACTATCGTATTTCCTATTTTTTATCAGTGGTTTGCATAATATAATATGTAAATAAATGCCTAAAAATGTTTTGGTTGTTTTACTGTATATTATTTGAAAAAATATGGCTTTTATTTTTAAATATATTTATAGGAAAAAAGGTTGTCCTCCCCTGGAAAAAATTCTGCGTTGTGCATGGTTTGCACATATGCACATTTGACAAAGGAAGTTGCAGTTATTATACGCAATCACTATTAATTACTATTTACCAAATAATCGGAAAATCAGTGTATTCCAAAAGAAATAGATCTCGAGATACCCTCGACATAATCAATTAATTAGAATGTACATTTAAAAAATGATTTAATTCTTATCTAATTATTCAATAAGATAGAAATTGAAAGTTAATTAATTAAAAAAAGATTTGTTTGAAGCGATCTTAATGAGCACATTGAATGCCAATTTTTGTCAATGGCTCTCAATGACAAAATATTTGATTAAATGTTGATATTAATTAGGAATCATTAATTAGGAATTTCTCGCCAGCCAAATCGGACATTCTTATGAATCTGATTGGTCATCCATGAAATTGGCATTCCTTGGATGTACGGAACTGATCTACCCCTCAATTTTGACTGACCCCTTTATTATGTACCTCTATAAATAAATTAATAATTTTACAACTGATTAAAATAATTAATATTTACGGTAGTTCTTGTTAGAAAGCTAGTGAAAATACCTTTGATCATAAATGGCTTGTCTGGTCGAAGTCTAGATAATTTCTCAATGAAATTCAGTGGAAAAACTAGCTGTTCTTTTCCCACTTCCTGTATAATACTTATAAGAGAATCATCAGGCGTTCCAATTGTAAATAGCAGTTAAATTTTGTTTTGTCACATAACTTTGATGGGTTAATTATGAAGGAAATATTCCTATGGGAAACTATTAGTAATTGCCGGAGTTGAAATTAATACTAGACCGAGTTTAAAATAAAAAATTTGTATTAATTAAAATTGTTTCACCCTTAATTTTCTTTTATTTTTTAGTTAACAATTACATATTAAACGGAGAAAATCAAACATGTAGTTAATAAATTAATTAATTAATAACAATAATAATAATAATATAAGTATAAAACGGTGATTCCTTGGTAGCAGCATAAATTAATATATTTTTTAATACATCATTTTCCGTAAGAAACTGAAGAGAATTATTTAATAATCGAAACTTATTTCAACAATATATTTATTACTTAGCAGCAAGAGCTTATTTTGTTATTCGTTTATCTGAAATAATAATAATAATAATAATAATAATAATAATAATAATAATAATAATAATAATAATAATAATAATAATAATAATAATAATAATAATAATAATAATAATAATAATAATAATAATAATAATAATAATAATAATAATAATAATAATAATAATAATAATAATAATAATAATAATAATAATAATTCCACGTGTAATGTTGGTTGACATAATCATTTAGACGAAATCTCGATTCCCAGGACGAAATTGCTAAGCTTGTGATAAACTAATTAATTCAACGGAATCCCTCTATCAGATTTCACCGGAATATTCTCCCATTTACACATCATCCTAAAATTAATCTCTGATGAATTTCTTGTTGTTCATTCCGACGGCATCAAGTATTCGACGATATAATATGCTTAATTATAATTTTAAATGAGAATGGCTTTAGATTTAATGTTTAGTTGGAGTAGTTGATTTTGGAATATTGACTGTTCATTAAGGCTGTTTACTTGACAATCTTTAGTGAAATGGGAGCGGTAGAGGCTTTTTCATTGCTTTATCGGATCATGAATGGAATATTTATCAATGTGCATTTTTGAAGTGTTTATAAAGGATAGATTGGAGTCCTAATAGATATTTGAATAATTACCTCGGGATCTTCAATAATGATAAAAATAGATTTTTAGTTGATAAAATGAATGTAAAGTAATGGCTAAATGTATCAAAATTCTCTGTTCAACATCATCAGGCAAGATAATTTATAAAAACTTGGGACCCTGACAGTTAATTAATTATATTTAATGAATAATTAATATTTGATTTATTGCATAATATATTAAACCAGGTTTATTAGTCAATTTTGTATTAAATGAAAGCTCTCAAGAAATTGTACGTAACTTTCAAGTAAAATTTTAAGATGCTCTTAAGATGAATAATTTTACCCTTGAACGGTCAACTAAAGGAAGTGTGACAGCTATGTATAGATGTTTCGATTATATAAAACTTGCAGAAAATTATATTACAAAGTATTACAAAGATAGCTCAGTAAAAAAAATATTTTGAAAAAACAATAATTTTTTTCCATTGTTTTTAGATAGGGTTACCAAATTTTTCCAGCGAAAAATCCTCAAGTAAAGGTATAATTGCAAGCTGTTCCAAAAAGCCAAAAGACAAAACAAAGCATTGCATTACATGTTATTATTCGCTAAAATATAAAAGAAATTTTATCAAGTTAAATAACAATATAATTTTCAAAAATTGTGAATTTCCGGTTCCTTAATTTTAAATTTCAATAATTGTTTTAATCAGATTTATTTATTTAATGAAAACGCAAAGAATTAATTTAAAAGAAAACCATACCAAATTTCTCGTATAAAAAAATTGCCGCAAAGACTTTAGATCTATTATAGATCAAAAATTTATTTAATAGAAAATAAAATTTATTATCTTTAATTGAAATTTTATTATTTATTAACTGTTTAATATGTATTATGTTGATCGCACCAACACGAACAAGGAATTAGTCAAGTTGCTCAAGAATTCTCTCCCCATATTTCGATGTTTTGCAAACTTCGAAGTTAAAGGCTCATTGTTTAATTAAATAACGGTGTTTTTCTATAAAACAAAACTATTAAAAATAATTAATCATCTGGCTATTTGTGGAAAATTTAATAATTGCTTACTCTATTCTTTTTACGTAAGTCTAATATATTTTTATTGTCGAAACTCTGAATGTCGATTTAACTGCAAAATAGTTTTCAGTTCATTCTGGGATGGCTATTAATCACTGTTTATTATCGTTTGAATTGGAGGGGCCGAAATGACCCTAAATTGACCTAGTAATTGTTTACGTCCAAAGCAGGAGTGACATATTTCGGTTTCTATGGAAATAAGGAAATGTGAAACTAATGAGAATGTAAAGCCGGTTAATTATAGAGTACTGAGAGAAATTATTGGAAAATCTATTCAATTTCAAGAAAAAAGAAAATATTGATTATTGATTATAGAAAAATTATAATATTTATTAAATTATTAATGATAGATTTCCCCTCCGAAAAATTCCAAATTTATTGATCCGAATAATTTCCCGGTAAATGGGCACGCGCCGCTGAATTATTCACGGTGCGGAGCGACAAATGGTTTTTTGGAATAACTATCCAAACAACGGAAATTAAATTAAATTATTGATAAAGTGAATATTTAATCATTAAAACAACTTAGGAGAATTCCCAATGATCGGATCTCTGAGAGCATTAAAATGGAGATTAATTACGGTTGGGTTCGGGGTAAACTTGCTGATTTTTGTCTGTTGAGGTGATTTGTAAACGTGGTAATTTCACTAAACATTTTGGGAATATTAGTTGATATTTATAATCTATTAATTTTGAATATTGATCGAGTTTTTGGTTTTTCAAATAACTATCGATTTTTATGATAGAATAAATTAATATAATCACTGTGAAATCGATAATAATTAAGTGAACTAGAGGGACTATTAACTACAAGCATGCATCATACCTTTTTATGCCTGACCAAACTCCTTAGAAGACGATGTTAAGCTTGATTTTATGGTCCGACCTTTTAGTAAACCATATATGAAGTATGAAGAGAAAATTCCGTTTTCAGTGACATACTGCTACTCAGATTGTTTTCCATTTGACCCAATCATTTTTTTACAAACAGCAAGAGGATTTTATTCATAACAATGCTTTGTCACGGAAGATGAAGTTTACTTAGTCAGGATCTCTTATTTAAAAATGTCCGTGGACACTCGGTACTGACCGATAACTAACTGAGTTCTCATCAGAATTCTATAGCTTATATTTTGAAAATTAATTCTTGTTTTCTGTTGTTTTTCCCCAAGAATTATGTTATTTGATTATAATTATAATTATATTTTTTATCAATTATAATATCATTTTATTATATTATATTAATTTTAAGAAAGAAAATTAATTGAAACAGAATTTAAGAATTATTTTAAAATAAAAGTAAATTATTAAAAAATTTATATATATATATATATATATATATATATATATATATATATATATATATAATACCCGCTCATATGTACTCAATGGTTCCGAAGCATGTACGGAAAACGAAAATTTACTTAAAGTGAATCCTAACTTATTTTGATTACAAATGTACATAATAGCCATGTGCAATTTTAATAAATGAATAAAAACAGACCAAATAAATTGAAAGAACTTTTTCTAGTTTTCACGTCTGATTGCTTTTTATTTTCAATGACAAAGAATTTTTCCATTGTTTGCTTATGAATCAGATGTTTTATTATTATTCACAAATTTTCGGCACAGCCTTTTTCAAATAAACATTATGCGTATGTTTATTTTAATTATTTTAAACATTAATTACCTATAAATACAAAAAATATAAATCAAAAACAAGAATCTTATTTCACCTTTGTATCTTATATATTAAACAAAACTTTTATAACATGTTTATATTAAAAAAGTTGCAATTCAAAACTGTTACGAAAACAAACATTTAATTACTGAAAAAATGAAGAAGACAATGGCATATCATCTATTTTATTAATAGTTATGTTATCAGCAGCAAAATACGTTCTTGTTAAAGAATCTGGAGATGTTGATGGAGTCACTGAAAAACTCTTATTATTTATTGAAGCGGATGCCAATTTCTGATTTCCATTTGATTTATTTACTCCTGGCTAATGGGGCCTTTTCAAAAAAAATATCTTCAACGAGCTTTGTACAGTAAGTTCTTTCTTTTCCTTGTACAATTCTGAATAATAAGAATATGCCTTCATAATGTCGCTATTAACTTTTTGAATTTCTTTTAAAATATGGATCATGTTTTTCAAAAAGAGCCATTCAATTTAGAAAACATCGGAAAGACTGATAGAATCTGGGAATTTAGTGCTCCAAATTGTTTAGTGGTCTCCAAAAGATTTTGTATTAAATCCTCAAATTCTTTCTGTTCATTTAACTCTAAAAAATCTTCATTATCCAGGCATGCTACAAGTCGATCTGTATCATCTGAATTTATTTCTTACTCTAACAGCAAGGCCATATCCACAATATTATTAATGACACTATTATCGCCTTCATCTTCACAATCTTTCACAAGCTGTGGAAATAATTTATTCTAAGCCCCTTTCATTGTTGAAAATGAAATATTATTCTAAGTGTCTCGAATTGTTTTGATGCAATTTAAAATATTGTATTCCTTCCATATTGTTTTTAGAATTTCTTTATCAGAACCTTGCTCACTGTCAATTGCTGAACGTTACTTTTAAATAATCCAGTTTAAATGACGCAATCACGCGCTAATCTTTGGGCTGAAGAATTGATGTGGAGTTTGGATAAAGGAATTCGACTCGAATATTATTGTTGTTAAAATTTTGGGGATGGCCGGAAGAATTATCTAACAGTAATATAGTTTTACAAAGTATTTTTGCAATTCTGCAATACTCTTTAATTTCAGTTATAAAGCAAATGTTAAACCATTCTTCAAAATCATGTGCTGTAACCCATGCTTTAGGGTTGGATCTCCATTACACTGGCAGTCGATTTTTAAAAAATTGCTTTAAAGCTTTAGGATTTGCATAACGATAAATAAACAGGTTTAAGCTAATATGTTACTGAAGAATAACCATCTAATAGAAGAGTAATTCTATCTTTCGCTGCTTCATGTCATGACAATGTTGATTCTTCTTTACAAATGAAACTTCTATTTGGCAGCGTTTTCTAAAATAGGCCTGTCTCATCTATATTAAAAATTTGGTTTTACATATATTCTTCTTCTGTGACTATTTTGGCGAGCTGTTCTGGATACTTATTTTCAGCCTCGATATCTGCAGCTGCTGCTACTTCTACTACCTTAATATTATTTATGTTGGATCTGTTTTTGAAACATTCAAATCATCCATGACTAGCACAAACTTTTTCATTAGTTGCAGCTGAACCTTTTTAAACTTTTAAATCATTAAATAGTTTTTGTGCCTTATTCTCAACAATAAACTGACTTATAGGTACATGTCGGTTTGTTTGATTTTCTATCCAGATGATTGGTAATTTCTCCATATATGCTATTATTGGTGAGGCATTTTTCACCTCAGATAGAATATTTTCTTTGATCTTTACTACCATGTTTACAGTAGAACGTGTCAAGCCTAGTTTACTGGCTTCTTGAGCTTGTGAAATTCCATCATCAAACATTTTGATCATATCGACCTTTGCTTGCAAAGTAAGGGAATTCCAAATTTTTTAAATATTTTTATCTCTCATTTTCTTTATAGAAATTTAAAATTCTGATTAATAATTATTTAAAAAGTTACTACATACTAAATGTGAATATATTATAGTAATTTTATCGGATTGTTTTAAGTAATAAAGAAATTCATATTTCGCATAAAATTGGGATTTACCAGTTTTATACTATTTAATTTTTATATAATGTAAGAACATTCAAAGACTATAGATGCCTATACTATGCAATACACGAAGGTTGTGTTACTTACATATGAGTAAAGATTAGTCTCAGGAATTTTCAAGCCAAATTTTTTACCGATTCCAGTGAAATCTATTGGGAAATCAATGAAAAATATAATTTTTTAAAATCCAATTAAATAAACTTTTTTTATTTTCTGTGATTTTTATTATCGACATCTCTTAACAAAAGACTATTCGCTTACTAATGATATGAATATATTCGACACAATTAAAAGCAAGTCGGGAAATGTATACATGAGATACTCGTTTATGAAAGATGTCGTAGCACCTCAAAAAAATAATTTTTACAAATTTATGATGCGTAACATCTCTTTAAGGTAATACAACTGACTATGTATTCTTTTTGAATGCGACAAAAAATTGTATGGTCTATGGAAATAATAAAATAGTATGAGGTTTTTATGTAAAAAGCCTTTATTGTTACTTTAAAGAAGCCCTGATCTTGAGGATAAGAAGTTGGACTAACGTGGTTTGAAAAAGTTACTCATGGATTCTGTTGTAGAATTTAAATATAGCAAAATTTTGAAAAGTTTGAATTCTTCCGCCCGTTCCAAAAAATTTGTCCTAAAAACTAAGATGTCATTTTTTCAAAATTATTCTGTCTGACTTCTAATTCCCAAGATTCAGGACTTCTCCAAAATAACCATAAAAGCTTTTTACACAAAAACCTCATACAATTGTACATATGAATGAAGTACATTCGAACACATGTAAAAAATATGTTCGTATCAAGCATTATATATATATATATATATATATATATATATATATATATAGAGAGAGAGAGAGAGAGTTTAAAAAGTACTCTGATTTTTTTAAGATTCTTCACTAAAATATTTGTTTAAGCCTTAAATAATTATTGTTAATGAATATTTTAGTGACCTAGAACATTTTTAGGAGAAAATATTTAAGTTTCTAAAACAAAATTAATTTCCGAAAATGTTTAAAAAAGAAAGTGCATTTACATAAACAATACATGCAACTAAAACTGGAAAATATTTTATCTAATTTGTTTTATTAGTAAGTAGTGCTTTTTATTTGAGATTTTAATTATTTATTAGTTGTTTTAATTTAATGAATAATGAAATATATACATATTTATATGAGATTTAGCATATTATTAGAGAAATATGAGTTGTAAAAGTTTCATACAAAATTGCTACAAACGATATTTCGTCAAAAAACATCACATATCTATCCGGGAGAATATTATAATTTTTGAAGAAATTTATGAATTTTAAAAACAAAATTTAGATGTAGGACAGTTTGGAAAGGAATTACAATATATATTTGCGGGCATTTTATATACTGGAAAGAATTACGCTGGCAAAAGGCTTAGCCTTGGGCTCTGTTAATAGATTTAATGAAATTCATTTTCTTTGCAATGTAAATGACAATATTTTTATTTGTAAAGTATTTTGAAATGAGTAATTTAGATAATATTCTAATTTTATGAAATCTAATTACCTTGTCATACTTCAAATAATTTTCTCGAAACGAGAATTATCCGTTTATAAAAAGAATGTCTAAGATAATGCTTTTGTTAATTCAATCAGTAAAAGGAATTGGTTGAGGTCGTTTAAAACAGAACATTTGAAAGAAACCAAAAGCAAAAAGATTACAATCTCTATAAGTAGTGAGATTGGCCAAGTGAATACTTGACAATCCGTATTAAATGCAATAAAAGAAAAGAACTTCGGTTCAAACAAATATATTTTCACAGCTTCCAATAATGATAATTTCCTATGCTTATAATTAAATCCTAAAATTATCTGGAATGATATTTGAAATTTAAACATTCAGTTTACGTTGCGGTTATTTAGATCAAAAAAGTCAATATTGAGTAAATTTGAAAAAACTGAAAATTAAAGGAAACGATTAATAAAAAAGCTATCTAAAACTCATTTCAATCCTCTAGGTAAATTTGAAGGCCTCTTTCTCATTATTCCTCAGTATTTCCGTGCTAGTATAGACGAGGAATGAAGCGATGAATTAAATCCAGTTGCAACAAAGCGAGGGAACATGAGAAATAAATTTACAAAATCATCATCATAATCATCACTTACCTCTGCTCATCTGTAAAACATTCTATGAGTGCAGCACCATGAAAATTCGATTTCAGTCTGAGAAATGGAACAATTATTATCGCAGATTCATCGTTTGTAAATTTGCAATTTTGATAATTGAAATCACGCACCAGAAACGCGATAAGACAATCTGAACTGACGAGAACCAACGACGATACAATGGAGAGAAATTGAGGAGTTGCAGCTTTATATCTCACTGGGAAAATGTAGTAGTAATTTTCATTAGTCTCTGCTCCTTGGTTTAGCCACTGTTTATGAATCAATGGAGTATCGACTAACTGAGAATGACATACTGCACGAGCCACTCCATTCGTGTTTGTGTGCATCGGTTTGCGTCGGTATGAGTCGTCTCCATCGGTGTGCCGCCACTGCTGGAAATGAAGCCAATGCTGATGTACAATTCGACATACACATGAACACGATATACACACAAACACAACGCCCGTGCGCTGAGGTGTGTCATTGGTGAACAATAGGTGTAAATTACAGAATATTAGAAAATCATTGTTCACTCGATCAATACGCGCTGCCATTGTACGGAGGGAAATTATGTTATCATTTGCGTTATTCGTATATATCATTTCCCCAATTTTACTAGATCTCTCCGGTAGCAAATGATCCTATGGGAATGATTGAAATGGAGATGAAATGTATTATATTTGATTGGGCGGCTATTTTGGAGATTTGTGGAGATTTAATTTTTCATTTCATTGATACTTGTTGCAGATTTTTAATGTCTGATTATGCCACCCGTTTCATGCTCTCTTCCCGTCGGCCATTTGTCATAGAGATTGCTACTCTCGTCATCACAGCTTCATTTATTTACTTTTCTTATTTTCCAGTTTGCATTAGGGCTCGTAGCCACATTCAGTTTATTCTCCTGTTCACATTTTGATCCATTTCGCATACCTCAGCTCATTGTTCCTTGTCCCATATCATTAACCAGCCTTTCAATCAATTTTCTCTCATTTCTGTCTAGTTTATAATTTTGATTCACTATCTTTTGGATTTTCGCTAAATTAATATCAGATAATTTGGTCAGTAATCTCATATTATTGGCCCAATATTCGGTATTTCTGTCTATTAGCCCTTACTTTTGTACATTATCCCAAATTTTTGGACGAATATATTGAAATTGCTTAATTAACATATTAAATCATAACCAATACATTATTATTGTTTCCATACAAGGTATTTGACGCAAATTATGTTGGCAGACTGATGTGTGTGTGTGCGTGTGTGAAATATCGTTTGTAGTTGCTAATTCAATTGTTTCTGTGAAGATATTGTCTAAATGAGATATTCTGACCCGTTTTACGAACTTGATATTTAACTATATTTTAACTTATCCAAACTACACTGACAATAATTCTTTTAGTTTTGTCATGATAATAGATAAAATTTGTGCTACATATGGCAAAATTTTGATTTATAATCATGAAAATAAATTACATAGTAAATGAAAACAAATCAAAATTGAAAGAATAAATTAATGATTTCATTGATAAATTGATTGATAACTTTTTAGAGAAAAATTTCCAGAAAAATACAAAAATGCAACATTACGAAAAATAAGAAATAATTCATAATTTTATGTTACCAACATAAAATTTAATTAATAAAACATAATTTTATTATTTTTGTCTATTTTTACAATTTAGAAGTCAAATTTGACAGCTTTTACACAAACGCAGTACCATAAAAAGAGAAGTATAGTTTTAGTGAAATCAGATAATCAACTGTCTAAATACGTTATTGTTTTTTATGGTTTGCGTTAGCTTATTTAAAGTAAGGAAACTATTCTCTTTCGTAACAATTCAGGAAAAACAAAACCATGTTTTTAATCAACTAAGTATTTATTAGGCTTAAATAATAAAAACTCTAACCTCTAAAATAGATACTTTATTATGCATGCTTGTATGAACATGTCAATTTGCAATCTTTATATTTATGCATTTAAAAGAATTTAACAAAAATATAATTAATTATAAAGTATACACTTTAATGATTATTATCAATTTTATATTATTTTGAATTATAGATCAAAATAAAAAGAATACATTTTTATGTAAAACTTAATACTAAACCAAAAATTGGCTGTATAAGGTGCATTTTTGTCTTTGCTTTTAGCAACAAAACTGTCTAACGGCGGCCTTTACCTTTCTTTATTTAAGTAAAATTTTAGAAAAAACAAAATTAATTAAAAAATAAAATCTTATTTAAAACATGTTATTAATATTTTATATGAAACTAATTATGATTTTATAACTCAGCCATACAACTATGTTTGGTGAAAATGCAGTTGGAGCACGAACTCTTGAAGATGTTTTCTAAAATTTCATTCAAGTGTTCCAGGTTAAAATGATCCAAGATAAATCACTTCTTCAAAAGTTGATGATATGCAGAAATTTTCATTCAAACGGATGGCGGTTAAAGTTCCAAAATCTATTTAAAAGAATTTTTGTGTTCATGGATTTTTTCATACAGAAGGTTTTGTGAAAAAACTTTGATTAGTGCTTTGACTAAAAATTAATTATGGTAGAGCTAAAAAGGCCAAAATCTTGTCAACAGAGAAAGAAGTTCTTGATTGAGATTTTGAGATCTGATGTGTGGGTCAGTCGGTTCGTTGTGTATTTATCGCATTGCGGAATCTCAACCCATTCACCAACGGCGACTCTAGATAACGTCAATGGATGCGTCAATCGAAATTATCAGAGGAAATATCAAATCAAACAGTTTAGATTTGAAAGTTTCTGAAATTGTCAAAAGAAAAAAAAATCAAGTTGTCTAAGTCATGGAAAAGCTGTCAATTTCTAATTTTTGTGAAAGATTTTTATCGTAATTTCATTGAGAAACACGTTACGCTCGCTTGGAGGTTTAAATTGAAATTTATGGAAAACTGCTTCCGAACATTTGATAGCAAAAGCGTCATCTCAATTTTTCCGGTTTTTATCGTGCGAAATGCTGTGAAAATAATGAGTTATGATCAGACCAAATCAGTAAATCATGTCAACGATATGGCTGAGCTTGGAAAATTAGTTTCAATCAAATAATATGCTAATTCAATTTTTTATTTTTTAACTAAATAAATTAATTTTGTTTGAATGAATTGGATCATGTGGCTTTTAACTTTCTGCGCAAAAGGAATTAAATAGAAAAAACCATTCTGTAGAGTTAATGAATGTCAATATGAAGTGAGCCTGTCTCCTTTATTTTTTTTAATTTTGTTTTACTGAAGTAACTTACTTATTATAATTTTTTAACAGTGATGCTATAATCATTTTATATTTGACAAATATTTATGTGGTGACCTTTATATTTTTAGTGGAAAAAATACGACCCCATTAAGCCATATGCCTTAAAGTTCATGGATCCCATTTTAGCCCCGGTGATCTAAGACATAAACATTATTGAAAAGTATCTATTCAAATGTCATGACAATCTTAAGAAAGTTTTGTCTTAATTTCAAATTTTACAGAATTTTTATTTTTCCAAATAAAAGAAAAGATTAAAAACATAATAAATATGCAATGATGGCGTTGTGACCCTTTATTGAGGTCAAAAGTCCTTGACTTAACCAAAGACATTATTTAGCATCGTAACAATTACATCATCGAATGTTTTAGCTTCTTATTGTCATTGATTTTTTCTTAGAGTGCGGATCACTTCATTGGAAGATACCTTTGTCCAGCATGTTCCGAATGCTACCATTCAGGAAAAATTAACACAATGTTTCACGTAATATTCAATAATTTGAAAAGATATGACTTGCAATACATTTTCAAGTTTGGTTTGAATAAATTGAGATGAAAAAGTCAACTATATCCCAGTATATACATAAAAATTTCTTACTGTAGTTTTTTGTTTCTAAGAACATTGAAATTAGGCACATTGACTCCTTCAACGTGCCTCTTGACCAAAACAGTGAGAAGAGTTTGAAATTTTTGAAACATTGAATAAATCATCGCCTGTTCGGAGATTGTGACATCAGACGAATTTAAAAACGTTAAACAAACATGGCAAGAACTCAGTTGTTAACCTTTATTGCATGATATGATATATCTACAGTTCAATGTTTGTTTAAATGTTGATTTCTTTCAGGAGTTTGAGCTTAATCTCATGGGTACATAGTATTGGAACCTTTCAAATATTTTAAAATACCTGGCATATCATGACATAATTGCTCACAAGTTTATATGAATCCATATATTTTCCAAGCAGCATGATGATGAATAATTTCAATGAGAATAAAATTATGGCAACAAACACCATATTATACATTGATATCAATAAAATGTATGGCTGGGCTTTAGATAAAGGTTTGCATTGTAATGATTTTATTGGAACAACGATAACGTGAATAAAATACTGAGTAAATACAAGAAAAGGATTTATTTTCATTTCCATATCAATACTTTGTAGAAGCTGTGTTGGATATTTCCGAATAACTCCATGATTTCTTGGATGATTTCCTTTTAGATACTGAGAAGGCTGCTAAAGTGATATTGGATCAGCAAGTAATCAAATTCATCAAATGAAAGTATTGCCTGCTGTCAGAAGTGACAAATAGTACAAAAATGGCATTTACACAATCATTCGTATTGGTCCCATAATATTACTCGTTACTGGAGGAAATTCATTTAACACAATTTTTATTTACTATTGCAATAATTTTACCTGAGCGTTTCCGTCTACATATTTGAAAAATTAGATTGCTTTGCTTTCCCTATTTTTGCCTCATTAAAACAAAATTTCCGATAAATATTGATTATAGTGCATAAATTGACAAAATGGGGGATTTCACAACACAAGAGCACATATAGATATGGACAACTTCCTGTTTCCATGCGACATCTTTGCTAAACATCGCAACACTACTCCCTGGATAAATCGCTCACTAATTTACGAACAATCAATCCCAATTAAATCGCTAATGAAATTGACTTTTTGCCTTTTTATTCATATCGAGTAAAGATTATCAAGATTTAATTCCTCAGAAATCCCCCCAACATTTCATCTGCCATGTTTGATCTATAAATATCTTGTGACGAGCGCAATTCTCGCAGCACGGATTTCTTTCAAATCGTTTTCGTCTGCAATTTAGTTCAATGTTTTAAACAATAAAATTTCTTTTTTTTTATTATTTTAAATTTTCTAGAATATTTTTAAATGATTTAAATAAATTCAGTTGAGGTATTTTTTTACTTAGCTATTTGTTGTCTTGAAGTTTAATCATTTAATGATGATCTGATGTGGTTGAGGTTTTTGTTTAAAAATCCGTTTTCGGTCACGATTTTTTGGAATAATCAGCGGTTTGCTTTCCGGTAAACCTTGAAACCTTTGAATAAACAAACCTATTTAAATTTTATTCAAATGGACATTCATCTCATTTCACACACTTCCCTCTCATTTTTCATATAAATAAATGAAATAAATATGAGCATTCATCACAATAAAAAATAAGTGCATATAGCATTGGTGTATTACAGCATTTTTTGATTACTTATGTTCGGGTTACAAGATCAATGTAAAATCATAAATAAATCAAGTGTAAATCAATTAAAATATCAAAATCAAAGTAATAATTAAAGTGCAGAAAATTAACTGAAAACTCAAGGATATAGTTAAAGAAATTTAAAATTAATTAAAAACTAATTAGCCCATGGAAAACTCTAACAGTGTGAGAAACATGATTTTCAGCAAATTTATTCAATTAGACGCGAGAAAACTGAGAAATGAGTGAAAGCCCTAATTAAAAAGTATTCAGAAATAAAGAAAAAACATTTTTATAAATAAGACGTAGATGATGCAATATTTTACAATAGTGTAGTGGTTCTCCGAATCTCAACTTGGTATCTTATATAAATAACTAAGATAACACTGGTTAACAAATTTTATTTAATATAATAAGCACAAAGTTGATTACCTGATAAAAATTCCAAGTTCACAAGACATGTGTATATATTCATAAGTGTATGTGAGTTTGTATTCAAATGCCTTTTTCTGAGCTCGATGTATTATATTATATAAGTTGTCACATACATTGGAGAGACTTCCCGTCATCTCTATACTCGAGTTCTAGAGCATTGTCGATTGAAGGGTTTGACCAATATTAGTGAGCACAATAGATGCTGTAAAAGTGATATAGGAATGTCTGATTTTAGAATTTTGTTGAAAAGTTTTAATAATTATTGGGAACACGTGATATGTGAAGCATTGTTGATAAGGTCATTGGATCCAAAGATTAATGTGCAAAGTGCTGTGACTACGAATATTTTGAATGTTTTTAAATAGTTTACGTATGTTAAATCTTGTTTATGTATTGTTTTTTTAAAAAAAATTTTTTGTAATATTATTAAAATAATTGAATTTTTAAATTACATTATTTTTTAAAAGTTATAATATAAATAAAAATTATAATATTTATAGAAATAAAATTTTAAATTAATTAAAAGTTATTTGAATATATTTTTTAAATATTTATTTATTACAAAATTAAATTAATAAAAAATAATTTGTTTAAATTAAATGTTAATTCATAATATTGTTAGTTGGTTTTGAGTACCTGAAGATGACAGTCATGCTGTTGAAATATATCGTACGAAAAGTTTTTTATTGGCGTTATCTTTTAATTTAAAATTGATCATTAAAACACAAAATTTTCAAAAAAGTCATTAATTATCATCAAAGTTTTGAACTCCAAACTCATGGTTGCTCCCAGTTTTGCAAGTGAACATTCACTCTGTATTTATTATTCCTTATTGTGAAGTATTTTAGTTTGATGATGAATAGTATTCTTCCATTTTCCAACAATAGTTTTGAATGTTTACTATTTCAATAGCATTTCTACTATAAACGTCACTGATTACATGTCATTGGATTTATGAACACCTCTATGAGAGACAGATTTTGGAGGTCATGATTAAATTTTTTCAAATGATGAATCAAGAAACAATTCGAATAATTTCAAGAAAACTCATGAATTATATTTGTATTTGTATTTCCGATATCAAATAGGATTTTTATAATTGTCAAAGTATTTGACAGCACAAAAAATGACTACAACATTACAAGAAAATAATTATTATTCTTTGTTTTATTGTGCGTTTTAGACATGATCTATATAACTGTTTTTATAGACTGTATATATATATTATCAGAATCTAAAAAGACTGATCATAAATCTTTCATGAACACTTCGGAGAAAACAGTTGGTCCACAATTTGCCAACAGCTTTGAAGATGATTTTGTGTTACAGTATGAGGAAAGAAACGGACACGAAACGTGGTTGGCAAAAAGAATGTTCGATTTGTTAAAATCTTATATGGAAATGCAAATATTGTGTATATCATCAGAAAACAAAATGAAGACCTTGAATATGGTATCAAATAAATTTAAACAATTAAAATGTTTTAAACATATGGATAAACTATGTAAAAAAGGCGAGTTGTTTACGACCATGCAGGATAAAAAATACTGGTGCTGATTCCTGAAAATTAAATCATCATATTGATATGTTGCAATATTTGCAAATGAATAAAACCTTATTTATTTTTCGGGAGTCAAACTATTACTAAATAAATTTAGAACAAACCAATGAAGTTTATTATCAAGGTCGGGAAAAATGTTCTCAAAATACATAATAATAGATATAGAATATATAGAAATACATAAATGGAAAAAATGAATATACATTAGTTTATATCAAAGATTCCTAATCATTCTGCTGTGGGCACTAAGACGCTGTCGATCAATTTGTGGCAACCTGTCTCCGTTTCGTTAAATTGACAGTGTCCGAATTACCTTAATTTAAATTTGAGTCAAGAGAATATCAATTTTTGACAGTCAATTTGAGTTCTTTAATTATACATTTATATCAACATAAAGCAGACACACTTGAATGTTATACATTCAGTCGACCGAATTGATCGGTGTTATGATGCGCCCAGTTTCGTTTTATTGCATTTTGTAGCGCTGTTTAACTGTCACACTCTAGAAGCCAACATGATTTATTTATTATTTGTCCATTTTATCAGGCTATTTTACTTTGATATTTATTTTAAACAAAAGTTTTCTTATTATTTAAACATTTATTTTGTACTTGTAATTTTATAAACATGAAATAAAGAAAAAAAATATTTTTATTGGATTCTAATGAAAATAAGATTTATCTAATTTTCTAAAAATGAATGCCAAAACGATAAGAATCAAAATACTTTATTAATTTAATAAACAGAGGTTCATTATGTTTTTTTTGAACAATTTTCAGTAATTTCATCATTTAATTAAAAAATTATGTTTAGTGTCATTAATACTAATACTACTTAAAATCATGGTCAATTTATTATTTGACTGCTGATAGTTCAAGAACATTCCAGATGCATTTCTGTCAAGTAGTAGGATGTGAGCCCGTCAGATACAACCCCCCAATAGCTTACGTAATTATTACGTAACATTTGACTTCTGCACGCGCTGTTGCTACCTGGAGATTGACCTTTGTCCACTAGTTGCTACCTAGTAATTGACCTTTGGTCAGTGACCTCATGATTACATCACTTGACCACTGGTCAGTACACACTTATTACGTTACTTGTCAGTTCATACTTATTACATCACTGGTCACTACTCGGAGACTAGTTACCTAACTGTTATTATGTCACGTAGTTGTGGACCAACACACCTACCTTCTAGAACCTTCCACACACCTACCAACTTCCACACACATACCTTCTAGAACCTTCCACACACCTACCTTCTAGAACCTTCCACACACCTACCTTCTAGAACCTTCCACACACATACCAACTTCCACACACATACCTTCTAGAACCTTTGGTTCTTAAACATTTCACACACACACACACCCATCCGCACAGATCTTCACAGATCCGCACAGATCTTCACAGATCCTCACAGATCCTCACAGATCCTCACAGATCCTCACAGATCCTCACAGATCCTCACAGATCCTCACAGATCCTCACAGATCCTCACAGATCCTCACAGATCCTCACAGATCCTCACAGATCCTCACAGATCCTCACAGATCCTCACAGATCCTCACAGATCCTCACAGATCCTCACAGATCCTCACAGATCCTCACAGATCCTCACAGATCCTCACAGATCCTCACAGATCCAGATCTCACAGATCCTCACAGATCCTCACAGATCCTCACAGATCCTCACAGATCCTCACAGATCCTCACAGATCCTCACAGATCCTCACAGATCCTCACAGATCCTCACAGATCCTCACAGATCCTCACAGATCCTCACAGATCCTCACAGATCCTCACAGATCCTCACAGATCCTCACAGATCCTCACAGATCCTCACAGATCCTCACAGATCCTCACAGATCCTCACAGATCCTCACAGATCCTCACAGATCCTCACAGATCCTCACAGATCCTCACAGATCCTCACAGATCCTCACAGATCCTCACAGATCCTCACAGATCCTCACAGATCTCACAGATCCTCACAGATCCTCACAGATCCTCACAGATCCTCACAGATCCTCACAGATCCTCACAGATCCTCACAGATCCTCACAGATCCTCACAGATCCTCACAGATCCTCACAGATCCTCACAGATCCTCACAGATCCTCACAGATCCTCACAGATCCTCACAGATCCTCACAGATCCTCACAGATCCTCACAGATCCTCACAGATCCTCACAGATCCTCACAGATCCTCACAGATCCTCACAGATCCTCACAGATCCTCACAGATCCTCACAGATCCTCACAGATCCTCACAGATCCTCACAGATCCTCACAGATCCTCACAGATCCTCACAGATCCTCACAGATCCTCACAGATCCTCACAGATCCTCACAGATCCTCACAGATCCTCACAGATCCTCACAGATCCTCACAGATCCTCACAGATCCTCACAGATCCTCACAGATCCTCACAGATCCTCACAGATCCTCACAGATCCTCACAGATCCTCACAGATCCTCACAGATCCTCACAGATCCTCACAGATCCTCACAGATCCTCACAGATCCTCACAGATCCTCACAGATCCTCACAGATCCTCACAGATCCTCACAGATCCTCACAGATCCTCACAGATCCTCACAGATCCTCACAGATCCTCACAGATCCTCACAGATCCTCACAGATCCTCACAGATCCTCACAGATCCTCACAGATCCTCACAGATCCTCACAGATCCTCACAGATCCTCACAGATCCTCACAGATCCTCACAGATCCTCACAGATCCTCACAGATCCTTCACAGATCCTCACAGATCCTCACAGATCCTCACAGACACAGATCCTCACAGATCCTCACAGATCCTCACAGATCCTCACAGATCCTCACAGATCCTCACAGATCCTCACAGATCCTCACAGATCCTCACAGATCCTCACAGATCCTCACAGATCCTCACAGATCCTCACAGATCCTCACAGATCCTCACAGATCCTCACAGATCCTCACAGATCCTCACAGATCCTCACAGATCCTCACAGATCCTCACAGATCCTCACAGATCCTCACAGATCCTCACAGATCCTCACAGATCCTCACAGATCCTCACAGATCCTCACAGATCCTCACAGATCCTCACAGATCCTCACAGATCCTCACAGATCCTCACAGATCCTCACAGATCCTCACAGATCCTCACAGATCCTCACAGATCCTCACAGATCCTCACAGATCCTCACAGATCCTCACAGATCCTCACAGATCCTCACAGATCCTCACAGATTCCTCACAGATCCTCACAGATCCTCACAGATCCTCACAGATCCTCACAGATCCTCACAGATCCTCACAGATCCTCACAGATCCTCACAGATCCTCACAGATCCTCACAGATCTTTTGGGTACTATTGGGTACTACTGGGTACTATTGGGTACTACTGGGTACTACTGGGTACTATTGGGTACTATTGGGTACTATTGGGTACTAGGTAGTAAAGTAAAATCTAAAATTACTAAAAACTTAAAAATCAAAACATCTTTAATAAACTCAAAGATTGTTAAAAATTACAATACGAATAAATTTATCCCTGCTTCTTTATCGATAAAGAAGTTTTTATTTGTTCTTTCAGATAAACTGGCTGAGACAACTAATATTAGTAATGTTACAGTCAGAGAGGAACAAATAAATAAAATAATTACTTTATTAAAAATTAAAAATAGCCTACCCGACTATTTGGTTAAATCCCAAATTAAATATAAGGATGGTGATTTTTTAATGTTGGATTTGTTAAATAGTTTTGAGATCGAGGGTGAGTTGGGCCAAAAAATTACTGAACTGTCCCGTTCACAAATTAAAGAACTATTTAACTCATTCCCAGAAATTCAGGAACTTTTTTTCATCGAAAAAAAAGCATAGATGAAAACCCTAAAAAATTAATTAATTTAATTTATAAATTTAAAATTGAAGAAACATTTCCTTAACAGATCTCATTTGTGGGGGGTAAATTTGTTAAGATTGATAAATTAAATGATTCTCAGTTTCCACAAGTGGAATCTGAATCCGATATCATGTTTAACCTTGGTTTGTTTAGTCTCTTTGGTTTATCTGAATATGATAATATTTTAAATTCTCTTTTATGTCAACCAAAGTCTCCAGAGAAACTGGTTGATATAATTTTTCATTTAAATTACCTAAATTTAAAAGGCAATTTTGATACTTCAACAAACGGAACTTATGAAAATTATGTTCAAAACTATATTGTTAATTGTTTGTTAATGCACTCAATTCTAGATCTTGAGACTTGTGCTTTCTTAAATCTTGATAATATTGAATTGTGGGCTCCAAAATTGATTGAATTGATTCCTTCTTCTTCCCATTATAGTTCAAGTTGTAAAGAAAAACTTTTGAAGCTCAAACAATGGAAATTGTCTGGTGAAATTGACAGAATCCACAATATTATTTGTCCTGAAACTATAATTGAAATCAATAACTTTCTTGGGGTGATTGACCAATCTTATACTACCAAATCCGACCAACTGAAATTTCTAACTAGTTTAGGTGAAAAAATTAATAACATAGAAATCGACAATGATGTAGATGATTTGGTTAAAGCAAAGAGAATGCTTTATTTTATTATTAGGGACAAAAAACGATTTCTAAATAAAGATAATTTTAACTATCGCATACCCTTCAATTGTAGAAAAATTTGTACACTAAAAATGAGTGATTTCATAACTAAGCTCATTCAGTCAAATGAACTTTTTGAAGAGCGAGAAGCAGTTGTAGACAATAATATAGACGTATCTCCTAATGAAAACTTAAATATCTTAATAGTGGAACCGGTCAATCCCACTCCTGACACAGTTATAGTTGGTCAGTTGGATACTTTCCCAACAGACATTGACGAAACTGATCCAGTTACTATAGATAAACCTCTGAAAAAAATAACATCAAAACAAGCTGTAAAACCCAAGGCACAAAAATCTAAATGAAGGGAAGTGCCTGCATCAGTTTCAATATCTGTTCCAATCTCTGAAGAGACTGATGCAGATAGCACTATAATTAATTACTTTTTTCCTGAACGCGACCCCAAAATCTGGTTTACCGATGATGATATTGACTATTATCTTGAGAGTCACATTGGTAATCCAAACTTTGCACCGGTCAAATTTTTTATCGTCGAAATTTTAAGTTCGAATTGAAAAGACGAAATATTTCCAATGCCAGATAATCTTTTTAAAGCGCAAATAATATTATGCCCTCTTAACATCAATGAATCTCATTGGATCCTTTTTGTTTACTGTAAATTGACTAAAATTTCCTATTTTGTTGACCCAATTCTCCGTAAACGGCATAACCTTATTAATAAGTCAAGTGCACTTAAAATCACGATGGCTTTAAATAATCTTTTTGATCTCAAAGCTGCTGTAACCTTTCACCCCCATGATAACCTTGTTTACCAGGATAATAATTACGATTGTGGACCTTACATCTGCGCGTATGCTATGCTGATAAGCCAAGAATGGCAAACATTTCCCAACAACTTTATTGAAACAATACGTAAAAATGTCTATCGATTCCAAACTACTAAATTTCAGAATCCACCAAAAGTCTCTGGGGGTGGTATAACGACACTGCCTATTTTTAAACGCTTCCAAAATGTAACAAGACCACCAAAAGTAGCACTTCCTTATAAAGCTTCTCTCCAAAATAAGAATTCCTGTGTACCTTCTTTAATAAAAGAATGGTTTAGTAATAAAAATTATATAACCGTATTGTCTCCTGAATTGACGTTGAATCTTATTGCACATAATAATCAATTTATAAGAGAAAACGTCACATTTAGGCAATTTACGAGAGTAAAGTATGTAATTGCTGTCATTCCAAACAACCCACACTGGTGTCTATATATATTTCCCCCTGTATTCGAGCGCAGCTACATCTTAAACTTTCAAGGCAGAGTCTTAAATGAGAGACTTGTCAGTATTGGTGAAAGCATGACTGATTATCTGAATAAATTCTTCATTTCTACTGCGAAAGTCAATTTTATTGTTAATCATAACCAGACTCACTTCTCGTCTAGATCGGAAGATCCACATTTTTTTGCTTCTGCGTTTATTGAATTTCTCGAGAGATTCTTCTTTGGTAATATCCTTTCATTTACTAAAATCAATGAAACTTTAAAATCAAATAAACTACAAATAACAAATGAGATCTGTAAAAATTTAAATTTAATTAATTTTTCAATTAATGATGAAATTATCACAAAATATTTTAAAAATTTAAATTTACCCAGCAATTTTATATTCCTAAATTCAGCAATGTGCACTGCTATTATGGATGATTGCACTCGCTATTTAAATGATTTTTTAAACTATGATAATATTATCAAAGCACAAGTTATATTCGCCATTGTAGCACCTCCAAAATTTCGTGAAATTCTTTTTATCATAGACTACAACACGGATGAATATTACCTTTTAAACCCAACAAATCTTTTAGGAAATGATAATTATTTGTCTACTTGTAAGATTCTAAGAAATAAAATTAATGAAATTAGAGAATCACCTAATCGTGTATTAAATCTTGGTGAATGCCCACATGATATTCGTGGTTCAGGTTTAGTAAGCAAAATTCTGTTTTGTTCTTACATGTCAAATTATGCCAATGATTTGCCTTTAGTTGGTTTGAATTTAAGACAAATTGGTAATGTGGTAAGCTCCTTCCTTCCAATAGTTAGTGAAATAAAAAAAGTTAAATCCTTAGAAAATAATATAATTAATGAAAATCATAAAGAAAGTGAAAATTTAAAAGAACGTAAAAATAAAATTGATCAACTTTTAATAAAAGTATTTAAAAGGAATGTTGATGAAATCGTCGATGTAATTTTGGATCAAATTTCTATTAAAACTGTGCCAACACACAAACCTTACTTGGGCAATATAGAAAGAGTAGAATCTCAAATTAATAAAAGTAATTTAATTAAAAATTTCAACAGTGACATGAAAACCACTGTAAACACGATCATCAATGATGTAGATGTGGATGTTAGACCTAAATATGAAAACATTATAACGAATTTTGAGCACAAAATTCCTTTAGACCGAACTTGGGATAAGGTGTTTAAATTTTGTAATCGTTCTGATAAAAAACTTAAACTTAAATATTTATGGAATTCTGAGGTATTATTTGAGCTCAAGAAAGCTGACAACACAAGTCCTGGTGTTGATGGTATAAAATATCGAGACCTGGTGATGCTGGATCCCGAGGGTAAACTACTAACTTTTTTATTTAATAAAATTATTTCTAAAAAGGTTATACCAGATAGCTGGAAATCCTTTAAAACGTTGCTAATTCCAAAACCCGGTAAAGGTGATAAATATGATAGTGTGTCATCTTGGCGTCCAATTGCACTACTTTCAGTTATCTACAAACTGTTTGCCTCTTGTTTAGCTAATCGTTTAACATTTTGGATAAATAAGAACAATCTGTTGCATATCGGTCAGAAAGGTGGCTCTAGACACGATGGATGTGTGGAACACAATTCAATTCTTTCGTCAGCTTTAGAGCACTCTAAAAATACAGCAAGAACTCTCAACTTGCTATTGCTTGGCTTGACATTAAGGATGCTTTTGGGAGTGTTCCTCATGCCTACATGTGGTCTTTACTTAGATTTGTTGGGGTTGATGAGGAATTTGTGACTATTCTTGAGAGGATGTATTCCGATACAAGTACAATCTATAGTTGTGGTCCTATCTTGACTCCAAATATTGCAATCAGACAAGGTGTTAAGCAAGGATATCCTATCTCTATGATATTGTTTGCTTTAGCAATTAATCCAGTTCTTGAAGCAGTATCACGATCTAAATGTGAACCATTTATGATTGGTGAATCTGCAGTTAAAATCCTTGCGTACGCTGATGACATTGCTCTTGTATCAAAGTCTGCTTACGACTTACAGAGAGTAACAAACATTGCTGTTGTAATTGCATCTGAAATTGGCTTTGAATACCGTTTTGAAAAATGCGGTTATATCGAACTTCCTCTTATCGAAACAGAAAGTTAAATTCTTATAAATGACATTAAAATTAAAAGATTAGCTTCAAGTGAATTCTACCAATATCTTGGAGTGCCTGTGGGTGAAGAAACCAATCAGAGTCCATATGACATTCTTAAGAAAGTTGTTTCTGATACTAGAAAAATTGCTGACTCTGACTTACTTGGATGGCAAAAACTGAAAGCGTACAAAATCTTTTTACATTCTCGTTTAGTATTTCCTTTTAAAACACGAGAGACTAAAACAAGTGCACTAGCAAAATCCAATGCCAACAATAATCTGACTGTAAACATCACTAGCCAATTAAGAAATTGTTTTAGGAAAATGATGTCTTTGCCTAACCACTCTGAAGTATGTTATTTTTATAATTCAACTGAAAACGGAGGGGCAAACTGTGTTGATCTACTTGACGAATACCACACACAGACAATAACACACTTTTTCCGACTTTTTACTTCTAATTGTGAATTTGCGAGAAAAGTTAACCTTGATTCTTTGAACTTTGTAGCTGGTCCGCGACTTGGTATTATCAATCCGACTTTGCAAGAAACGTTTGATTGGATCAATGGGAAAGAGCCAAAACCTTGGCATTCTGGTAAGAAAACTCGTTTTCAGCGAGCTAGAATTGCGATTGCTTTTTTTAAGAAAGAACATGATATTAATATTATGTTTATTGTCACCAAAGGTCAACCTTCACTCTTCATTACATCAGAAAAACGTGGGACATTTATTCTTACTCCTGATTTGCGTAAAACTACTTCAAAAGTCTTGCACATGGCTCTCTGTGACTCGTATCTTTCGAAATGGGAAAAAGGCTGCACTTCAAATTTCATTGCCTCAGCCATTAAACTTTCACCAAAAATTAATAAAGCTATTTATCGAGGTGACATTTCTGAGTTTGCTTGGCACTTTATCCATCGTGCTCGTACAAATACTTTGTCCATCAATGCAAAACCACATAATAAAGGTAATAAAAGACTGTGTCGATTATGTCACACTGAAGACGAAACAATGTCGCATATTATTCAATCTTGTAAAATCAATTTGACTCTTGGTTCTGAGAGGCACAATGATTGTCTTGATCTGATTTCGTCTCACTTGTCGAAAAATTCAAATTTGATTGTTGTTGTTGACCATGTATGTTCACTTGTTCCGGAATCGAAAGAGCGAGTAGATTTAATGATCACTGACATGGTGCGGAAAAAAATAATTTTAGTTGACATGAAATGTCCATGTGATACAATTAATAATTTTGCACTAGTAGATCTTCTTAATTTACAAAAATACAATTCGTTGAAAATGCAAATACAAGATGCCAAACCTGACTTCAAAGTGGAGCTTGATACATGTATCATCGGCTCTTTAGGTTCCTTTCCTCCAAAGACTCCTGAATTACTTTTAAAGATTGGAGTTGATCGAACTCACCTGAAAGGTTTATTAAAAGATTGTGCGCTAAGCAATATTTCACATTCTGCTAGACGGTGGCACTACCACAAGACGGGTATTTTGGTAAATCTTGAAAAATGTCGATTTAATTAATGTTTGAGTTAAAATTGCCATTTGACTTGTGTATGTGATTTATTGTGTTAATTAATGAATTCCACCCTCTTCCAGGGAAAGGTTTAACTTTCATAAAATTAAACTCTCTGTCTACACTTAGTAGCAAATTAATCTAGAATGAAGAAGCCTGATGGTATTTTTCCCAAATCTGCTGAAAACTTAGTTCTGAAGGATGGAAATAAAAGCAGATAAAGATTCAATATTCGATAAAGAAATGGACTTCAACAATCAACGTCAATTATCAATAATAAATCTGGGCAGATGTCAAAAGGCGATAATCAAATGCTGAATTCCAATGACCGAATCTACTTTGATGTCTTAGATTTGTGATCAGCTTCCACTACAAAGGTGCTGCATCAAAAGCCAATGGAGATTCAATGCCGGATGAAAATGCCGATGAAAGGGAATCAGAGCCGAGGACAATTTAGAGAAAATTCGATTGCAACTGCGTCAAGAGTTCCTCAACAATAAGATGAAATATCGAAACTCAATTGGATCTTTTGCTTTTGGAGAGTCTCAGAACGGCAAGCTCCGTGTAGAGCTGTGTCCAATATGAAAAATTCAAAATTGTTATATTAATAAATTTTTATATGAGTAATTTTGTTAAGTCTACGACTTAGTCGTAGATGGGTGCGGATGGGTGCGGATGGGTGCGGATGGGTGCGGATCTGTGAGGATCTGTGATGATCTGTGAGGATCTGTGAAGATCTGTGAGGATCTGTGAGGATATGTGAGGATCTGTGAGGATCTGTGAGGATCTGTGAGGATCTGTGAGGATCTGTGAGGATCTGTGAGGATCTGTGAGGATCTGTGAGGATCTGTGAGGATCTGTGAGGATCTGTGAGGATCTGTGAGGATCTGTGAGGATCTGTGAGGATCTGTGAGGATCTGTGAGGATCTGTGAGGATCTGTGAGGATCTGTGAGGATCTGTGAGGATCTGTGAGGATCTGTGAGGATCTGTGAGGATCTGTGAGGATCTGTGAGGATCTGTGAGGATCTGTGAGGATCTGTGAGGATCTGTGAGGATCTGTGAGGATCTGTGAGGATCTGTGAGGATCTGTGAGGATCTGTGAGGATCTGTGAGGATCTGTGAGGATCTGTGAGGATCTGTGAGGATATGTGAGGATCTGTGAGGATCTGTGAGGATCTGTGAAGATCTGTGCGGATCTGTGTGGATCTGTGCGGATCTGTGCGGATGGGTGTGTGTGTGTGTGAAATGTTTAAGAACCAAAGAGTCTAGAAGGTATGTGTGTGGAAGTTGGTATGTGTGTGAAATGTTTAAGAACCAAAGGTTCTAGAAGGTAGGTGTGTGGAAGGTTCTAGAAGGTAGGTGTGTTGGTCCACAACTACGTGACATAATAACAGTTAGGTAACTAGTCTCCGAGTAGTGACCAGTGATGTAATAAGTATGTACTGACAAGTAACGTAATAAGTGTGTACTGACCAGTGGTCAAGTGATGTAATCATGAGGTCAATGACCAAAGGTCAATTACTAGGTAGCAACTAGTGGACAAAGGTCAATCTCCAGGTAGCAACAGCGCGTGCAGAAGTCAAATGTTACGTAATAATTACGTAAGCTAGTGGGGGCGGTTGTATCTGACGAGCTCACATCCTACTACTCTGTCACCTTATCGGTTTTTTTACAATAAAAGATAAAACCAGATATGGTTTCCTAAAAGGGTCTTTTTCAGCTTCCCGGCATTGTATGTCGTTTAAAGACTAATTCTTTCACTCATGTTTCATACTTAATTTAAAAACGGGATTTACCAATTCATCGAGTGATTGGATGTAAGCTGTTGCCTTCGGCGGAAATATAACTGGTTTAAATTTGCTTTAGTGGGCCAAAACTTTCAAACAAAATCATACCACTGGACTTAGAAAGTGGTCCTGTTGGTTTTAGACAAATATTTTTCCACATATCCAGAATTGCTAGTCACTACATGTATACATTTTGGAATTATCTTTTTTCTTTTTAAAATAACCAAAGTTTTATTCAATAATTAAATAAATTTGGCAACGATTTAATTAAAAGATTTTTAATAAATATTTTTAAAAATATATTTTAAATTAATTTAAAATTTAAAATTTTTTTTACTTATATTCTAATTTTTAAAAATTAATGTAATTTAAAATTTTCAATTATTTTAATAATATTAAAAAAAACAAACATGATTTAACATACGTAAACTATTTAAAAACATTCAAAACATTCGTAGTCACAGCACTCTGCACATTAATCTTTGGAACCAATGACCTTATCAGCAATGCTTCACATATCACTCGTTCCCAATAACTATTAAAACTATTAAAATTACTCCACCACCTAGAGTATGTTTCTCGGTGAAACGGGTCTGGTGGGATCTCTGCAGGCCTTAACGAAATCGTAGACGAGAGTGGATCTATTTTCTCTAGGTCTTAACTACTGGGTACATGTACTAAATGGGGGGGGTTGACTCCACAGGGCTCATCCAACTACCATATTGGTCGGGGTGATCTGGTGTTTGCGATAGCTAATTTGATCTCTGCCAGGACGTCTATAGGCCAGAATTTAATGTGGGAAGTGGCGTTGCGGAATTATTCTGGGGAACTCAAACTTGATTAATGATGCAAGTTATGAATTTAAATAGTACCTGAAGAATAGATTCTCGATCTTGGATTTAAGTCATTGCTTGGGCCCTGCACTGTTGATGCTTGGTTTATTCTATTCATCTTGTATTGATATAATTACGTTATTATTCTGGTTCGTTGGCCGTATTTATATGGTGTGGTGTGTTGATGGGGGAGAACATGTAGACATGTCTACAGGTACCGTTGGGGAGATTGATTACTACACTAATTAATTCTGGTATTATAATATGCATGCGTTATGTCGATTTTATGCCTTACTGTCGACTCGCAGTGAAGTGTGCAAAAGATTCTGTTGTGGGTAGTCACACTTGTCAGTTTAATGATTTATGGGTTCCCGGTAGGTATTAACAGGCTTCAACTTATTGGTTTGTGTGTATATTCGCAGCTACTGGCATGCATGTGTACGTGTGTATTGAATGTTCGTTCTTACAGATTTTCCTCGTTAGACTGTCTGGTTCTCTTACTGGATAGTATTGATCGAAGCGGTAGACTGGGTTTGTAGGTATGTAATCGTTGATATAAATGTACCATATTGATTGTGCTTGCTGTCTTCAGGGTCATCGTAGCTGAGGCGTTCTATGTGTATGGTATCTAATTTCATGCATGTCTATCAAACCGGATAGCGGGTGAGAGATGAAAAAAAATTTTTCTTTTGCTGATTTTATTTGATTTATCTTCCGTGTGGATTCAGGCTTGATCGCAGTCTAGTATTAATTTCCCCCAGATCGATTTGTTGTTTCGCAGGAATATTTTTAACTATCAGATAGACCATCCATCACGGAAATCAAATTACCACGTGAGTCATTTTACCTATTGGAGTAGTTGATGTTGATCTAATATTAGGGAATTTTCGGATTGTTTATTGATGTCATTAAGGACAATTTTCTTTTCTATCGGATTTTGGAATTTTATATTTTTGTTATTGCCAGTCAATTTTTGGGCGAGGTTTTAGTTAGTTGATTGTGTCAAGATTTCAACCAGGTTTAATTTATAACTAAATAAAATTGTTAACCAAAATTTTCTTTTAGACGGGTTTGGGTTGCTTATTCGTTTGCGTTTCGGTAACAATTTTCGATCAGGTTTTATTTTAATTTTTTAAATTGGTAATATTACTAATTAAATTTTGACTATTCTTTTAATTATTCATCGGTAGAAGGAGTTGATTAGGTTTCCAATATTGATTTTGTAATATTATCAACTGAACTCCAGTCAAAGTCATGTTATTAATCGCTGGATGATTTGGTCAGGTTCTATATATTTTAATTGGTTACATCTTAGACTAAATTTTCTATTCACCGAAGAGTTGATCAGGTTTGACATACTAATGTTTGTAATCGGCTAATGTTGATACGATCTTTTAGACGGGAACCCGAGCGATTCGTTCAGTTATCATGGGTAAGAAACTCTGGCTGACTATATGTTGTCCTCGTAAGATCACTGTGAAGTATGGCATTATTGGTAGGGATGGAAAAGTTTTACTTTATAGTAATTTCAAGTTTCGTCAGTTATTTATCTATTGACTCGCTTTTCAATTAGAATCTCCGGCTCGGATTTAATAGTTCCGTGCTCTATAAACTGGGTTTTGGGCGAAGGATACAAAAACAGCGGAGAATTATTTTACCGACGAAGGGGTTCGATTAGAAGTCTCACCTAAGTTATCAATATTGTATCTCGATGGATGATGAGCTTGCCTAATTGGGTATTTAAACCGAATGTGGATTTTAATAAATTTTGTCTTATCCGATTTGACAATTTTGAGTTCTTACATTATTATTTCAAGACTTTATAGACGAATCGTTTTTCACTTATAGTTTCTACTAATTCGAGTACCGAATAATTCGCTATGGTTTATAGGTGTAATGAACTTAATTTTATTAGTATGAAGTTTTAATTCTATTAGAAGGCATTGGCGGGTTCCTGTGTAATTTGATGTCCCCTGCTACAAGTCATTTCCTGGAGTATGGGTCTCTATTCAACTCCTCCTATATCGTTTGTTTAAGAAATTTATTAGTCGTACTCTATCATGTTTTGATCATAGCAACGATTTTTAATTTCAATTTTTCCCGTCACCTTCCCCTTCGTTTAGTCTTAGATGCAATTGTGTTCATATTATAACTAGTGAGTGCCCACTGGACTACTCGGTGTGGTGATTTTAAGCTGTATGTAGAATAATTTAGGTCGAATTTAAAGAAAACGAGAGACGAGGAAGTAGCCAAAAGACCGCTTCCTTATTTCTCCTTTCTTCTATACGGGATAATATTGACGTTCCAGCTCCTGCGTTCGGCACGCCGGACCTTCACGGGCACAGATCATTGGCGATATTCCACGCACTTACAAGAATCTGAATAATATGTCTGATTTTAATGACTTGTGATGTGTCTTTGGCTGTGGGCCGGAAAAATTTCGACAAAGTTTTAAAACAAAACATAATTTATATATTAGGAATAATTTATTAAAATCAAAATTAAATTACCGATACAATCCAATCCATAAATTCAAAAACATTATAATATATCACTCTCCCCACGCCGACACCCAAGCAGAGCTCTGTCGAGGTTGCGAGAGTGTGACGTGAAGAGAGTTCCAAACAAAACTCTCACTTACGTAGTAATATAGAAAAAATGATTAAAATTATGTAAAAATGAATCGGTATTTATACCTATTTTTTGGTCCTAACCTTGCGTGTTCCTTTTGATTTAGTAAAACAAAATTCGACCTTGGAATTTTCTAGTGTATTCTAATCTTAATTTTTATTATTTTGTAATTTTATTTGATAATTTTCTTTTGAAATTTTTATTGAATTATTTCTAATTCAAATTCTTTGATTTTATTTCATTTTTTTATGAAATTTCATATTTTATTAAATTATCCAATTTCGGTCAAATTTGTTAGGTTTTCGTGTTATGTTTATATTTATATCGTGCGGATCTTGTTGCTTTTTGTTATTATTTTAATTTATTTTTATGTTTATTATTTTATATGTCATTGTCTTCTTTCTCATATTTTGATAGGGTTAATTGATGTTTTAATAGGTTTTGAATTTAAATCTGCATGCTATATTTGCATGTGTGTTACCGATTCATTTAAACATTTACAAGGCCGTTTATGTTCTGGCCAACAAAAGTAATAATATTTATTATTATTGAATAATAATAAGTTTTTATAACTTCTATTTTACTGTCCTTTACAGAATTAATCTTTAGTCAATAAATATTTAATTATAATTATACAAAATGATAAATTTATTACTATAATGCTATTTACTACACATCGTTTAAAACATTTTATAATTATTTTTGTGGACAAAAATCTCTTTAAAATGCAAGTCCAAACCCTCTTCCTAGAAACCAGGTGAAAAAGGTTACCAAGCGCAATGAATGCAACTGGCAAATATTAATTGAAAAAGAAATGAGCAATTTATGCTAATATCCCATCTCCTACCCGCATAAACTTTTCAAATGTCGCTCAATATAAAACAGATATTCAAACAAAACGGAAGGCGGTTTTCTTACATCAAAGTAAAGATATTTAAAGTTACCGCCAAGAGTAATTGGCAGAAAGCAGAGAATTTCAAGAAAGAAATTGTCCAATTTTATTAATTATTATTTTATAATTTTAAGAGATCAATTTTGAAAATTGTTATTTATTCAGAAACATTTTTTCATGACTATTTCAAAAAACAAACAATAAATTTGATTTGAATGAAATTTGTAAACATTAAATTTTAATTAATAAGTAAATTCAAATATTATATTTCATTTATATTCATTAGAACTAACTATCAAACAAATTTTCGGCAATGGCTTTAGGTGTATATATATAAAGGGCAATTTATTTTGGTTTTAATAAAAAGGATATCAGTTTTTTTTACCTCAGGGATAATGTAGCTTAAAAGAATAGAGCATTCTCAAGTCCATCTGTAAAAGATAGTTATAGGAAAAAATGAAAATCATAGAATTTGCATAAAAAAGAGGTCTTAGGATAAAAACACATTTGCTCTTAAATTAGAACATGACAGAATAGTGGGTTAATATTTTTAGAAATCCATTTCACGATTATTTCAAAGATCTCACTCTAATAATAATAATAATAATAATAATAATAATAATAATAATAATAATAATAATAATAATAATAATAATAATAATAATAATAATAATAATAATAATAAAAATAATAATAATAATAATAATAAATAATTAAATAAATTTGGCAACGATTTAATTAAAAGATAACGCCAATACAAAACCTTTCGTACGACATATTTCGATAGCACAGCTATCATCTTCAGGTACTCAAAACCAACTAAATATATTATGAATTAACATTTAATTTAAACAAATTATTTTTTATTAATTTAATTTTTTAATAAATAAATATTTTTAAAAATATATTTTAAATTAATTTAAAATTTAAAATTTTTTTACTTATATTCTAATTTTTAAAAATTAATGTAATTTAAAATTTTCAATTATTTTAATAATATTAAAAAAACAAACATGATTTTACATACGTAAACTATTTAAAAACATTCAAAACATTCGTAGTCACAGCACTCTGCACATTAATCTTTGGATCCAATGACCTTATCAGCAATGCTTCACATATCACTCGTTCCCAATAACTATTAAAACTTCTCAACAAAATTCTAAAATCAGACATTCCTATATAACTTTTACAGCCTCTATTGTGTTCACTTCAAACCCTTCAATCGACAATGCTCTAAAACTCGATTACAGAGATGACGGGAAGTCTCTCCAATGTATGTGGCATTACACCCATTACATGTAAATAGATAAACGAGATCAGATGGATTATTAAAACCGTTAATGCGATCAGAGTTTGAATGTAAGGATAGCTTTGAGTTTGTTTCTTGTATTGCAAAGCTACAAAAACGAAGTATGAATGATGTTATGGTTTCGTTTGATGATTGTAGTTTGTTTACGAATGTGCCACTGGTTGAGACGATTGACTTATGCTGTGCGTTGTGGAATGAAAATGATTCGGAACATCACATTTTGGATAGAAGGGCATTTCGAAAACTTCTTGAATTTGCTACTTCAAATGTCAATTTTCTTTTCAATGATGAATGGTATCAACAAATAGATGGAGTCGCTATGGGTTCTCCTTTAGCACCAACGATGGCATCAATATTTTTGGCTAGTTTGGAAAAGAAAATTGCTTCTTTCCAATTTGAAAAACCTTTTGTTTATAAAAGGTATGTGGATGATATTTTTCTTATATTTGAAAACCAGAAACATGTAGAACCGTTTTTGCATTTTATGAACAGTTTACATAAAAACATTGTATTCACATGTGAAACGGAGAGAAAGTCATCAATTGCGTTTTTGGATTTGTTAATTCAACGCAAAGATAAACAGTATGAGACAGAGATTTATAGAAAACCAACTGATACTGGTCTTTATACTTCTCCAGAAAGCTTTTGTGAATTTAAGTATAAGAGAAATATGATGAAAGGATTGATTTATCGTTCATGGGATTTATCTTTTACTTTTGATAATTCGGTAAAAAGTGTTGATAAATAAGTTGAGTTGTTGATAAAGAATGGATATTCTAAATCTGAAGGCTTTACAGATTATAAGAAGAAGTTGGGTAAACTGATAGGAAATTTAGAGTATAAGATCGTCTCTAATTCGTGTAAGGTACGCAATATGTTTATTAATAAATCAAAAACTCCGGTTGGATTGTATTCTGATCTCGTTTATCAATTTACATGTAATGGGTGTAATGCCACATACATTGGAGAGACTTCCCGTCATCTCTGTAATCGAGTTTTAGAGCATTGTCGATTGAAGGGTTTGAAGTGAACACAATAGAGGCTGTAAAAGTTATATAGGAATGTCTGATTTTAGAATTTTGTTGAGAAGTTTTAATAGTTATTGGGAACGAGTGATATGTGAAGCATTGCTGATAAGGTCATTGGATCCAAAGATTAATGTGCAGAGTGCTGTGACTACGAATGTTTTGAATGTTTTTAAATAGTTTACGTATGTTAAATCATGTTTGTTTTTTTAATATTATTAAAATAATTGAAAATTTTAAATTACATTAATTTTTAAAAATTAGAATATAAGTAAAAAAATTTTAAATTTTAAATTAATTTAAAATATATTTTTAAAAATATTTATTTATTAAAAAATTAAATTAATAAAAAATAATTTGTTTAAATTAAATGTTAATTCATAATATATTTAGTTGGTTTTGAGTACCTGAAGATGATAGCTGTGCTATCGAAATATGTCGTACAAAAGGTTTTGTATTGGCGTTATCTTTTAATAATTATAATAATAATAATAATAATAATAATAATAATAATAATAATAATAATAATAATAATAATAATAATAATAATAATAATAATAATAATAATAATAATAATAATAATAATAATAATAATAATAATAATAATAATAATAATAAAAAAATAAAAATAATAAAAGAACGTTTTAAGATATATTTCGTCAGATAATAAGTCTTCATCAATAATTATAAACCAAACAAAAACAATATGGATTTTAAACAAACATCAATAAATCCAAATAAAACATTTTTATACAGATTTAAACACAATTAAAAATATTTTCATGTTTGAATATTGGTGAATTAATTTTAAAAATGTTTTAAAAATTTGTTTAAATTCTGTCATTTATTATAAACATTCGTGGGAAAGAAAGGTCAATCAGAGAAAGAACAAAAAGATAAAGACTTGGAAGAATTTTTTTTTTGAAAAATCAGAATCTTGTTAAGATCGAAATATTTCATATTTTTTGAATAAACATTTCTGAAATTGGCTTGCACAGTTATTTATTAAATTTATGTTTATATAAATGATTCCGATATCGACAAAATAAAAAGTATTTTTAAGTTTAAATAATAATAATTGTAATAATAAAAAATAAAAATAATAATAATAACAACAACCAGTAATTTTCGACAATTTTCGACTAAGGAGATCATGAAAAACAGAATAATGAATTGACCAATGTGAAAATGAAGGTTTATCTATAAGAACTTCTATTTTGTTTTTCCCACTTGATTTTGTTATTAAAATGTAAGTAATTATTTGATGATATAACAATGTGGAGATTTTCAATAAAGTCATCCTCATGACAACGAGTATATGAAATATCTAGAACATTTGACTAATTGCATTCACATTCTTAAACGTTCTCATTAATCAAAACGAACAGCCGCATTTCCTCTGCGAGTCTCGGTGCGTTGTCAACAAAATTTTGCCGATATAAAAAAATAAGAATAAGTCAGGCCAATTATACTGCAAATCTCCTTCATACTACTCCTTGAGTAAATAAACTCGAATCTCAAAGAAAACAATACGACAAATTTAATATACATCTCCTTTGGAGATGTCATTGGGCAACTGAGGAGGAATAGAATGAAGTGCTTGCTAGTGATTTGCTGCCTTGTTCCGAGAATCAATTTTTCCCACAGACCAAACATCGACTTCGACACGACAATTCCGTGTTTGCATGTTCTGTCAATGTACGAGTTTTAAAATTATTTTAAAGTTTCTACTCACATTTTAAACAAACACTTACATAGATTCACCATAGCAACGAGAGACTGCCTTGGTTGGTGTTACGAATGCAGTGTTACGTTTGCATGGATAATAGAAGCATCATTTGCCACGTAGAGAGGTATTTTCACACAGATTAAATTCATCGTTTTCTATATTTGTTGTAAATTTGTTTTTAGGTTCATTCAGTGACTTGCTATTAATACATTTACGGACCGAGAAAAGCACTTGGTTCTCACCTGAAAATCGAATCTTTGCACTTTTTCTTTCGTTAGCACTTGAAATCAAATTAATCCGGTAAGATATGTTAATTGAATGACATACGAGACATATTTGTTTTTATTTATTTACGAACTTGAATCAAATGTTTTTCATTTGGTCAGAAATAAATAACTATGTAATAAAAATATACTAATATATGATTCTTGAAACTATGGAAAGAAGTAGCATGCTCCAATGTGCTGCTTGAGGGGGGCCAACCGTTTATTTTTCGGTTTATTTGAACTATCGGTTTGTGAGTTTCATTCCTTTGCATCACATAATTCCTATATTTTCACTTTTGCATTTGTACAGGTGCCGGTCTTTCCAGGATTATTCTAGATGATGTTGATTTATACAATCTTTATGAGTAAACTACTCACTAATCCGGTTAGCAAGCAAAAGATCGGAGCTATCTCTTTAACTCTTCCTTCAACACACTGATCGGATCAGCATGAATAATAAAACGTTTAACACGAAATCATTTCATTCAATCTTTCATAGAACAATTTTTCAGTTAGATAAATAAATTTTTTCAATTGAAAATTGTCTGTAAATCTAATTGAGACGCCAACCTCTGCAATTTCTCCTATAAATTTATTTTAACAGTTCCTTAATAAAAATAATAATAATTAATATTCAAAAGGATAACTTATAAAAATTTCAAACTGAAAAATTTAAAATCAGGATAATTTTTTAAATATTGAATTTTTCAAAGTATTTTTAAAAGTATTAAAAAACTTTATTCATTTTCATAAAGACCAGAAAAAATCAGTTAAATAATATGAATAATATTTCTTTTCCAATATTCAGCCTTTTCTTTATATAATATTAATAATAGTAATTATTATTATTATTATTATTATTATTATTATTATTATTATTATTATTATTATTATTATTATTATTATTATTATTATTATTATTGTTATTTTGAAAATATCACATTGCTTGACCTTTCCCAACGAAAAGTAGGCTTAATTTTGATTTCATCTACATTTATTGCTCCTCAGTGAACCTCGAATATACTTGAATTTTAATCCTAACTGGACCTATTAAATAAAACATTTCGTGTCCTTAATTTATTTATGATCATCCTGTTCCTTATTCACAATTATATCTAGCTTGAAATTTGATTCCATCAGACATATTAGAAATCATCAGCCCTTGAAAATGAATTACCTACAACATCCTTCCTTTTAACATAGTCAGGTCATTAAACACATTTTTGACCAAAAAAATTAAATTTCGACCATAAACTCTTTTTAAAGACAAATCAAATCAATGTACTGTTTGGGTTGATATAAAATTATGCACGAAGAATCGAAAGTGAACAAGAAACATCAAAAATCATTAAAGTGCAGAATTTAATTTAAAAATTTGAAAATTAATATTGATCGGGGTAAACGGGTATGGTTGAACCCCAAATTATGAGACGAGTCCGATAATAATAATAATACGTTTTTAGAAAAAGTTATAACGAAAATACAAACTAATTAAAATTAATTAATCGACTAATAGAAAGCCCGAGCTAAATTGTAAATCCGAGAGATGAACAAAAACCAGAGCGAGTTGAGATACGATAGATTAAAATTTGATAATTACTGAGATCAACTCACCCAAACGCTAGGAAGGAACAAATAAGCAATTTGTTATTATCCCAATCATCACGAGTAATTTGTTATTGTCTCAATTATCCCTAAAGATTTTGAATAATAACTGCATGATCATAATACTGCATGATGTGCTTTTAAAGCGGTAAGAGAACAGTTCTGTTTAAAAATTCTTTCAATGATACCATGGGACTGTTATCTTGTTTAGTTGGATATTTATGTGTAAAATGAGGTTTCAATGAAAATTTTCTTGTAAATACAGTTGTAACTTTTTTATACAGCAAGAAATTGTCTGTTTAAAACAATAGTTTTTTTTATTTGAAAAAGTAGGCTATTTATTTGAAATAATTGGATTTTTTAAGTGAAAAACTCTGTATTTTATATTGGGATTTTTATCTTAATCGGAAGTCCCTACAATAATATCATATCATATTTATTCTTGATTTCCATTTTTCATTAGAAACCTTTAAAACAAACCTTCAATAATCCAGCTGAACAACCTAAGCGTAAATTGTTCTAACAAACACTAAAGTAGGATTAGTTTACAAAAATATTCCCATGTTCATCGTTTGAATTTTTTAATTTTAATATAATATTTTTGAAAATTGTAATTATAATTTTTTGAAAAATATCCAAGTATTTTTGATTAAAATTTACCCCATTTAAACAAATTTTAATAAAATTTCAACTTCTCTAATAAGTTGCTGGGCAACTGTTGCACTTGAAATGACATTTTGAATTGTCAACAAAACACTGAAATAACAGAAACCCAATAGTATTAATGATTATATAAAGTGAAATATTCCTTCCCCACTCAAAATCTCTCCCTTGTTAGATGAGGTGTTGTCGTTCATAGAATTTGGTGAAATAGTCCCCTTAAATTTTGGGTTTGTTGTAACATTCTTTGGTAAATTTGTTTTTACCCTTTCTATTAATATTTCATTAATGATTCGGCAAATGAAATATTTGCGACTGGTCACGTTTGAATGATTATATAATTTGCTGCTAAAATATTTTGGGTTTATGTCTCATTTAATAGTGGTATGAGAGATGGTGTGGTGGTGGTGGGGGGGTGTTTGTTATTGATCACTGATTTTTAGGAGGTTACGTCACGCGACACGTTATTTCACATTTCCTATAAAAATTAATTCTATAGAATTATGAAATAAATTTTAGGAGCTCGATAAATTATCAATGAATTGTTGGAGTTGCACAAAAGTAATCAAAATGTAATTAATTGAATAATTGACGGAAAAATCTCAGGGCAGTAGTTTTTGAAAAAGCGAGTAAGTGCTGAATAATTTATCTGCAGTGAAGGTTAAAGTGTAATTTTAGAGAAAACTATATAAATTAATATTCAAAAATATTGCAAATTAATACAAACCTAGTTTAATAAATATCCCAAGCTCACTTTTTTGACTTTATTTTTTGAGATATCTTGTATTAGAGCTAAAATGTCTTGATATATAATGGATTGAGTTCCTAACCTAGAAAGTCTGTCTTGTGACATAATATTTTATCTTTAACCTTTAACCTTATCAGAAATAAAGCACTAATACTAATCATCATAAAGAAGAGTAACGGAGACTGCATTGAAAACCAAAACAAGAATTTATAAGCTCTCTTCGCTTTGATAGATTGCCCAGTTTGTACAAATGGCTTCTGGTTTCTGACTAGTCATCCAACTGTTCAAATCTTTCTTTCTTTGGTTAACACTTAAAATATATTCAACAAGGAATTGAAGAATTCAACGTATTACTTCTTCTATGGGCAAATATTTTTGAATGAAACTTCATTTTTTCGACAATTTTACACATTTAGTGACCCCCATGACCTTTTCTTTAATAAAGAATATTGGTTCGAAAAATGTAATGAAATATTAGTTTTGGTGGGTTGGTGTTTTAGGACCTTAGAACCCATACATATAACATTCAACCGTACCCAATGGTTACCCGTCGCTAGGCAACGTTGGTAATGTAACCAATGGTTATGAGACCGCCAACGTTCAGTCTTACTTCTAGGACTGCTAAGGCCCGGCCTCATGTTGGGTCTAGCGAGCTGCCGTTAGAAGGCCTATGCTCGTCTTTTAATCGTTGGTCCTTAAACTACTTCTTAACCACAATACCATTACTTAATATCGATTTAATAACTAGGAACGTTTGAAATCAAAACTCAAATTGAACAATTTTATTAATATTGCACAAACTTCATTTTCAAATACACCGTCTTTTACTTCGGTTTATGGGAGCCGTCTACGATTGCGCTCCACCCTGCCTCTCCTTGAATGGAGTAGAGCCCTTTAGTTAGGATTAAATTTAAAGGCTTTATTTAAGTTAGTTGCATCTATTTCGAGTTTCCACTTCCCTTTCCCTCTAATTTGATCTTAAGGAATATGTGTTAATATTAAGATTTTATGAGTGTCCACTGGACTACTCGATGTAAGAAGTTTAGCCGATGCATTATTTAGATTTTAGGTCGAATATTTGAGAGCTGGGTGAAAGGGAGCTAGCCAAAAGAATAGTTCCCAATCTGCCCATTGCTCCTATAGAATCTGATAATTTGACGTTCGAGCTCGTCGTTACGCACGACTGGACATTCTCGGGCACAACCTATAGGCGGAGAAGCCGCATTTACAATGCTCGATAATTGTGTCATAATTTAATAATTTGCAGTCGGTTTGGCTGTGGGTCAGAAAAATTTCGACAAATATAAATCAAATAGTCTCTTTGCATAAATCATAATTAGTTCATAAAGATGTTTCAACATAAAAAGGTTCTCAGTCATAGCATACCACAACATTCCAGAGGATACGCCCAAACAGAGATTTACTTTTAAGTGTACCTGAGTTCGTATCTTAGAAAATTGTCAATTAGCGTCGTTTCAAATAGAGTTCGTAAAATGATTATTCAAAAAAATATTTTCTAAAATTGCTCAGTGATTGCTCATAAAAGTTATTTCACTAGGAAAAAAGCGATTAAAATTCTGTTAAAATGAATCGGTATATATACCTATTCTGAGACCCTAACCTTGCATGTTCTTTTTTGTGCATTAAAACAAAATTTGACCTTGAATTTATTGGTGTTATCTCAATTTAATTTTATCATTTTCTTGAATTAAATGGACAATTTGTTTTATAATTTTTTCAGTTGAATATTTCACACTAAAATTATTCTATTTTACTTCGCTTTACTCAAATATTTCTTAGTTTTATGAATTGTTTATTTATTGGACAAATTTTCATGTTATCGTGTTATTTCTATGTTAATTTCGTGCGGTTCTTGGTACATCCTTGTATATATTTTAATTTACTTTTATGTTCTTGATTTTGTATTTTATTACATTTTTTCTCATAATTTAGGGGGCTTAATTGATGTTGATAAGTCTGATTTTAAATTTGCTTTGCTGTGTTTGTGTGTTATTGCCGATTCATTTAAGCAAAACTTATTCTTAGGCCCAGCAGTTTAATCTTTTTTTCTGGGTACCTGATGGATAAAAAGAAATAAAATTTGCGCCCACATTCAATGGAATTCTCATCGAGTACACGTTTAAGAAGATATTACCATTGAATACCCGTCATAAATGACATTGGAAATGTATTCTAAAATTCGTTAATCAGTTAAAGGTGAGCCATGTCGCCATAACTGCTATGTGGCTGGATGTTTTCTTTTTCTAGGCATGTCAGCTTAATTTTCACTTCCTGATATTGTTCCTTTAGTTGTTCATTCTGTTGGATCAATTTCATTGCCCGTGATTGTCGTGTATAAGTCTCTTCCATCTGGCAGCATCTACTGATCAATGACTAGGCTCATTTTCCTTGTATTATAGCCTCGGCGTGATAATACGCCACATCTCTCCTGAAATTCTCTTAATCCGATTTCTTTATAGTCACGACATCATTTTTAAAATATTTAATAAATTTTCCTTTGTGTCTTCATGGTGCATTTAAATATAGTTTTTACAGAGTAATAAACAACAATAGCAGCGATAATTTCCACTTTTAACATGTTCTAAGCTAGTTTAAGACAGTTCTCTGAAAATACCAAGATCCACCAACAATTAGATTGGTGTGACAAGTACATTTTGTTGGGCCACAATTAAAACAAAAAGTCAAAATTTAGTAGATTAAAAAAATTTTGGTGAAACTATTAATAATGGCTTCCTTAAACAAAAACAAGCACCGCACATAATTATTAAAAATAAAAGCAAAACTCACAAATAAAACAAAATAATATATAACAAAAATAAATAAAACAAATATTAATAAAACAAAAGAAAAAGCCTACAGTGGCAGACAGAAACATAATCAATAAATAAAACCACCAAAGCCTTGAAAAAGAAGGTTTAGAAAAACCATAGACAGAAGCGGTCAAAAAGAAAAATAACCGAAAAATAAAAATAATTATAAAAATTATAAATATTTCCGAAAATTATAAAAATAATATAAAAAAAGAAAAAAATAAAGGGAAAAACATTAAAAATTAAAAATAATTAATTTAAAAACCCTCAAAATGGCCGCAAAAAGGCTTATTTGTTGCACAGGCGTACAAAACCACTATTTTTTGATAGCCAAATTCATTGTTTTAACTTTATGCAACTTATGCCAATATTCAAAATTTGTTACTCATTAACTTGTAAGTAGTTTAGTGTTTTATTACTAATATATGTTTTAGTAATAGTTGTTTTATTCTTTTTACTCTATTCTGGATGGTCGTGACATCTGTTGATTTCACCGATAAGTCCACCTTAAACTCTTTATTATATTTGATAACGATTGAAATAGAACAATAGGAAGGTTGAGTGGTAATTCGACTGGCTAGTTAATTTTAGTTGGTCGTAGCGTTGCTTGTACGGTTCCTGATCCCTCGATGATTGCGTCAGGTTCTGGACATCGTGCACAGGCATTGTTCTGCAGGTCATCTTTGTACTACCTACTGCGCCTGAAAGTAACATAGGTCGTAGTAGGCACTGTAAAATTTGGCAGTTTGGACTCAGTAAAAGGGGAAAAGAGTTTTGTCTATTGTATTGAAAATTTACAATCTTGTCGAAAAATTAATCGTTAAATCGGGTAGAAATTGATAGGATAGTGTAGGAACGTAAAGTCGATAAAATTTTCAAACAGTCGAAAAACGTAATGTATAGGAGAATAACCAGAGATCTTGATGAGAATATTGTATATTAATGGGGCCGTAGATGAGTGAAATCACTTGTAGCAATAGTGTAGTCGAGAAGAGTACTGTAAAATGTAAATAACCGAGGGAACAATTATGATTGAAAAATTTAATAACAAAAATAAATAAATAATTGACAAAAATAGCAATAAATTTAAATTATGTAATTATTGTCTAAGTGCAAGTTAAAAACTAGAACAACTAATCTAAACTACTTATCACGAAAATGACCGAGGATATAATTACAATGAATTAGGTAGTATAATACTACTATTATTCATTCTCTAGTTTTCCTTAATTCATTTAAATCAAGTCCGTTTGCATCCAGCAAAAATCACAACTTGAAAAATTTCGTTACCAAGATTACCTTAAATCTCGTTTAAGTCATTGAATCCAGACGTCCACTGTTGCACATGATGTTTTGTCTGAGTGTATCTGCGTTATTCCATATTGTGTCAGTTTCGTTTTTATACAAACCATGTGTTGCTGTTCAATAGCTGAATTTTATGCCTATTTTTCCTAAAACATTAGTCGTTTAATAAGGTAAATATCTTCTTTTGAGAAAATCTGAATGATTTTGAAACGTGCGATTATAATGTGATTAGATGAGGGTGATCGAAAGTCAAAATCTTATGCCTATAGTTGATTGACTAAATGAATTAAATAAAATGTAGGAAGTCCGTTAAAGAAAAGAAAATTTTCTTATATTAAGAATCTTTCATTTATTTATCAAGCACCACTAAAGTTTTTGCACGAAATTAAATAACCTAGTTCTAAGATAGTAAGGATAACTAAATGTTGACCTGTATTTTGAAAAATTCTAAACTGCATTTTCAAAAAATAGTCATTTTTACAAAACGATAAAACGAAACATGACAAAACGACACAGTTACAAAAACACACATAGACAAAACGACACATTTACATATTAATCATATTTTAATTATCTTAATATTTAATAATAAAAGAGGCATAATATAAATATTATTTTTATTACTTATGCATCTTTTCTCACTGTAAATTTTCCATTCGTCTTAAGTATTTCAAATTGTCTTCCTCAACTTCATACCTGTGGACTACAGTGGCTAATTTCTCACAGAGAAGCTCATACTTTCTTTTATTTACTTCTTGTTATCCAATTTGTGCTTTTGTCAGTGTGAGCTTGTGGCATGCCAAGTCCTTCTCAATTCCATCAAATAGAAACCAGATGCTTGGATTACTGCAGTGAAAAATGGAATTCAATGCATTGTTGAACCCTTCGCAGCAATTTGTTGTTTTCGGTGATTGTTTGATGGCAGCCTCATTTTGATTCCACACTCTTTTAGGAAACTGTGGATCTCTTCCTGCTTCTCCCTCAATGTATGTGGAGAAGAAGTAGGTCAGAACTTCATTGTACTTTTCCTCGTCTGGAGATAAAGCTGCAAGTAGATAATAAACTTGCCTTACATAGATGGGCCTAGTCAAAAGTCTAGTCAAAGCTGAGCCAATAACATTTCTCGCAGTTACTCAAACATTTCTCATATCATTTAGGCTTTAGTGATATTTGTCTTCACTTTCTGTGGGCAAGAAGTATGGGAGTGCGATGGTAGGTCGCTGATTGCATTTGCCAAAGTCTTCAAAAGTGCCTTGCAATAGTTTTTCTGATGTTCTCTATATCTCCATGTAGTTAGTCCTGCTTTGTTTTCTCGATGCTTGATATACTCAAAGCCATTCAAGGTCAAAACATTTTTACCTTTTTGAGTTTCAGAAAATTCCATCATGGGCTGAAGAAATAAATTGTGATAAATTATTGTAAAAAAATAAAATGTGATAATATTATTATATTGTCTTACCTTTTCTTCAACTTTTCTCAAAAAAATCTGCTGTAATATTAATTATATATAATTTATTAAAAATGTGTCGTTTTGTCTGTGTCATTTTGTCTATGTGTTGTTTTGTAACTCTGTCGTTTTGTCATGTTTTGTTATGTCATGTGTCGAAATGTCTGTGTCGTTTTGGTTTGTGTCGATCTGTCTGGTTACCATTAGAGTGATTAAACAAAATAAAATAAAATAAATTAACATAAATTTTCTTTACGATTACGATTTAAGAATTAAAATTGAATTCATGAAGTAATAAGTTTGATCCACGAGTATTTGCTATAAAGTGGTAAGCGACATAAGCCCTTCTAAAGGCAGTCAGGAATCCTAAGGCGAAGGTTTCTCAAACAGTAGTACTGAAAACAGTGATTACCTGCTTAGGGAATGTTAGGGAAGAAAAAAGCAAATTTATTGGGCGAGCGTTAGTGGAAATGAGGACCCTAGCTTAGGTTAAAGAACTCATTATCACATAAGCAATTAATAAATTTATAAATAAATAGTTCTGGTCGAATGTATTATGTGATAGTGTACTGGATGTATTTAATTTTGTTTAAATCCGTGCGCATTTTACTCAACCTATTTCGCTTCACCAAAACCTTACTTTCCTAGGGTCGATGCTAACTCACCCAGACGCTCCACAATTTTGACCTTATTACTATATACCCATGAGCAAGCTCATGTTAGTACTGTATTTAGTAGCCGAGAATCCATGAGCAGGTGAGCCTCATTTCTAAGACTACTCCTCGTGATAATCTCGCGTACGGGTTCCTGACTACCGTTAGAAGAGCTTACGTCTATTTAACTTCTCTGACTCCCTCGATATTGCTATTCGCCTTTTCCCATCCTTTATTATCTGCCTTATGTATGCGTCCGTCACCTAATTTTCCCATCGACTTTCAAGCCCACCTTTTTATACTGACCCAAGTTACATTTTTCGATGAGTAGTAATTAAAAATTGGTTACCAAGTTATCATTAACAATTCTTTCGAAATAGATTAAATTCAAATCTTAATTAATACTTTTAAATTCTATATTTTAGAAATTTCCTGAAGGGACAATCTTATTTAATAAGGCTTTTCGACTCTACCTTCCTCAATTATCAAATTTTAAGCTTACTTCCTCTGAATTACCATGAAAAAAATAGAATAATATTAATGACCTAGAAATTTGTTTAAATTTGTGAATTTCGTACGTTAGCTAACACGCGATAATTTGAAATTTTCTCTAAATTAATTAATTCGCAGTTAAATCAGCTGTTTTTTAAAGTTACAAAAATTTACTTTTTAATTTAATAACAAATATAATTAACTTGTTGTTTATTTCGTATCTTTTACTGAAATTTAACCTTTTACTTTCTGAAAACCTCACACAAGTACTTTAAGTTACTTTAGTGAAACCCGGAATTCTTACCATTTTAACTCCCTTGGTTAAATAAACTCTTTTAATGACACTATTTAGAGTAATAGGTTTCCTCTATTACTATACCACGCCAAAGATAATTATTAAAATTCTTTAAACATTTATTTGCAAAGGAAAGAATAAATTTTACCAGAAATAAAATACAAAAATTTAATTTTTAATAATATTCACAAAATGATATAAAAAAGGGATAGAAATGATGCACAAATCTACTTTTCATCCAAAAGTTCACACAAATCAACGAAGAGATCTCGATTTTCTCCATCGATACCTACGAGAAACTTTCTCTTTCGGTGAGAATTGCATATGGCGGCTACGACGGGAGGAACTGGATTATGTAGATCGTCAGCAAAGTCGTCGGTCCAATATCCGACAGAAGCCGATGAATTTCGAATCTCATCGACCACTGGTGGTATTACTATCGCTGATAATATATCCATGCTGATCTTCATGTCGTCCTCCTTGTCGGCACAGATTCTGGGTACTGATTCATCTGATTTCCAAAATTCGGGGTGTTGTTTGTCATGTTTCACAATTTCCGGGTATTGTTCCTCGAACCGAATTGTTGCTTCTTCTAGTACTTTGGCAGCATTCGCCAGAAGAACAGCTCCCTCAACTCGACGACGTTCACGGCGTCGCCGATTTTTGCTGGGATTGGGTTTCTTACTAGTTCTAGGTGTTTTATCTGGACCGATCGAGTTTTTCTCTGGGATGTAGGTTGGGAATCAGGTTCAATTTCACGACCAGATCGCGGCCGGCTATGCGTTTTGTTAATTCGGCCTCCGTGGACGAGGTGATCCACACGGCGCTCTGATCATTTATAATGATTCTCTGAGCCCGATTGTCGGAAATTAGATCATCGCGACATCTTGTCAAGCGATGTATCTGTTGGTGGAGGGCCTTCACGGCTTCTGGATCAAACCACGTACTCAACGTACGCTCATATTTGGCGTATAACTTATTGTATTTCTACTGGCATGCCACATATGAGATATCTTCGTTCGGGGTATTGGATTTGACTGGGTGGGCTCTTTGAAGTTGGGGTAACTTCGGAATCTTATAATTTGTCATCATTTCGATTTGTGGAATTTGAGATGAAAAGTTTAAGTTTTCTGCTAATAGTAATGATATATAGCTTTCCTGAAGGAAAAAAAAATAAAAAGAAAAGCTTTAATAGATAGGTTATTTAATTAAATTATAAATTTTTATAAATTAAATTCTTAAATTAATTAATTTTTAAGTGGACCTAATTTATTGTCCGTGGTAACCTACAGGCACACATGCATACGCATACACACACAATCCATCAATTAAAATTTTTTATCATCCGGATTAGTTTGAAGTGCCTGTGGGGCATCTTATAAGTGATTTGGATCAAAGTTGAATTGCTACTCGATAATTATCTTAATTTTTGGAGTATGTCTTAAATCTCAAAAGTTGTTTGTCAGGTTCATTCCCGTAATAACCCAGTGATTAATTATTAAACCGATTTACACTTCATTGTATCGCTCGAGTAGCGGTTTAAGTGGTATTACTGTCAACATAACCTCGGTAATCTATTTTGTAAACTTTTTACATTCAAAATGTCGAGTGACAGTTATAAGCTCTAATTTTTGCAGTCTATCCTAGTCCATTAGTCGGGAAAATTTGCTGGAGCATTTTTCACGAAAATCGGTCCTCTTTCTAACATATTATGATCCTATTCTGATTATGTCACAAACTTATCGAAATTCTGAGTAAATTTAGTACCGACACGCAGTATTTAACTCAATTATCTGGTAGTTTTATAATACATAATTATTTATTTGCAATGGTTGTTAAAATTACAAGGACTGTGCTGTTTGCTGCTCCCCGTTCACTATCATTACTCAAATTTAGCAATCAAAACAATTTTTTTTAGAAATTTGTGCCTAAATGTAGGAAAATTACTTAACTTATTCATTTATAAATTATTCAAAATGGTTTATTTATGATGAAATTATTTATAATAGATTTTACAATATATGTACATATAAAGGTAATTTAAAATTCCTGTATTAGCCATAGAATTTGACCACAAAAATTATTGCCATAAGTTATATCCAAATCCTAATTAAAGTCATATCATAAATGAAAACCATGTTACAATTCAATAGTATAAATGATAATTAAAATTTATATGCCAATTATTCCCAAATTCACAAGCTATAACGATCACTAGGATATTGGCATAATGAAGGTCTTCATCTTAAATATAAAACATAAGTTCCGTGTTAACTATTTAAAAATCTTCATGGCTGATCAAAGGAACAATGCTAATTTCAATAAGAATAATTATTGATTCTACTACAAAAATTACTTTATGAAATATAAAAATAATACAGTCAAATCCCCATATCCCGCTACCATGTTTTATCGCCATGAATTTATTAAAATAATAAGTTTTAAGCCTATTAATATTTTTACGCAATTTTACATCCATTTTACGTTTTCTTTATGTGGGGTTAGTGGTGTTTTAACATTGAGCCCTTTGCTAGGCACCGTTGGTACTGTAACCAATAGTTCTGTGACCTTACCTGCTTAACTTCTGGTGTGAAAAGAAAATTTTAAAAAATGTCCAAGCCACAATGAGTAGCTTTTTTGTTTTATAAAAATCCTTATCAATTTTTTGCTATAATAAAAAAAGATAAAAAGACGAGTAGAACATATCAATTACTATCAAAAAAATGATATTGTTTTTCAAAACAATGATTCTCATATACATATTATAGCTAAAACATAAAAAATTAAAAAATTTCAAACGATCACCCAATTGAGTACTAACAAGGCCCTTACTCTCTTAACTTCTGGTGTGTAAAGAAAATGTTAAAAAACGTCCAAGCCACAATGTGTAGCTTTTTTACTTTTATAAAAATCCTTATCAACTTTTAGATATAATAAAAAAAAGATAAAAAGGCGATTAGAACATAAAAATCAAAATCAAAAAACTGATATCGTTTTTCAAAACAATGATTCTCATATACATATAATAGCTAAAACATGAAAAATAATAAAATTTCCAACGGTCACCCATTTGAGTACTAACGAAGCCCTTACCTGCTTAATATCCGTTGTGAAAAGAAAATTTTAAAAAACGTATAAGCAACAATGGGTAGCTTTTTTGGTTTCTAAAAATCCTTATAACTTTAATACATAGAAAAAAAGATAAAAAGGCGAGTAAAACATAACAATACCAATCAAAAAACTGATATTGTTTTTCGAAACAATGATTCTCATACATATATTATAGCTAAAAAATAAAAAATAATTAAATTTAAAACAGTCACCCATTTAAGTACAAACGAAGCCTTTACCTTCTTAATTTCTAGTGTGAAAAGAAAATTTAAAAAACGTCCAAGCCACAATGGGTAGCTTTGTGTTTTATACTTATCCTTATCAACTTTTGATATAATAAAAAAAAAGATAAAAACAAGAGAAGATATAAATCACAATCAAAAAAGTGATTTTATTTTTCAAAATAATAATTCTCTTATTCATATTATAGCTAAAACATAAAAAATAATACAATTTCAAACGGTCACATATTTGAGTAATAACGAGGCCCTTACCTGCTTAACTTCTGGTGTGAAAAGAAAAATTTAAAAAACGTCCAAGCATCAATGGGTAGGTTTTTTTACTGTTTCTAAAAATCCTTAAAACTTTAATATTTAGAAAAAAAGATAAAAAGGCGAGTAAAACATATCAATAACAATAAAAAAACTGATATTGTTTTTCGAAACAATGATTCTCATATATATATTATAGCTAAAACATAAAAAATAATACAATTTCAAACGGTCACCCATTTGAGTAATAACGAGGCCCTTACCTGCTTAACTTCTGGTGTGAAAAGAAAATTTTAAAAAACGTCCAAGCATCAATATGTAGGTTTTTTTACTGTTTCTAAAAATCCTTATAACTTTAATATATAGAAAAAAAGATAAAAAGGCGAGTAAAACATATCAATAACAATCAAAAAGCTGATATTGTTTTTCAAAATAATGATTCTCTTATTCATATTATAGCTAATACAATAAAATAATACAATTTCAAACGGTCACCCATTTGAGTACTAACGAGGCCATTAACTGCTTAACTTCTGGTGTGAAAAGAAAATTTAAAAAAACGTCTAAGCCACAATGGGTAGCTTTTTTGTTTTATAAATATCCTTATCAAATTTTGGATATAATAAAAAAAAGATAAAAACTCGATAAGTACAAATAAATCACAATCAAAAAACTGAATTCGTTGTTAAAAACAATAATTCTCATATACATATTATAGCTAAAACATAAAAATAATAAAATTTAAAACAGTCACCCATTTGAGTACTAACGAGGCCCTTAACTGCTTAACGTCTGGTGTGAAAAGAAAATTTTAAAAAATGTCTAAGCCAAAATGGGTAGCTTTTTTGTTTTATAAAAATCCTTATCAAATTTTGGATATAATAAAAAAAAGATAAAAACTCGATAAGTACAAATAAATCACAATCAAAAAACTGAATTCGTTGTTAAAAACGATAATTCTCATATACATATTATAGGTAAAACATAAAAATAATAAAATTTCAAACGGTCACCCATTTGAGTACTAACGAGGCCTTTACCTGCTTAATATCCGTTGTGAAAAGAAAATTTTAAAAAACGTCCAAGCAACAATGGGTAGCTTTTTTGGTTTCTAAAAATCCTTATAACTTTAATATATAAAAAAAAAGATTAAAAGGCGAGTAAAACATATCAATAACAATAAAAAAACTGATATTGTTTTTCGAAACAATGATTCTCATATATATATTATAGCTAAAACATAAAAAATAATACAATTTCAAACGGTCACCCATTTGAGTAATAACGAGGCCCTTACCTGCTTAACTTCTGGTGTGAAAAGAAAATTTTAAAAAACGTCCAAGCATCAATATGTAGGTTTTTTTACTGTTTCTAAAAATCCTTATAACTTTAATATATAGAAAAAAAGATAAAAAGGCGAGTAAAACATATCAATAACAATCAAAAAGCTGATATTGTTTTTCAAAATAATGATTCTCTTATTCATATTATAGCTAATACAATAAAAATAATACAATTTCAAACGGTCACCCATTTGAGTACTAACGAGGCCATTAACTGCTTAACTTCTGGTGTGAAAAGAAAATTTAAAAAAATGTGTAAGCCAAAATGGGTAGCTTTTTTGTTTTATAAATATCCTTATCAAATTTTGGATATAATAAAAAAAAGATAAAAACTCGATAATTACAAATTAATCACAGTCAAAAAACTGAATTCGTGGCTAAAAACAATAATTCTCATATACATATTATAGGTAAAACATAAAAATAATAAAATTTAAAACAGTCACCCATTTGAGTACTAACGAGGCCCTTAACTGCTTAACTTCTGGTGTGAAAAGAAAATTTTAAAAAATGTCTAAGCCAAAATGGGTAGCTTTTTTGTTTTATAAATATCCTTATCAAATTTTGGATATAATAAAAAAAAAGATAAAAACTCGATAAGTAACACTAAATCACAATCAAAAAACTGAATTCGTTGTTAAAAACGATAATTCTCATATACATATTATAGGTAAAACATAAAAAATAATAAAATTTCAAACGGTCACCCATTTGAGTACTAACGAGGCCTTTACCTGCTTAATATCCGTTGTGAAAAGAAATTTTAAAAAACGTCCAAGCAACAATGGGTAGCTTTTTTGGTTTCTAAAAATCCTTATAACTTTAATATATAAAAAAAAAGATTAAAAGGCGAGTAAAACATATCAATAACAATCAAAAAACTGATATTTTTTTTCGAAACAATGATTCACATATATATATTATAGCAAAAACATAAAAAATAATAAAATCATAAATAGTCACCCATTTGAGTACCAACGAGGCCCTTACCTACTTAACTTCTGGTGTGAAAAGAAAATTTTAAAAAACGTCTAAGCCAAAATGGGTAGCTTTTTTGGTTTCTAAAAGTCCAAATCAACTATTGGATAAAAAAAAAGATAAAAAGGCGAGTAGAACATATCAGTAACAATCAAAAAACTGATATTATTTTTAAACAATGATTCTCTTATTCATGTTATAGCTAAAACATAAAAAATAATAAAATTCCAAATAGTCACCCATTTGAGTACTAACGAGGCCCTTACTTGCTTAATATCCGTTGTGAAAAGAAAATTTTAAAAACGTCCAAGCAACAATTGGTAGCTTTTTTTGGTTTCTAAAAATCCTTATCAACTTTCTGATATTATAAAAAAAGAGAAAAAGGCCAGTAGAACATATCAATAACAATCAAAAAACTGATATTGTTTTTCGAAACAATGATTCTCATATATATATTATAGCTAAAACATAAAAAATAATAAAATTTCAAACGGTCACCCATTTGAGTACTAACGAGGCCCTTACCTGCTTAACTTCTGGTGTGAAAAGAAAATTTTAAAAAACGTCCAAGCCACAATGAGTAGCTTTTTTGTTTTATACTTATCCTTATCAACTTTTGATATAATAAATAAAAAGATAAAAACAGGAGAAGAAGATATAAATGACAATCAAAAAATTGATATTGTTTTTCGAAACAATGATTCTCATATATATATTATAGCTAAAACATAAAAAATAATACAATTTCAAACGGTCACCCATTTGAGTAATAACGAGGCCTTTACCTGCTTAACTTCTGGTGTGAAAAGAAAATTTTAAAAAACGTCCAAGCAACAATGGGTAGCTTTTTTGGTTTCTAAAAATCCTTATAACTTTAATATATAGAAAAATAGATAAAAAGGCTAGTAAAACATATCAATAACAATCATAAAACTGATATTGTTTTTCGAAACAATGATTCTCATATACATATTATAGCTAAAACATAAAAAATAATAAAATTTTAAACAGTCACCCATTTAAGTACTAAAGAAGCCTTTACCTTATTAATTTCTTGTGTGAAAAGAAAATGTTAAAAAACGTCAAAGTCACAATGGCTAGCTTTTTAATAATATAATAACCCTTATCAACTTTTGGAAATAATAAAAAAAAGATCAAAAGACCAGTAGAACATATCAATAACAATCAAAAAACTGATATTTTTTTCAAAATAATGATTCTCTTATTCATATTATAGCTAAAACATAAAAAATAATACAATTTCAAACGGTCACCCATTTGAGTAATAACGAGGCCTTTACCTACTAAACTTCTGGTGTGAAAAGAAAATTTTAAAAAACGTCCAAGCCACAATGGGTAGCTTTTTGTTTTATACTTATCCTTATAAACTTTTGATTTAATAAAAAAAATATAAAAACAGGAGAAGAAGATTTAAATCACAACCAAAAAAGTGATTTCATTTTTCAAAATAATAATTCTCTTATTCACATTATAGCTAAAAAATAAAAATAATACAATTTCAAACGGTCACCCATTTGAGTAATAACGAGGCCCTTACCTTCTTAACTTCTTGTGTGAAAAAAAAATTTTAAAAAACGTCCGAGCAACAATGGGTAGCTTTTTGTTTTATACTTATCCTTATCAACTTTTGATATAATAAAAAAAAGATAAAAAGAGGAGAAGAAGATATAAATCACAATCATAAAAGTGATATCAGTTTTCAAAATAATAAAATTTCAAACAGTCACCCAATTAAGTACTAACGAAGCCTTTACCTTCTTAATTTCTTGTGTGAAAAGAAAATGTTAAAAAACGTGAAAGCCACAATGGGTAGCTTTTTAATTTTATAATAATCCTTATCAACTTTTGGATATAATAAAAAAAAAAGATAAAAAGACGAATAGAACATATCAATAACAATCAAAAAACTGATATTGTTTTTCGAAACAATGATTCTCATATATATATTATAGCTAAAACATAAAAAATAATAAAATTTCAAACAGTCACCCATTTAAGTACTAACCAAGCCTTTACCTTCTTAATTTCTTGTGTGAAAAGAAAATGGTAAAAAACGTGAAAGCCACAATGGGTAACGTTTTAATTTTATAATAATCCTTATCATAATTTGGATATAATAAAGAAAAAGATAAAAAGACGAGTAGAACATATCAATAACAATCAAAAAACTGATATTTTTTTTCAAAATAATGATTCTCTTATTCATATTATAGCTAAAACATAAAAAATAATACAATTTCAAACGGTCACCCATTTGAGTCATAACGAGGCCTTTACCTACTAAACTTCTGGTGTGAAAAGAAAATTTTAAAAAACGTCCAAGCCACAATGGGTAGCTTTTTGTTTTATACTTATCCTTATAAACTTTTGATTTAATAAAAAAAATATAAAAACAGGAGAAGAAGATTTAAATCACAACCAAAAAAGTGATTTCATTTTTCAAAATAATAATTCTCTTATTCACATTATGGCTAAAAAATAAAAAATAATAAAATTTTAAACAGTCACCCATTTAAGTACTAAAGAAGCCTTTACCTTATTAACTTCTGGTGTGAAAAGAAAATTTTAAAAAACGTCCGAGCCACAATGGGTAGCTTTTTTGGTTTCTAAAAATCCTTATAACTTTAATATAAAGAAAAAAAGATAAAAAGGCGAGTAAAACATATCAATAACAATCAAAAAACTGATATTGTTTTTCGAAACAATGATTCTCATATATATATTATAGCTAAAACATAAAAAATAATAAAATTCCAAATAGTCACCCATTTGAGTACTATCGAGGCCCTGACCTGCTTAATATCCGTTGTGAAAAGAAAATTTTAAAAAACGTCCAAGCATCAATGGGTAGCTTTTTTGGTTTCTAAAAATCCTTATCAACTTTCTGATATAATAAAAAAAGAGAAAAAGACGAGAAAAACATATCAATAACAATCAAAAAACTGATATTGTTTTTCGAAACAATGATTCTCATATATATATTATAGCTAAAACATAAAAAATAATAAAATTTCAGAGTCACCCATTTAAGTACTAACGAAGCCTTTACCTTCTTAATTTCTTGTGTGAAAAGAAAATGTTAAAAAACGTCCAAGCAACAATGGGTAGCTTTTTGTTTTTTTACTTATCCTTATCAACTTTTGATATAATAAAAAAAAGATAAAAAGAGGAGAAGAAGATATAAATCACAATCAAAAAAGTGATTTCAATTTTCAAAATAATAAAATTTCAAACAGTCACCCAATTAAGTACTAACGAAGCCTTTACCTTCTTAATTTCTTGTGTGAAAAGAAAATGTTAAAAAACGTGAAAGCCACAATGGGTAGCTTTTTAATTTTATAATAATCCTTATCAACTTTTGGATATAATAAAAAAAAGATAAAAAGACGAATAGAACATATCAATCACAATCAAAAAACTGATATTGTTTTTCGAAACAATGATTCTCATATATATATTATAGCTAAAACATAAAAAATAATAAAATTTCAAACAGTCACCCATTTAAGTACTAACCAAGCCTTTACCTTCTTAATTTCTTGTGTGAAAAGAAAATGGTAAAAAACGTGAAAGCCACAATGGGTAACGTTTTAATTTTATACTAATCCTTATCATAATTTGGATATAATAAAGAAAAGATAAAAAGACGAGTAGAACATATCAATCACAATCAAAAAACTGATATTTTTTTTCAAAATAATGATTCTCTTATTCATATTATAGCTAAAACATAAAAAATAATACAATTTCAAACGGTCACCCATTTGAGTCATAACGAGGCCTTTACCTACTAAACTTCTGGTGTGAAAAGAAAATTTTAAAAAACGTCCAAGCCACAATGGGTAGCTTTTTGTTTTATACTTATCCTTATAAACTTTTGATTTAATAAAAAAAATATAAAAACAGGAGAAGAAGATTTAAATCACAACCAAAAAAGTGATTTCATTTTTCAAAATAATAATTCTCTTATTCACATTATGGCTAAAAAATAAAAAATAATAAAATTTTAAACAGTCACCCATTTAAGTACTAAAGAAGCCTTTACCTTATTAACTTCTGGTGTGAAAAGAAAATTTTAAAAAACGTCCGAGCCACAATGGGTAGCTTTTTTGGTTTCTAAAAATCCTTATAACTTTAATATAAAGAAAAAAAGATAAAAAGGCGAGTAAAACATATCAATAACAATCAAAAAACTGATATTGTTTTTCGAAACAATGATTCTCATATATATATTATAGCTAAAACATAAAAAATAATAAAATTCCAAATAGTCACCCATTTGAGTACTATCGAGGCCCTGACCTGCTTAATATCCGTTGTGAAAAGAAAATTTTAAAAAACGTCCAAGCATCAATGGGTAGCTTTTTTGGTTTCTAAAAATCCTTATCAACTTTCTGATATAATAAAAAAAGAGAAAAAGACGAGAAAACATATCAATAACAATCAAAAAACTGATATTGTTTTTCGAAACAATGATTCTCATATATATATTATAGCTAAAACATAAAAAATAATAAAATTTCAGAGTCACCCATTTAAGTACTAACGAAGCCTTTACCTTCTTAATTTCTTGTGTGAAAAGAAAATGTTAAAAAACGTCCAAGCAACAATGGGTAGCTTTTTGTTTTATACTTATCCTTATCAACTTTTGATATAATAAAAAAAAGATAAAAAGAGGAGAAGAAGATATAAATCACAATCAAAAAAGTGATTTCAATTTTCAAAATAATAAAATTTCAAACAGTCACCCAATTAAGTACTAACGAAGCCTTTACCTTCTTAATTTCTTGTGTGAAAAGAAAATGTTAAAAAACGTGAAAGCCACAATGGGTAGCTTTTTAATTTTATAATAATCCTTATCAACTTTTGGATATAATAAAAAAAAGATAAAAAGACGAATAGAACATATCAATCACAATCAAAAAACTGACATTGTTTTTCAAAATAATAATTCTCTTATTCATTGTATAGCTAAAACATAAAAAATAATACAATTTCAAACGGTCACCCATTTGAGTAATAACGAGGCCCTTACCTGCTTAACTTCTGGTGTGAAAAGAAAATTTTAAAAAACGTCCAAGCAACAATGGGTAGCTTTTTTGGTTTCTAAAAATCAATATAACTTTAATATATAGAAAAAAAGATAAAAAGGCGAGTAAAACATATCAATAACAATCAAAAAACTGATATTGTTTTTCGAAACAATGATTCTCATATACATATTATAGCTAAAACATAAAAAATAATAAAATTTCAAACGGTCACCCATTTGAGTACTAACGAGGCCCTTTCCTGCTTAACTTCTGGTGTGAAAAGAAAATTTTAAAAAGCGTCTAAGCCAAAATGGGTAGCTTTTTTGGTTTCTAAAGTCCTTGTCAACTATTGGATATAAAAAAAAGATAAAAAGGCGAGTAGAACATATCAATAACAATCAAAAAACTGATATTATTTTAAAAACAATGATTCTCATATTCATGTTATAGCTAAAAAATAAAAAATAATAAAATCATAAATAGTCACCCATTTGAGTACTAACGAGGCCCTTACCTGCTTAACTTCTGGTGTGAAAAGAAAATTTTAAAAAACGTCCAAGCATCAATGGGTAGCTTTTTTGGTTTCTAAAAATCCTTATAACTTATATATATAGAATAAAAGATAAAAAGGCAAATAAAACATATCAATAACAATCAAAAAACTGACATTGTTTTTCAAAATAATGATTCTCTTATTCATATTATAGCTAAAACATAAAAAATAATACAATTTCAAACGGTCACCGATTTGAGTACTAACGAGGCCTTTTACCTGCTTATTTTCTGATGTGAAAAGAAAATTTAAAAAAACGTCTAAGCCAAAATGGGTAGCATTTTTGGTTTCTAAATGTCCTTATCAACTTTTGGATATAAAAAAAAGATAAAAAGGCGAGTAGAACTTATCAATAACAATCACAAAACTGATATTATTTTTAAAACAATGATTCTATTATTCAAGTTATAGCTAAAACATAAAAAATAATAAAATTCTAAATAGTCACCCATTTGAGTACTATCGAGGCCCTGACCTGCTTAATATCCGTTGTGAAAAGAAAATTTTAAAAAACGTCCAAGCATCAATTGGTAGCTTTTTTGGTTTCTAAAAATCCTTATCAACTTTCTGATATAATAAAAAAAGAGAAAAAGACGAGTAGAACATATCAATAACAATCAAAAAACTGATATTTTTTTTCAAAATAATGATTCTCTTATTCATATTATAGCTAAAACATAAAAAATAATACAATTTCAAACCGTCACCCATTTGAGTAATAACGAGGCCTTTACCTGCTTAACTTTTGGTGTGTAAAGAAAATTTTAAAAAACGTCTAAGCCACAATGGGTAGCTTTTTTGTTTTATAAAAATCCTTATCAACTTTTGGAAATAAAAAAAAAAAAATATAAATAGACTAGTAGAACCTTAAAATCAATATCAAAAAACTGATATCTTTTTTCAAAACAATGATTCTCATAGATTTTTAGCCTAAACTTAAAAAATAATAAAATTTCAATCCGTCTCCCATTTAAGTTATAACAAGGCCCTTACCTACTTAACTTCTGGTGTGAAAAAAAAATTTTTAAAACGTCTAAGCCACAATTCCTAAGACCCGGTCTACTGCTGGTTCAGTGAGTTACTGTTAGAAGGTGTGCGCTCGTCTTGGTTTTAGGTCCATTACTTTCTTTACTTCTTTAATCCTTCAGCTTATCGCTCACTTCTCAAATGAAAATTTTATTGTCAGTAGTACGACGTCAGAATCAAATAATAACCGAGTTAAACATAAATCTTTATTACGATATTAAAGAAACAAATTTTCATATACATAAGAAAAATAATCATAACATTCATCACAAAAATATTTATAATCACGTCTTGTCGGTTCTTTTTTGGAACTTTCTACGCTCTCGCTCAGTTTTTATAGGCTTCGTGTGGGTTATAGGATTACCGGTTGTTTTCTTAGGATGATTCTGCTCTTGATATGTCACTTGCGCTGGTGCGATTACCAAGGGGTAAGTGACGTCACTCCCATCTTGGCTGTCAGCTACGGCAACTTCTAATCCGCGGATTTGGACCTTTTTGGCCTGATTTAAGGTCTTTTCCTCTTGCCACCCTCGTTGGGCCGCCGTGAGTCTTTGATAAATCTTCTTTACCCTAGAGGGCTCGATCCATGTGGCCTTAGTTCGTTGCAGTTCCCGGCTGAGCTGCACACACTGTTTGTGAAGGCTAATGTTTTCCTTTCGCAGTTTTCTCAGCTTTTGACTAATTTCTCTGATGGCGTCCGTTACTTAATTATAATCCATATTAATGTTTTGTATATCATTCAAAAAATTGTATAACAATAATCAACAAAATATACACTTAACAAACTCGAGTAAATCTCCAACGATAAACACAATTATTATTCTCATTAATTAATAATAGCGCACAATACTTTTACCTTGTTTATATTATTTATAGCTTTACCTTTTAATTTAGAGTCACGGTTACCTATTTAAAATCCGTCTCGCAGTTTTATTTAATTTTTTAAATAATTATTTATTAAAGATCATATTTATTATCCAATTTACCAGTTTACTTACATTTCCATACAATTTTCATTTAAACATTATATTTATCCATTGAACCTTTTACTCACGTTAATTCCTTGTTTCCAAAATGTACAGAAAATGTTAATCGGCAAGACTGGAAAACAACAACAAACATTTATTTCAAATTACAGATTCTTTACAGTAAACATTCATTTCCGGGTTGCTCTTCGTTAAGCTTGACCATTGGTTTAGCATCTCAGAGGACGACGTGCATAGGCATGATCTTCATCAAGATCCGTTAAAATATTCAAGATATCTGGTTGTAGCAGCTTCTTGGGCATCGCCAAATGTATTGGTGCATCGATGCTGAGGAGAGCTGGGTCCTCTGGGTTGAAAGCCACTCTGTAATTGTGAAAATGTCCATCTGAGCTCGAATAAGGCCATTAGCTATATCGGCGTTGATCCTCGCAAATCGTCGGCGCTGGTTATTCGACTTCAAAAGATACTTCCTCTCGGAGTATCTTCCTCTCATCGCTTGTGATAGTGGGAATTCTGTTCAGGTAATTTTTTACATTTTATTTAATTAATTAATCACTTTTCAGTTTGCTATTTATTCGAACTTTCCACGGTGAATTAATTCTATCATTAATACTATAAATCAGGAGTGGATTTGTGATTTCGACGATGTTGGAGTTCAATGACAATTTTCCTAAGGTGAAGCTTACCAGCGAGGTACAAATTTGATGTTTGATTTAACTAATTTTATTTAGGGTCTGTTTCTGTCTGATATCTCGCTCAATAGACTTCCTTTTATGGGTGAAGTGGGGTTCGAAATTTATTTATTTTATATTTAGGTATTTAGATCTGCGGATTTCCTCTGGATCCGTTATTCATGTTACGTAGGCTAATTATGGGTGACGATTTGTGGTACTTGGATCCTAGCTATTTGATTTTATTACTACTTCAATGTATTTGAATATATTCTAATTTTTTATCGTTTATTCATCTCTTACAAATTTTCAATTAGGGTAAATTTAGCCAGCTCACTAATTTAATTCTACTAAGACCTATTTTCTTTACCGGATTTCTAGCTATTACGTGTTTATTAATAGGTTTTCCTTCCGAACCTTGGGCTAATCTCATCCGAAGGTACTTTAACTCGCCCATCTTGTAAATAAATTCGATTCTTTCATTTGATTCATTTTATTCGGTCAATATTCTATTACCTATTATGACTGGTAATTGTATCGGTCTTTTTTATTAGGTTTTAAATGCTTTAAATTTTTTGGGTTAATTCTGTATATGTTTAATTGACGTGCTGACTCAAATATAGTACGGCCACTTTCACGAGGTTATTATCACAGAAGTTATAGGGTGATTTTAAATTTATACCGTTTGCAAATCTATCATTATAACCTTTGATTCTATTCAACTTTGCCTGAGGGTGAAAAATGTAGCTCTACTACTCATCTTTCTCAATTGACCTTCATTACTGGGTTCTTATGCTTTGTTGAATTAAAGTTTTATTCTCTATCGATATAGGTTATCACGGTTCTACTCGACATTAGAATTTTCTTTAATTTTAAGTTATTATAAATGTTTTGACTATTGCATCGATTTCCGCAGTCCCCCTTCCCTTTACACAAAAGTTGATCTTAAGGAGTATGTATGTTTATATTAGATTTCATGAGTGTCCACTGGACTACTCAGTGTGATAATTTTAGCCGATATGTTTCGAAATTTAGGTCGAATTTTCGCGAGTTGGGTGAAAGGGAGTCAGCCAAAAGACTGGTTTCCAATCTTCCCACTGCCCCTATAAGCGTAAAATGATTTGACGTTCGAGCCCGTCATTACGCACGGTGAGGTCTCTCACGGCACGAGCTATTGGCGGATGAACCGCACTTACACCACTCGATAGTTATTTTATTTTAATGACTTGAGGTTTTTGTGGCTGTGAGCAGGAAAAATTTCGACAGAAGAAAATTCATATTCACGAACTCATATAATTGCTCATAACATATTGGCATTACATAATTACACCGCTTCCATAGCACACTCATAATATTCACTCATGCTCACTTCGATAGTTTTCGATAGTTCCTGATAATAATAGCTCGAGACGTTTGTTCCGGACGCTTTCTAATACAATAATGTTTTTTCTGATAAAAAACGTCTGAGTTTTTTATGAGAAAAAGTGATCCCTCACAATTAAATGATTTCTGCAAAAATGAATTGATATATATACCTGTTCTGTGACTCTAACCTTGCGTGTTAATTTGAGTGCGATCAAAAAAAATTTGACCTTGAAATTTTTTGTTATCTAACTTTAATTTTTATTATTTTTCTTGATTTAATCTGACAATTTCTTTCTTAAATTTTTAATTGAATTCTTTCCAACTAAAATTATTTTATTTTGATTCAATTTTTCCATTAATTCATTGCTTTTACGTAAATTGTCATTTTTCGGTAAAATCTTTATGTTATTTTTATGTTAATTTCGTGCTAATCTTATTGCAATTTGTTATTATTTTAATTTATTTTTATGTTTTTGATTTTATATTTTAATTATATCTTTCTCACATTTTAAGGTGGTTTATTTGATGTTTTGTGGGTCTGATTTTAAATCTGCATGTTGTATTTGCGTGCTATTTTCAATTCATTTAAACAAATCCAGTCTTGGCCCAACACTTACATAGTTAAAATACTCATCAAATTTATTACTCATTGAACCTCAACAGAATGCTATTCGGGAAATATCAACATCTGATTAAAGCTTGGAATTTCTATACGGCAATATCACAATTAGATTGAGCCCTGAAAATGTGATTTCATTTGAAAATTTTATGTCAGCTGATGAAGTCTTAACATCTTCAAATATATTAAATGATCAAAAAATCATTGAATATGTAACTACTGACATTTCAATGGTTGAAATTGAAGCAACACCAGTGCTTTGGAAGTTATTTAGAGATTTATTGATCAATCTAAAATATCAAGACCAGAAATATTACAATCACTGGAAATAATAAAAGGAATTTTAGAAAAATTTGATTAAAAAGAGGAACATGACTGGGACAGATTTATTAATAAATAAGGTTGATTTGCATTTGTTTTTTTATTATTTTATTAAAACCCCACTTTATCACCACCCCGCTTTATTGCCAAAAATAATTTGTTTACTCAAGGGGCGATAAAGAGGGGTTTGACTGTATATTATAAAATGATTATTAATCAACATTGGCAGGCTTATAAGTAATATTAAAATTCATTTATTAAAATTCATAATAAACTATTAAATAAAATGACTTAATAAAAATTCATCTACAATATAAAATGCGGAAATAACAATGATTATTAATAAAAATTATTTTGTAAGAAATTATGCCGAACTATTAATACTTACATTTTGTTTCAATACGAAGTTTTAGTCCTCAGTATCCCTTACCCGCCCGGTGGCGACTTATAAATTACGCAATAAAGATAATTAAATATGCACTTTTTTTATAATTTTCAAAATTATTTTCCGCGCGCATTTTGTTTGGCACCATTTTTTTGAATTAAAATTTTTAGTGTATTTATTATTGAACAAATTTTTCATTAACAAAACTACGCCCTCGATAAAAAGCCTAATATTAAAATTGGCTCAAATCGGCTTCGGTGGTCACATTATAGTCAAGGGGTAATTTTGACTTTCGATAAAAATTGGTCTGAATCGCCTACTAATTTAAAAACATTTTAAATTAGAACTCTAAATAAAAATCACATATAATATTTGGTCACAATATTTTCTATAGGCTCTAGTTAAAAATGAATCAAAATGCCTTAAGTAAATTAAAGTAAATAAAATGAAAGTGCTTAAAGTAAAGTATAGTAAAGTTTAAGGCAATAGTTTTAAAAACTTAATAACAAGTCAGCAGTTAGGTTGCATAAGTTTAAAATTTTTTAAGTTAAAATAGACAAAAGGTAAAAATTTTAAAAAGAGTATAGAGTGTCTGCATTTAGGTTACACAAGTTAAAATTTTTAAAGTTGAAAAATTTCAAAGTAAGTTAGAGTCGACAAATTATATAAGATAAATTTTTTTAAATTAATTAATATTAAAATTTTTAAATAGAATTTTTAGTATAATTTAATCGATGTATTTTTTATGTTTTTTAAAGATGAAATTTTAGTGTAATTTTTTCAAAGAATTTATTAGACATGTTCAACTTCTGAATAATTACAGGCAATTTCTTTCTTCCTATTAATTAAATTTACCTTATGGGTAGTATTATTCAGATTAATATACCTTCCCCGTTATAATTAATTTTCTTCAGAATAATAAAAATCATTTTAATACATTTATTTTTATTGAAATCACAAATCTAAACACATATTTATTTAAAATTATTATACTTTTAAAATTATTAACTCAAAGATGCTAAAGTTTTGAATAAAATTGATAGATAAAATAATACGTGTACAATTAATATCTACCACATTACTAAAAATCAAATAATTCTCTATCTACCAAGCTTAATTTTTGACAATGTTAATATTATGCTTCAACACATATATAGAACATTCATTATTTTCATAAAATTTCCTCAGATAGGATTTAAGTGCTAATATTCACCCGAATAAAAATGCTTTAAAAGATCAAAAATTTTCTTCTTAACCAATCATTTTCCCCTAAAATAAAATAAAATTTACTCTCAGCCAATTATTTCTCATTAAATAACATTATTTCTACCATCCATTCATAAAAATCACCCACTTATCGATATCCATCCAAATAAATTCTTTTAAAAATATCAAAAAATTTGCTTTTAAACAATCATTTTTCTTCAAATGACAATATTCCACGATATATTCATTATTTTCATAAAAATCCTCAATATTCTCAATGTAGATAATCTATACCCTTTAAATAACAATATTCAACCAACTCAGCCCTCTTAAAAATATCAAAAACTTTGCTCTTAATCGATTATTTTCCCCCTAAAATAAAATTTACGCTAAATCAATCACTTCTCTTCAAATGACATTTTTCTCAAACTGTACCAACTGTATTTATTATTTTCATAAAACTCTACCAAGTAAAATTCCTTATGAAATATGTATTCAACCGAATAAATCCCTTAAAATATCATTAAAAATCCAGCATTTTGATCATATTTACCATATGTAAACCAGGTATTCAACCGACTCAATCCCTTTAAAAATATCGTAAAAATCTGAATTTATCATTAAAAATCACTTTTCTTTATAGTATTTTAAAACTGTTATTGATTTTTTAAAATCGATTTTGTAAACTCACAAAATAAATATCATATTTTATCATTAATAGTTTGTTCAAATAATTCAAATTAACTGTCAACTCATAGAAATAATTAAGTGATTTTGATAGTACATCTAATTCTGTTGTTACACGATAGATACGTTCCTAAAAAATTCGTGTAAAAAAGATATTGGCTGAATGGAAAAATACTAGATTGGTTCCAAAAGTACAATAAACAAACAAAAGTATAATAATAAATAAAAAAAACTTTGTTAGAGTTCACAAAAGAATTTATGTTTCGTGCTTATACATTTTAATTCATTAAATATATTATATAAAAAAGAAATTATGATTTGGAAAAAAAGAAAATAATATCAGAAATTCATTAATATAAAAAAAGTAAAAATAATATAAACATAACAAATTTTTATTCATTGTCATTTTCTGGCAAACGTATAAGTTTTCCTAAGACTGCAATATCACTGCTATCACTCGAATTATTTTTTTCATCGTCTTGGGAAATTATTTTTGTAATATAATGCGAAGTTAAAATGTATGTATACATAATTTGTGAAAAATGAAAATAAACATAATTAATAGAACATCAAAAAAAATCATAGAATATTGAAAATCGCGTTAAAACAAAGCAATTCGTGTAAAAAGAGAGAAAATCTTTTTAATTTGTTTTAAATCAAATTCGTGTAGAAACAGAATTAGGTATATATTGATAATTTTAAGCCCTTCCTGCAAAGTAATAATAATATTAAAAAAAAAGTTGCGATTATTAAATAATCTTCTTTAGTTTCTTGTGGAATTTAGTTATTGCCCAACACTTTGAAAAAGTTGAGAAAGTATTAAATGGGAGAAAATATTTGAAATTGTTAAAGGATAAAGTTGTCACAAATTTAAAAGGGACATTTTCGAAACAATGCACTAAGATATTATAGTGTTAAAATAAAATAAATAATTTATGAATTATAGGAGGAAAGTGGAATTAGGGATGCGTTAATCCAGAGATTTAGAATGTCCAATTTAGTAATAAATATTTAATATTAATTAAATTATTAAAATTATGAAATTAAGTCCATAATTTATAATAAAAGAAATTTGGAATTTAGAAAAAAAGCAAAACAATGTGAATTTGTTGAAGTGAGTGGAAGGTTTGATTAGAACCAGAAGAGCTATCAATAATTTAGAACAATCAAGTATAAAAAAATTGAAAATTAAAAAAATTAGTCAGTACTGTCAAAAAAGTTTAGAATGTGTTTAGCGCTGAAAAAATAAGGCGAAAATAAACTATAACTTAGTCAATAATGGTTAGACAATAACGGTTTTATAGGAGGTTTTAGAAAACATTCTAGTACATTCTCTAGTCAATGAAGCTTTTGCGCATTATCAAAGACCTATTTCATAAAAATTTGTGCTCTCACTAAAAAGCACATGGGCTTTATTTTTTAAAAGAACTTTTATGGTCTCAATGGAAAATACGTTTTTAGAGTTTCCGTTTTTATCCGATAATAAGCCTCTTCACATTCATTTATCCAAGTTGTATATAAAGGTTTAGGACATGCATGATGTCAGCGAGAGGCTAAATTTCCAGAGCCGCTTTTAAAATATAAGTGATAAAAATAAATCATACATACCAAGCTTCCTTATTGTGTTATTATTTGTGGTTTGTAAAAGATCTTGAAAGCATTATTTTTCTCTGGTAGATGTTTTAAATCAAATCAACAGATAAATGTCATTTATATTTTCATTAGGCGTTATTTAGGAGTAATTGAGAAGTAATTTACTTTTCTTATTTTCAATAAAGTAAATTCTTGAATCATTAACTGGCAATTAATATAATTAAATTTTCAAACTAAATCACTTGCTTAAATAAATTCATATGTTTGGAACTTTCTAAGAGTGCAATATAAAATTGCTGGAACATAATGATGAGTTTACGAAGAATACATGGAGATAAATAATCAGAATGCGATGATATAGGAATTCGCGACGTAAGACCTTCTAACGGAAGTCAAGGACCCGAATTCAAAGGGTATACAAAGAGTACTGCTTGAAAGCTCACTCACCTGCTTTTGTATTATTCGGCCACCAAGGGCAGTATCAATATGGGATTTTCATGGACACATAGTGGTGAGCCAAAATTGTAAGCGTATGGGTGAGTAATGTCATATTACCATAGAGAGAAATTAAGCCAAATTAAATTAAATTAAATTAAATTAGTTATTTTTTCATCGGTACAGCAACATTATATAAGCATTCGGTCAGTTCAAACGCTACAATCATCATTCAGGGCAATAAATTTTCACGCATGCTTTTTTATGGTCCGCTGACATTATCAATTCAACTGAAGTGGAAATTTTTCTTATCTCAATTTGGACTACCTTTCTCAATTAGTTCCTAATCATGCACAAATGATTCGTTTTTGGAATCCAGATGGTGCATGAATTAATTGACTCGATGATTTTCTTATTGAAAATGTTAGTTGGGATGAAATGAGTTAGCATTCGATGTTTATTTGCCAATTAGTGTCTTTCACACGTCCAAGTTGCATCGCAGTTAGGCAATTTTTTCTAGTTAGTTGGAACGTTTTCGAAAAATTTTAAATTCAATATTGAATCATAAAAGCGTCTTGTTTACAAGGATGTCATATCATGCATTCATTGTCTGTGCAGTGCATTGTCAATTTCAAATTCCCTTGATCAGGATACTTAAAAGGTGTTGACATTATGTGTTCTTTACAAAGTATTGTTGGGCTAGAACACAATTTTGTTTAAATGAATTGGTAATAACAAGCAAATACAACACGCAGATTTAAAATCAGATCCATAAAACATCAAATAACCACTTTAAAATATTAGAAAGAAATAATTAAAATATAAAATCAAAAACATAAAAATAATAACAAAATACAACAAGATCCGCACGAAATAAACACTCCAATAACAAGAAAACACGAAAATTGACAATTTAATTAAAAGAATAAGATTTCATGAAAAGTATAAATAAAATTAAATAATTTAATTGGAAATAATTTAATTAAAAATAAAAGAAACAAATTGTCAAATTAAATTAAGAAATAACAAAAATTAGAATAAGATTAGACAAATAACTTCAAGGTCGAATTTTGTTTTACTGCATTAAATTTTGCAAGCAAGGTTAAGGTCACACAATAGGTATATATACAACAAGAAATATAGATATATAGTTATTTTAACTCGTTTATTAACGAAACAGAACCAGAAAACAGTTTAAGCAGTTATCTTACTTTGTAAGTAGACGATTTCGAAAGTTTCTCCATGCATCGCACAAATAACCACAAGTGAGCTCTGTTTGGCCGTCTGCGTGGGGAAATGTTATTACGTATGACAATAACGAATGCCCAGGATGATGCCAATTATGCTATGATACTAATTCTGCTATGACGCCAATTGTAATATGCCAATTAGGGTCACAATAAATGTTTCAAACGGACACAATGTTTATGTCGAAATCTTTCCGGCCCGTAGCCGATACAACACCACAAGAAATTAAAATATACACACTAATTCAAGCTGTGTAAGTGCGGCTCATCCGCCAATAACTTGTGCCCATGAGGGTTACGGTGTGAATAACGCAGGACCCAAAAGTCAATACTATCCGTTATAAGGGGAAATGGGACGGTGGAGGGGTAGCTTTTTAGCTCCTCCTTCATAACTCGTTTCCTATAAAAATCGACCTAAATCATTCTCAAACACCAAGTAGTCCAGTGGGCACTCATAAAATCATAATATTAACATATCTACCCTAAGGTCAAATAAGGAAGGAAGTGTGGGAAAGAATTCGGAGATTGTTGTTATGTCATCAAAATAAATAAACTGTTCTAACATACAAAATGAAGTACTTAAATGAAAACCCTGACAACTAAATTAATTTTGAAGATAGTATAGGAAGGTAAACAAAATCACATTAAAATCTGTTAAATCGACTGCTCCACCAAAAGTGATAAACTAAAGCGAACCTAAAAACTACCATCACGTCTAAATTGAATAAATGACGAGAGTGAATCAATACAAAGTTAACACAACAATAATTTTAGGTGAACATCGAAATCGTAATATTCTTGCATGAGTCGTTTAATTATATTTTAATCCTTAAATCACTAGAACATAGACCTCAATGATATTCCCCATAGAAATAAAAATAAAGTTGTTAAAATAATCTAAGCACCACCCTAAATTACTCTAGCACTAATCATTAGGTCGGCTAAATTCGATTAATCAACCGAATATGAATACTTTTAATATCATGCCATTAAATTCATAATAATAATAATAACAACAGAAACGGACATTTATAAAGGCAATAGTAAAAGCTAACAACCAATGATAACTACTACACAGGTAATTGAGTAGATTACTACTATGATTATCAGAAAAATTGAATAAATCGACCCCTGAAAGGTAGATAATTGATATCGCAGAATGAATCCGAGGTCCATAATCATGCAAAGTCGATACTCGTCCCAGTAATTAGGCCTCCATATATGTGCTTGAGACTCGAATTCAACCCATCAATAGATCCTAAATATGTTACATAAACCTAGCTTCTAGAGAACATCAGTATAGGAATACCCAATATTTAGAATGAACCCGAATCTGGCGAGTCATGAATACGGACCACAATTCGAGAAGATGAATGTGGAGCAGTGTGGCCAACGATCCATCCAATGGAAATAATAAACAAATTCCGATCACAATCGAAGTAAAATCAGTTAATCAAACAGCATACGAACAATTTATTGAAATGAATTAAACCACGATCAATGAAAATTTGCCAACGATTAATTGATTTTAGAAAATGAATGAGCTACACCAAGCGAAGTTGAGATAAATCACCTATAATATAAAAAGAAAATCAATAAATTTATAGCATATAAACAAACCAACTCACCTTGAGGTTGCTTGTAAAATCGTCAATGAGACAAACCCTAAACTATAGAGACACAAAAAGTGAGAGAGAAATAAAATAATGCACATTAACACAACCCATAATAAAACATGCATGCAAACTTTTAACATATAGCCATCCAAAGTTGAAAAAACCCCTACAATAAATAATTTTATAGACATTTTTGAGATAATTTTAGAAAGAAAAATGGCGGAAAAAATTTTTAATTTAAATTTTGAGGTTTTTACTAGGAAATTTCGAGTAAATGAGGATGTATCTTCATAAGATTTACCAATAAAACTAAAATTAATTTAATATTTCAGATATTTCTGTCGAAAAAAAGCAAAACCTGAAATCCGAAAAAAGCATAAATTTTTAAATTATATTAATAAGTTTTAAAAAATAATCATAAACCAAATTATTTTGTGTACATAATCGATGATTTTTTTCAAAATATGTATAAAAAATATAATTATTTAATGCAAATAATAATTTTATAACTTCAAAAATAATTTAACTCACATTTTTTGAATAATATCCGAAAAAAAATACTTATTTTTGGAGATTAGTTATTGTTATTAATTTTCCTAAATATTATTTATAATAATATATATATGAAATAGTTGATCAAAGATATATATTTAAGAGCTTGAATTATGATCATATTTCCTTATGAAATCAAAATTCAACTCTTAAAATTTAACTTTAAGTTATATAACAATATAAAAAATAACTTACTTAGCAGCCATTTAAAAAATGGCTGAAATGCATTTATTTTTTCACAAAAAATAAATTCCGCCAAGTTGATTTATGTATCAACTTGAATTATAGCGAAATTTATCTCAATGGGGCTTGGTGTAATAGGAGCGCTCACACGCACCACACAGAGAAATTGTCTGACCAAAATAGGCAGGAATTAACACGTTGTAAATGAAAAGCAGAAAGAACCAGATAAATCAATGAATCACCACATGAGAAATTATGTGCACACCAACATATACCACTCCAGAATTTTAGCCAAGTCAACACGCGTAAGAAATCATTCTAACCATCGGGTGTGCTAATGGATAGCATTATAAATAGCATGTCACTGCTAAAGGAATGCAAATAAACTGAAGAAATACCCCAATTCGAGGAGAAGTCCCGCCAAGCGATCGGGCGACCAGGAATTTGAGGCAATAACTATGGAAAAGAGGATTGGCAATAGAGAAGACAACAGCACTGGATTAAGGCTAGACACGACCCTCTTCTTATTCCCGTCATTTGTAATGCAAACCACTCCATGGACTAATAAACGAATAGGACGGTGTACGATTTTTCTTTGTTTGAGAGAACAAAAATCGTGGAATACCGCTGAAATTAGAGAAAATCCAATGTTTAATAAATCAATGTTCCTTGTGATGGTCTTAATTTTGCTTTGTATAGTTGTCTTCGCTAACTTAAAAATGTAATGAAAATCTAAATAAAGAAATATCTAATATGCAGACGATATTCGCTAGTAACCAACAAATAGAGAAGTCACTTTGTACCAGAGGTTACATCGAAATTTAGTTTATTTTTTATCAAATGAATCAATAGTAAAAGGCGACCTCACAAGTCGATGTTTTTCTTTATTAAATCGAATCTTCCAATGTCCCTCATCAAATAGAATCCATATTAACGGACCCACTTCGAGCAACTCCTTAACTTCATCAACGCCGTACAAATTTAGTCGCCACTGACCCGTCTACTTACTCATTATACCCAATGTCGACTGATCACATATATCACACCTCACCCCAATCTGGATGATTGAGAAAATACATAAATGCTGGCAATAATGATTATTAATTCTTTAGACGACTCATGGATAGACGCGTCCCGAGTCACCGTATGATTCCCATCACACTCCGCAGCCAGGTGCAGGAAGGCGATGTGGGATGCGAGATTTTCAATTTCTCCCGTGAAAGAATTGAGATCGGGTCGGCAAAAAGATTACGAAGACCTTGATCTACCACATGTCGCAATCAAGAAGGAGGCAGGCTGCAATCCGGCTCGAGAACGGCGGGGTCACGCCGAAAATGTTCTGGCTCGCCTCAAGGAACATCAAAAGCAGACAAACAGGCAGGTGGAAATGGCTAGACGCCACCTGGCCCAAGTAAACTCAGATATCGCCGCGGGAAAGATTCCGAGTACGGATAGGTATGCCCCTCGCACAGCATCTCATTCAAACTCAACGATCCGAAGCTGGAAAGACAATCCATACCCATGAATGTCATAGTTCCAAGACAGACACTCCCTAGAGAAATCACAACGACCCACCAATTACACTTTACGATGAACAAATTCCTATAATCGACGAGAACCACTTCTATAAATATCTTGGCGTTGACTTCGGCCAAAAAGGCAAACATGACATAGACACCATCTTAAATACAGCACTCGATGACACCAAAAAAATTATGTCCTCTGACTTACACCCAGCACAGAAACTTCAAGCATACAAAACTTTTATACATTCTAGATTGCTCTTTCTTTCAGAAATTGCAACCTCAACCATATGACCCTTGACACCAACCGCAATCGAACTGTACAACACCGAGAGAAACAACTAGGATTTGACAAGAAAATAAAAAGAGTAATTAAAAACATGCTTGGAGACATCCACCAAAACATGAATAATAACTTCCTTTATGCCCACTCCAAACTTGGAGATCTCGGTATTACACCCAGCATCGACGAATATATTATCCTGAGCGTCACACACCTTATAAAACTCCTAAACTCCAAAGACACCAAAATGCGTAATTTCATATTTACAGAACTAATTGAACACACAAAAATAAGATTCCCGTACCAGCAAATCACTATCAAATATGCTCTAAAATGGCTGCACTCAGAAATAAAAGGTGGCCATGGCGGCCCTAAGACAATCTTCACAAAATTCCGTTCTTCTGCAAACAGACTCAATGAAAAATTCGGAATCCTCACAACACTTATACTTGACAACGACAACTTCCAACTAAAAATAAAAGGGAAAAACTACACTGACACAATCAAACTTGATAACCTTAAAGAATCCTCCTCAAAATTCCATGACCTGACTAGTGAATGGTACGCTGATCAGTGGTTCACTATGACTTGCCAAGGACACATCTCCAAAACAATCGGTAGTAACAGACAGTCAGCCTACCTCACCAAACATAGAGCCCTTACAGACAATCAATACTTCTTCCTTATTAAGGCACGTAACAATATAATAAGCCTCAACTTCAACACAAATAGGAACAAAAACAAAATGAACATAATGTATTGACTATGCCAAAAAGAACCTGAAACGCAAGCACACATATTTAACCATTGCACACAAACACAAAATGCAAGACGCAACAAACACAACAATGTGTTGAAAACAGCAAGCGACTACCTTATATCAAAGGGTTTCTGTGTTGATGTTGAACGCACACCTCTAGGGATTGATACCCAACTCCGACCAGACCTTATAATAAAATCCAAACGAAACAAAAAATTACACATTCTTGACATCAAAGTACCTTATGACCGGGAGGAGAGTTTCAACGCGGCAAGGGATGACAACTATAAGAAATATCGTGAGCTGGCACTCGAAATCGGTAAAACCAATGCCTGCAAAACCACGTTGGATGCCTTGGTGGTTGGAACTCTCGGTTCATGGGACAAGGGAAATGATAAAGCACTAGACCAAATAGGATTAAATAAAACAGAACATAAAAAGTTAGCTAAACTATGCACGACAACCGCAGTCACCTCAAGTTATGCAATTTACATAGATCATATTACAAATAGACCCAAACAAACACAATAATGTGTTGCTAGTGGCAGAGACTGTTTATTAGCACACATTTACTGGTGGAGTATTACACTCTTTGAAGCTGGTGTTACCTGGGAGAATTATTGCTATTAATGCACCTTATTATTATTATTATTATTATTATTATTATTATTATTATTATTATTATTATTATTATTATTATTATTATTATTATTATTATTATTATTATTATTATTATTATTATTATTATTATTACTATTATTATTTTATTAATATTATTATTATTTTTTATTAATATTATTATTATTTTTTATTAATATTATTAATATTGTTGGGCTAAGAGCCAAATTTAAAACAAAATTACAAAACCAATTTAAACAAAAATGTGAAAATCGTATAAGTTAAAACAAAATAATTAATGTCGTTTGGAAATTGTCAAAATGGCTGCTGTAACATAAGCACTCACCGCAAGAAGAAACCAAAAATAAAATAAAACATATTAATTAAAACAAATTAAAAATATAACAAAAATTAAATAAAAACAAATAATTAATTAAAATTCGGAAAAATGCCTACAGATGCAAAAAAAACATACGAAAAATAAAATAAACTGCCAAAACCTTGCAAAATAAGGTTTAGAAAAAACACAGGCAGAAGAGGCGACCAGAAAACAAAATATTGGGGTTAAAAAATAATATTGTAATAAAATAATAATAAAAATAAAATTCAACATTGTAATATTAATATATCAAAAAATAAGGAAAAATATATAAAAATTACAAAAATATTTTGAAATAAATAAAATAATTAAAAACCCTAAAAATGGCGAAAAATCGCCCATTGGTCGCACACAGGCACAAAAATACTATATATACGGCAGTCATTTTCACAGTTTTTAGACAGACTTACAGAATTCAGACAGAATTTTAACAGACTTACAGAATTTTTAGACATTCTTAGATAAACCGTGAATCACTTGTAGTCAAAATTTTTATGCCAATTTATGCCAATTTTTCAAATCTGGTTGCATGACTGTGGATTGTAAGTACTGTTATTTTTTGTATAAATATATATTTCGAAGTCTTGTCACTTTGATTTTATTCTGGATGGTCGTGGAATCTTTTGGTGCCACTGACAAATCCCCCTAAAATCTTATTTATAATACGTATTTCAATAGCATTCGATGGGACGGACCGTGTGCCGGCTAGTGGGTGAAAACCCTTAGTTGAGCTCGTGGGTCATGCTTCCTTGGAGCCTCGGCAGTCCGCAGTCGGGTCTGGCCTTGTGCACAGAACCGCTACGCAGGGCGCCGTTGTATACTCGAGGCGGCTGCTGAAAAGTGGCCGGAGCGAGTCGAAATAAAATTCGTGAAGTGCGACTATAGTTAAGTGGGATTAAAGTTTTGCAGGGAAAATTTAAAATAATTACGGAAAATTAATTAAAAATCGAGTAGAAAAGGATAAGTTAGTGCAGAAATGTAAATTTGAGAGCAGTTTTCCAAAGGTTGAATGATATAATCTGACAGAAGAGAGTAGCGTTTATTGAAGTGATCGCAGAGGGTTGTAATTACTTAAATTCATGGGAAACGTACCGGGAATTAAGGAATTGTTTATCAAATCTTAATATAGGTAAAGATTAGGAAAAATGTAGTCGATTCCGTGATTAAACAAATGAAATAGGAAATTTACCTGAAAATAAGGGAGGAACGCTGCTCAAATTTTTGAAGGATACATTTATAAATAATGGGTAAAGATGATAAATAAGTATGGAAATTGTAGGAATAGACGAGTATGGACCAGGATATAGAAAGAGAAAGACGTAAGACCTTCCATCGGCAGTCCAGAACCCGAAAGTGAAAATATCATGAGGAGTAGTTCTTGAAATGGAGCTCACCTGCTCATGAATTTTCAACCTCTATGTACAGTACCAACATGGCAATCACCATGGGTACATAGGAGGGATAGAATTATAATCTTGCTGGCGTTTAAGGGGTAGATACACAAAAACCCTAGAAAAAATAAATAAAAACCAACCCCATTCGCCAACAATATTATTATTATTATTATTATTATGGTGGGTTACAGGGTTCAAATCTTGCTTCTCCTTCCCGTTGCCCTCGTAACGCCATACAAAAAGATACTAGCTGCCACTTGGCACCCGTTGCTAGGCAACGTTGGTAATGTGTTCAAGTGGTGGATTGCCCGCAAAAATTGAGTATTATCGCTAGTACTGTAATTGCTTGGACAACCCTCGGGTTCACGAGCTGTCGATAGAAGACCTGCGCTCGCTTTTATCATTTGGTCCCTTGTGTGGAGATTTGAAGTTCATGCTTACTAATAAGGGAAGAATACTATCGTTTTAACGACATACGGAGAGCATTTACGACCTTTCCATGACCCTTCTATTCTAATTAAATATAGGGAAAACATACACCATTCGAGTCAATCACAAAACATGGTTTCAAGGAAAATATAGTTCGTTTGTCAAGTTGATTATTCACAATGAGTTCTTGCTCAATAGTTGTTCGGCTTTGCGGCGGGCACGTTCTTTACGTCCCGGTCGACGATTGCTGGATGGGGCGGTTGGGGAATCTTTGACAGGGGTAGGATCGTGGGTCTTCGTCTGGTAGGATAACTGGGATGGGGCGAAGATGAGCGGGTAAGTTACCGCTTGCCCCTCCCGACTCGCCGCCAGGGCGACTTCCAGTCCTCGAATTTGAGTCCGGAGACTTTGATTTAACTGGCGTTCTTCGGCCCAGCCCCTTTGAGCCGCTGTTAGGCGTTGGTAGACAGATTTTTGTCTGGCCGGACTTGCCCAGGTAGATTTCATTTGTTGGAACTCCTTGGTCAACTGTAAGATTTGTCCATAAAGTGTTCGATTGCTCCGCTGTGCTCGGGATAGTTCCCGTTGTAATAACTGAGTTGGATTCATATCTACCATAAACAAAATCAAATCTAGAGATTCATATTACGAGTATCACAATAATTTTTATCTAAACAAAACGCGTATACACCGAGGAAGAACTTTACCTGGCAAAAACTAACAATAGATTATGATTTTTATTAGCTAAGAATTAACATCATGAGAAAACGCAACTCAATAATATTGGTTCAAGACAACACATGATTGTTATTACTGTCAGGGGAATTTGCTCACTACCCATTCTTCGGGTGTGAAGCCGGAAATGGCCATCGTCGGCCTTTTAGTGCTGCGTGTGCTGCTTGGTGAGGTCCGTTTGGGGTGCCAGTATGAATTGGCAATCCGATCCGCCAGCAAATCCTCTTCCACATTTGCTAAATGCTGGCGAGCTCGGGCCACTTGGGAATCCAATTCCCGCCGTTGAGACAACAAGTCCTCCAATTGTTGTCGGGCTTGCTGGAGTATTTCTTCTGACGGGCTCCATTGCGTAGATGTGCCCGCTCCCAGGTTTTTCCGGTCGAGGAATTTCGACGGCGGAAATTCCGGGCATCGTTCTTGGCGGTGTTGGGCCCAGGCCCACCTCCAGCGATCTGCGAGGGAGAGTGTAGCATTGAGAGCTGAAATTAAAGATCGTCATTGAGTATTCATTTATGGTGAAGCCTCAGAAACGTGATTATCGATATTATTCTATTTGGAATTTGGTTACTAGGGTTTGACACGGATTGTGATTTCAGGTTATTACAAGAAGATACTTCCTTTGAATTGTTTCGAGTATTCACTGTCATGGTTTTCATCATTTAAGGCCTTGAGTGAGGTATTTCGTAACTAAACCTATCATGAGTCAGGAAGGAGTCATATTAGATGGTTTGACATGTAAGCATCCTCATGATTTCTATCCGCTAGATGCATTTCTTAAGGGTCAATAATCTCCTCGATCAATGTAGTTGATGGTTCATTTTGTTACTGAAATAACCAGTCCAATTTCCTCAATGGAACTCAATTACGGGACTATTCGTCCTAATGTAGCGCCAGATTGCTAGTCCTGTTACAGAGCTGTCCAAAATTGGTGATACTGTGCACACTACCGCCTTACGAGTGGTGCATCGTGATATAAATGGTTTATTGAAATTAATACTAATTAAAAACTGCAAATTATTGTTTAATAAAGTCACCGAAAAGTTTTACCATCAAAATTCATTTATTTATTCTTAAAAGTGATGATTATAAAAGGAAAAAATGAATTACCACTATGCATGGCGACCAGCTCCGTCAGTCCTTCTCCTTTTAAGAATGCTTCTGGCCCTTTAGTTACACCCTCTGATTGCGAATTAATTTCCATTATGTTGGTCGATTTGCCGAATTCTGAAATTATCGATTGTTCTAAATGAATTAGTTTATTTACCATCAACAGAGATATTGTTTACGCTAGCTATTTCCGTTCAGTAACTAATTAGTGATTAATGTTTCGGCGATTGACGAAAATTCGATATTTCGCGATCTAGTAAGTTTTGTACATTTCATCTTAGTTGTTAATGTTATCAATTCGTTTAGGAGTTCGGCAAGTATTTTTGTTGACTCGTCCAGGATGATCTTTAAGCACGGCAGCACAACGATCGGGTACGTGGTGAGTAGTTTAATTTGTGATCCGATTTCGCATGATTTTGATGTCATTATAGGGATTCAGGGTCTATTCTCTACTTGATTATTAGAATGAGCCTTCATTATTTATCTACGATGTTATTCGCTATTTCTTGGAGGATGGAATATCTATTACGCAAGGAAGAATGGGTTTTTGAGTCTTTGGAGATTTTAGTTATTTTATTCAATATCTACGGAACATATTTTCTCGTATTTTGGATCTCGGAATTATTCGTTCCTTAAGTAAAGTTTTGTTCGTCTCACTTTGAATTCAATTAATAAAATTTTAATCCTATTGATGTAATTTATCTACGAATTTAATCTATTAATCATGCGAATTTTATTTTGTATCAACGATTCAGTTAATTCAAGTTTTTTTATTAATGACTCGGAATTAATTCCATTTTTTCAAGTAACTAATTCATTTTATTTTACTATTAATCTATGAATTAATTTGTCAATTATTTTATCATCTAATCCACGAATTACTTTCGTGATAGTCAATTATTTTCCTTGCTTAATTCCTGGAATTGGCTGCTCCATAAGCTACTTCGTTTTAACTAATAATTCAATTACATGCTTTTACTGAATTGTTACCACATTTTTATTAAAACCAGTTTGATCTATGATTTGCTTGTATGGCTGTACTGTCTATCTATGATTATAGTAACTTAATCGCTTTACTCTTGCTAATTTACGATAATTTGATAAAGAAACTACTCTAATGGTAAGCAATAAATCATTTAATCGTTACATTATCTATAAACAATAGTCATCATAATTTAATTTAACCGAATCGTTGATTTATTCATTTAATAATTTCTCACTCAAAATATGCAGTCAGTTTAATCACATCAGTCTCTTTTTATTTAATTTATTTCGAAATATTAGTTCAACGTAGTTATATCAATGATTTCACTTTAATTGATTCCAGTACCCTTTCCCTTTAATAGACCTTAGGCGCATATTGTGTTTATATTATATTTACTGAGTGCCCACTGGACTACTCGGTGTGATAATTTTAAGCCGTGTGTAATATAAATTTTAGGTCGATTTTTCAGAATTGAGAAACGAGGAAGCAGCCAGAGACTCCTTCCTTGTTTCTCTTTTCAGCTATAGGGATAAATAATGACGTTACGACCGCTGCGTTGCGCACGCTGAGTCTTCACGGGTACATATCATTGGCGATTTTCCACGCACTTACATGCATCTGCACTATGTAGATTTTGCTTTCTTGCGTTATGTGTTGGCTGTGGGCCGGAAAAATTTCGACAGATTAATTTAGTTATAAAAACATATAGACATTTTATATATATGAATAATATTTATTAATTATGAACAAAATAACATATTTACCCATCATTGACAATCCATAAAATATCATAAGATAGCATATCATAATATAAAACCAAAATACCTCTCTCCCCACGTCGACGCCGAGCAGAGCTCTACTGAGATGCAAGGAACGTGACGTGGAAAGAGGGTTCCACCATAAATATTTCTCACCTAAATAATAATTGAAAATAGCTGTAAATTCGAAAATAGTTTCAAAAAACGATTAAGATTTTCAAAAACGGTTTTAACGATTTTCAACAAAATGGTTTTTGGTTTGAAAAATGGTTTTTTCAAAAATGGTTAAGTTAAATGTGAAAATAGATCAGTATATATACCTAATTTTCTCGCATGTGAAAATTGATGCAGTAAAACAAAATTCGACCTTGTTATTTTCTAGTAAATTCTATTATTTACTTTTATTATTTCTTGATTTATTTTTATAATTTTTTATTTAGAATTTTTTATTGAATTATTGTTAATTCAAATTTTTCAATTTAATTGTCATTTTTATGAACTTTTATTAATTTTTCCATTTTGTCGAATTTGTTGTGTTTTCTTGTTATGTTTGTATAGGTATCGTGCGGATCTTGATGCGTTTTGTTATTATTTTAATTTTATTTTTATGTTTATTATTTTATATTTAATTCTCTTATTTTCTCATATTTTATATGGTTTAATTGGTGTTTCTAGGTTTATTTGAATCTGCATGTTATGTTTGCATGTGTGTTACTGATCCATTTAAACATTTCTCAAGGCCGTTTACGTTTTGGCCCAACAATTATTATTATTATTATTATTATTATTATTTTATTATTATTATTATTATTATTATTATTATTATTATTATTATTATTATTATTATTATTATGTTTATTATTATTATTATTATGATTATTACGATTATTATTATTATTATTATTATTATTATTATTATTATTATTATTATTATTATTATTATTATTATTATTATTATTACTATTATTATTATTATTATTATTATTATTATTATTATTATTATTATTGTTATTATTATCATCATTATTATTATTTTATTGCAACGGTCGTAATTCCTCTCAGGTGCCCTACGCTTTTGCCAGTATATCTGCTACGATGGATCCAAATGTTATCAGTGGCATCTGATGCTTGTTGATACATTGACACCTAAAACTAAATGCGTCCAAACATACTAGTAGACTCAAGACACAAAGATGTTTTTGAGCTACCACCCAGATAGACAACGATGTAGTAACTCGCCATTACTACACCGTCTAGCAGACATCACTTGACTCAGGTATGACTGTGAAGCATCGCATAATGATGCTCAAAAAGGCCTGAACTTGCACGTACCAGAAGGGGGAATGTAGGGAGTGCTGTCCGATTAACACGGAGCGTTGTGGTGTCGGCTGTTGATCCCTACGGGGAACACAGCAATCGAAAAATGTACGTAGAATCATAAAATCAACTGAAACCTTTAAGGTGGAAGTTTATCCGAAAGGATTCTGCCTACTCTTCGGAGAGGCTGGTAAAACTAAGCTCGGTGCACAATGTTGAGTGAGGACAGAAGCCTGAGCGAGAAGCGAGATCACTTATACGCTCATAATCAACCAAAAAAAAGCTCCAAAGGATACTACCGAAATTCGGGATGGCATTAAGTTTTATAGAAATAAATGTTACACTTTTCTCTGTTTCTTTGCTAATAAATTATTTAACCATAACAGTAAGGAATTAGAATAACCATTACAGTGTAGCCAGACGATTAATTAGTGAATTTATGCCACAACCGAGCTTCAGTCTTTAAAAAATGCCTTAATATAGACATAGAATAAAGAATTTTATCAAACAAAGTGAACCTTTTTAAAATGATTTTGTCTTATTGTAGACATGGACCCATACAAAATTCTGAATAGAGAACTCGAAAAATCGCGCAAGGAAAATGCCGTACTACACCATTAATCACTACAGTTGACAAGAGAGATCCATCAGATTAAATCAACTTGGGTGGAGCCCACAAAAGTAAAAACACAGTATCAAAGGGTGATCGCTGCATAACGCGGATGGGCCGAGGAAAAACGGCTTGGCCAAGCGCAGAAAACCCAGATCCGTGGTTTAGAAGTAGCGTTATCGGCTTGTTAGGAGGGCGATGCCGTAACGTACCCACTTGTTTTTGCGCCAGCTCAGTTGACCTATAGGGAGGCAACCGAGGCAACTAAACCATCAGTAAAACATGCTCAGCGTCGCCCAGGAAAGATGGAACGCGCGAAGCGTCGAGCGTTGCAAATTAAAGGATAATCAAATATATAATTGTTGGAATTTAATAAACGATCGTTTTAAATGCTTTAGTTTATTTGTTTATTGGTAATGATTGGGTTAAATCCATTAAATTGAAACTATAAAGAGGTTCGGACGAATGGTAAGTGATTAAGTATATCGAATATGATGAGAAGGAACCGGAACAAGAAACCGCACACAGATCTCCTATCGGTAGTGCGTTGAACCCACTATGAGATCGGGACTTAGCAGTTCTTTCGTAGCGCTCACCTTTGGCGATCTCATAACCAGTGGTTACAGTACCAACGTTGTTTAGCAACCGGTAACCATTGGAAGACAAGAAAGATTCTATGTAGGGGTCAAGGTTACACCAACCATAAACCCCACAGTATCTTCACTTCAAAACCGATTTTCGTCTCAGTTATTGCCCTATTAAAGCTCTATTAGGTCAAAGGAAACATATTAATCGTTGCTTCCTATTGGTGGGTTACAGGGTTTCGCATCTTGCTTAACTTCATGGCTACCCTGGTAACGCCATACAAAATGATGCTGATCGCCACTTGGCACCCGTTGCTAGGCAACGTTGGTAATGTGTTCAAGTGGTGGATTGCCCGCAAAAATTGAGTACCATTGGCTAGTACTATAGTTGCTCGGACAACCCTCGGGTTCACGAGCTGTCGATAGAAGACCTGTGCTCGCTTTGCTCTGTCCCTCGTAACTATTCAGGATTAGTTCTTAATTGACTGTGGAAAACTGAGACGTAATAAGGTTACTTGTGACAATACTGACATGCAATTTCAAAAGAAACGACTCAACTAAGGCGAAAACTACTCTATTTGAATCAATCACATGTGGACTATCTACTGTTTGGCGTTTTGAAGTTGCGTTGCTCGACGTCGGGCACGTTCCTTGCGTCCCGGTCGACGATTGTTTGCTGGAGTGATGGCTTGTTCTGTTACTGGGGTGCTCTTCTGCGGCATTTGGGATGGGGCGAAGATGAGCGGATAAGTGACCGCTTCACCTTCCCGGCACACCGCTAGGGCGACTTCGAGTCCCCGATTCTGGGTACGCAGACTCCGATTGAGCTGGCGTTCTTCGGCCCAGCCTTTTTGAGCTGCGGTGAGTCGTTGGTATAGTATCTTCGTCCGTTTAGGGTCTAAACAGGTCGCTTTGGTCTGCTGCACCTCGCGAGTTAATTGCAGGATCTGACTGAGTAGCTCTGCATTCGTCTGCCTCGCACGGTCCAATTCAGATTGTAAGATTGGTAAGGAAGACATTACTACAATCAAATAGATGATGTTAATTTATTATTGAGCAAGTTATATAATTGTTTATTTCATTAAACAAAACACGAATAACTCTAGCTATAAGAAAAAGAAATAACACGTAGTCTTCTAATATTTTCAATCAGTTATTACATAAAGTCTGTCATTGTTGGTTTACTCGTCCGGACAATATCTCTTCAGGCTCCGTTTGAGAGCCTCAACGGTATAGGGTCTTCTGGTGTCTCGAACTGGATGAGGGGGATAGGCGACTGCAAATCGCCCGGCAAGGATGTCTTCGACCACGTTCGCAAGGTACGTCCTTGCCTTAACCACCTGTAAATCTACCTGCTCCTGCACCCTTTCCCATTGGGTGAGGAGCTCCTGTGCGTGCAGGTAGGTCTCTGCAGCTGGATATTGCCGTTCCGAGAGACATGATCGTTGCAACTGATTGAGTATCCTCGTGGTTGGCGGGACTCCTGTCGGTTCCTGTCTGACGGTCTCTCGACGGGTAGTTCGTTTGGGTGACATGTCTAAACATTACTGCTATTAGGTTCGCTTGATTTATCATTTTAAGTTATTAGCAAGCAAATTGTATCTATGTTAATAGTAAGGGCGTCATATACGTGACCATTGCCTTTCTTTACGCGATGGAATATTAATAAGCAGGTTGGGTTACTTTGTGGGTCAGGTTCTTTAAGGAGCACTCCTTTATGGGGAAAGTGTGTAATTAATCATATGGGTGAGATAACTTGATGTTTAACTTATTCGATATATGCATCGTAACATTAAAATTTTTCATGTAGGCGGATACTCGTACATTGACTTAAGGGAGTCTGTACATTGATTTAAAGTTTGTTTACTAACTTTTAATTACAGTTGTTCGAACTTCAAGATTTAGGCCGGATGTTGATCGGAGATAACTTGGTCGCGTGCAGGTGTATCCTGGTGGGCGAACGTTTTCCGGCGGATGTTACCGTTACCACTTAAGCGGTTGACTAAAGGTGAATTACATTGTTCACATCCGGTGATTGTATTATTTGTGTCATATTTTCAGAATTACTGGTCAAATGTTCGCCTACACTCGATTATCTCAATTTCCGGTAAGTTATTTCGTTGATTAGTTTAAATGCACTTTATTAGCAAATTTTAGGAGGACTTCTACGCTTACCGAGTTTTCTAAATAGATGCGATACCCTTCTGTTGGAATAACTTCGCTAAGTGAAATTTAATGTGATCTTAATATAAATTCACTTTTGTCCTAAACTTTGATTTTTCCAATCCTATTAATTTAATTTACGTAATAATTCATTCATATTATCTCTAATCAGTTTGCTGTAATTACCGAATTTATAAGAATTGAAGAAAACCTTTTCCGAATCTGTGAATTTATTTTGGTTTTAACTAAGGGGTCGTGTTATTGGTAATGCAATCTGATGTCCATTATTCAAATTGCTAATAGTTTCAAATCCGTGAATTCAGTCTTACTTTAATTTACATTTTTACGGTTAGTCAATTCATCTCTAGTCTTAATCTATGAATTACTTTAATCTACTAATCATAGCTCGTTAAGGAACTTATTTTATTTATTCTTATTCAATATTTTACTTTACCAAAACTAGATTATTTGGGTTTTACTCAATAGTCACTTGAACTAATTTAATCATCTCAATTGTCACCAATAAATTGATTCAATTTAATCAACGATATTTTTATTTGCATTCATTTTATTTTTAATCAATAATTTAATCTAAATACTGGGATTGCTCAATCACTTCTTCAACTTTATCAAGATGAATTAACAGTGAATTATGTAGTGTTACATTAATTTGAATCAACAATTTAATTAAGGAATCCCATACTTTTGTTCAAGAATCGTTTTACGTTTAATTGATACATTTCTTTATTTGAAATCAATGAATTCGATTCTTAATTGCTTCCATTTTTATCGGGGGTTGATTAGATCAACACATTACTCGTTCTTACTCGAAGATCAGATTACTTTTATTGAAATGAATTATAATAATTTAATTGATGGAATTATTTGCCATTACCCTAATTTTAATCACTAATTTACGATCATTATGAATTATCTTTACTGCAATTTTAAGCCATAAAACACTTTACTTCTAAAATCAATGGTTAATTTAACTTTTATCAATAATTTCAACTTAATCGAATTCAATGATTCCCAATAAATTTTATTTATTTCAAAATGTTAATCCAAAATAGTTATAACAACGATTTCAGTTAATTTAACCCAAGTACCCTTTCCCTTTAATAGGCCTTAGACGCATATTGTTTTCATATTATATTTATTGAGTGCCCACTGGACTACTCGGTGTGACAATTTTAAGCCGTATGTAACATAATTTTAGGTCGATTTTACAGAATTGAGAAACGAGGAAGCAGCCAGAGACTTCTTCCTTATTTCTCGCTTCAGCTATAGGGATAATATTGACGTTACGACCGCTGCGTTGCGCACGCTGAGTCTTCACGGGTACATATCATTGGCGATTTTCCACGCACTTACATGCTTCTGTACTATGTAGATTTTAATTACTTGCGTTGTGTGTCGGCTGTGGGCCGGAAAAATTTCGACATTAAAATTTATAAAAGCATATAAAATAAGTTAGATATATGTAGAACAATTTAAATATATTAATAATATTTATTAATTAGGACAAAATAACAGAATTACCCTTCATGACCATTCCAAAATTTTCATACAAAAGCATAAAAGTATCATAATAGAAAACATAAATGCCTCTCTCCCCACATCGCCGTCAAGCAGAGCTCTACAGAGATGCTATGAGCGTGATGTGGAAAGAGGGCTCTGACATAAATATTTCTCACCTAGAATAATAAAACAAATTCTCGAAGTGGTTTTCAAATAGTTCTAAACTGGTTTGAAAAATGGTTTAGACAATTTTCAAAATGGTTCACAAATGGTTAAGTTAAATGTGAAAATGGATCAGTATTTATACCTATTTGTATGACGTGTGAAATTTGATGCAGTAAAACAAAATTCGACCTTGTTATTTTCTAGCAAATTCTATTATTTATTTTTAATATTTTTTGATTTATTTTTATAATTTTTTATTTATAATTTTTATTGAATTATTACTAATTCAAAATTTTCGATTTAAATTTCATTTTAATGAACTTTAATTGATTTTTTCCAATTTCGTCGAATTTGTTGTGTTTTCTTGTTATATTTGTGTAAGTATCGTGCGGATCTTGGTGCATTTTGTTATTATTTTATTTTATTTTTGTGTTTATTAATTTATATTTAATTCTTTTATTTCTCAGATTTTATATGGTTTACTTGATGTTTTAGTGGGTGTATTTAAATCGCGTGTTGTTTTTGCGTGTGTATTTCTGATCCATTTAAACATTTTGAAGGCCGTTTACGTTGTGGCCCAACACTATCCATTCCGCAATCCTAAATCTCACTGACAGGATTTTGAAAAAAAGAAACCTTTATTCGATCCGCCTTAATTTCCCTCTAACTCATGCCCACACTTCTCATATTTTAATATTTGAGTATAATAACGAAAATTTTCAATTTTCTAGGTGATCATTTTAAATATTTGTCATCATAATTTTATTGTAATGAAAATTTGAATGACTTTAAAATTAAAATGTTTATCACAGTAAATTATTTTTTCTATATTCTAGTTTTGATCTCAAATAAAATCAGTTTTAACAAAAATATGATGTATGACACTTTTTTATACGTTGAAAAAAAGGTTTTTAATGGAAATTGTATTCAACTACAAAAATTTGGTGTTTAAATGATTTAAAATTTCAAATATTATTTTATCATTTTTTATTTTATTGATAATTTTTAATTTTCTTTTCTAATAATATTTTTGATAATAAATGTCGACCTCATCAGAAAATTCTAATTTACCAGGAATTACAGCTAGTAAATTAATAAAATATATTAACATTTTTAAAATTTTATAATTTAGCTGATATTGATAATTTAACACTAAAATTATGCCGAATGACTGACGATGATTTATTTCAATCAAATCTTGCGAATACATTGAAGCCAATAATAATTGAAGTTTCTAAAAACAATGAAAATCGAGTCAAACTGTTTGAATTGCTCGTACATATTAATAATCGGATCAGAGCTACAAGAACTCTTAAAATGCCATTAGAACCATTTTTTGAATTATTAAATGATACATCATTATTTGTACATTCGACAAATTTAGCTCACATGTATATTAAACTTTGCTTCCCAAAATATGATCAAGAAACAAGAGTGAGATTGCTACCTTTGCTTTTCAGCTCATTAACTGAAGACAAAAACATGTCTCAAAAAGATATTTTGCTTCATGTATCTTTACCAACATTGCAGTCAGTAAAAATCACTGATAACAACAGAAAAGTATTCGAAATGGCAAATATGAGTTACCAACGGAAATATATAATAGAATTTCTGACACTGATCTTGTTAACTCCTTACAATTACAAATCCCTAATGAAGGACAATAATTCATCCGAAATTTGTCGGGTTCCTGATGGAATGAACGCGCTAGATTTCTCGCGTGTCATCAAAAATGACGTAACAAGTTTTTTGGCTAATGATGATCTAGAGAAGGCGAAATGTGGAATTGTGAATTTCTTAATCCAGCGTTCGTTTCCAGACGACGAGATCGTGCTAGCGCTATGTATTGCTCACTCGGACACTCGACATTCTGTCATATCACTTGTTGACAAGGATGCAAAAAGTCTTTACATGCAGATGGACTGGGAGAAGCTAGATGTGCTCAATCTATTGCTCGATTGGTTCGTGCCACGACCCAGACCATCCGATCCCGGTAGCAACCAGTCAACGAATCAAACTAATTGCCGCCTCCGACTCCCAGTTGCTGCACAGAACAAGATCGGAGCGCTTCTAATGCGATCGAAGATCTCGCTGCCAAATAAATTGGCTCCGGCGTTAGCAGAGGCCGCCTCTGTGACATTTCTTGATAGCTCCAACAGGAATGTACATCCAAAACAGATCGATACCGGATTTGCTCTTGTAGCACAGCTTTGTGCTTTGTGAGTATTTTCAATGCATTTTCGGGAGAGGAGGGGCTTATATTGATAGCCATTGCCCGACACCCTTAATCTTCCTTATTAAATGATCATTTTGATTCAGCTGCAGTGACATGACGGATGAAATATCGGAGAAACTACTGAAGAATCTCATTTATTTCATGCAGAGGCCTCTGGATCAGCATGTTGGTGTTTTATATTGCCTATAAATTTTCTATTATTATTATTGATTATTATAATGAAACTTTATTTGCTGTCACCGATCATTGTACTAATCGATTCTCCATGTAATTCTAGGACTCACCACTGAAGATAAAAGCGCTCAATCTGATCCCACAGGTGCTGAAAAGGAATCACCAGTTCCTACTGCAAGATACAAATTATTTATCGCAACTTTTTGATTCGTTGTGTAATCCAGTTAGTTTATTATTATTGTTGTGGTTGTCCCCTTGATTCACTCTGTTACCATGCATTATCAACATGTTGATTATATATTGCCACTAGAATATTGATCCGGAAATCAGGGAGGCCGTCAAGAGCTGCCTCAAGAACATCGCCATAATATTCCAGCATAAATCCATAAGCGAGGATTCCAATGCATCTGCCAAGCTAGAGAACATTTTATATCTCAATTTCAATAAGGTGACAGAATTGATGATGATTTAATAGCGCATTTGACTTACTACCAATTCATTTACAGGATGATGAGCAATGCCGGATGTCCGTGGTGTACTTTGCTGGATTGGTCTATAGTTCTGTGCATATTCCAACCCGGTTCCTGCTACTGGAGGCTCTTGGGGACCAGTAAGACTATTATTGATTATTTTTTATCCATTATTAATTTAATTTTATTAATAATTGACTAATACTGATTACTGCTTATTATTATTGATTGTTGGCTATTATTATTGATTACTAGCTACTTTTATTGATTACTGACTAATATCATTGATTAATGGCTATTATCATTGATCGCTGGTTATTATTATTGATTACTAGTTAATATTATTGATTATTGATTATCATTTTATTATAATTATTGTTTCATATATAATTTTTGGGTAAAGTTTGTCTTAATTTCTACTGTTTTCAAAATCATGCGAAAGTATTGGATATCCGGAATACCAACCGATCTCTATAATTACTTTGATTAGACACAAATTACTTGCTCTCAACTCATTTTATAATTATTAAAACTAAATTGTAATAAAATCATTTAAATTTTTGGTGGTAATTATTATTATTATTATTATTATTATTATTATTATTATTATTAATTATTAACCATTATAATGAAACAGGAGCAAATTGGTACGAGAAGAAGCGGAACGGGTATTCAGTGAACTATTTACTCCATCAGCACAGCACGATATAGTTATGAAAAATGTGAAATTGCCGTATTTTGTGGAGCTAGTCAACTATGTACGTCCACAGTTTTCAACCCAATGTTATGTTACTGTAAATATTTCAGCACGGACACCTGTACAATCGGAATCTGTTTAGTGATCCTGTCAAACTGATACCAGTAAGATTTGAATATATTATTTCCATTTTTACTATCATGTGCAGTTTTATTGATTTATATGCATTTTTAAATGTTGGTATTTATATAGTAATAATAAAATAATAAAAAATATTTAAAATATAAAAAAATAACAAAATAGTAATTATAAATAAAAATGAAATGATAATAATACTAAAAATAATTATTGTAATGAAGTAATAAAATATAATCAAAATTTATATGAAAAAATAAATATTGATAATAATAATAATAATAATTAAAAATAATTACTAAAAAAGTAATTTTAAATAAATAATAAAAAATATAAATAATAATTAAATAATAATACTAAAAATAATTATTATGAATAAATAATAAAATATAATAAAAATTTATATGAAAAAAATAAATTATAAATAAATAATTATAAGTAATAAAAAATAATTAAGTAATAATAAATTATAATAATAATTATAGTAATAATAATAATAATAATTAAAAATAATTATAACTAAATAATAAAAAAATGCTAAATAATAATAATTATTATAAATAAATAATTATAAGTAATAAAAAAATATTTAATGAAAAACATAAATATTGATAATAATAATTAAAAATAAGTAATAAAAATCATATAATGAAAAAATTAATTTTGATAATATAAATATAATAATAATAATAATAGTAATTATAAATAAAAATTTATATGAAAAAAATAAATTATAAATAAATAATTATAAGTAATAAAAAATTATAATAAAAAATTATATAATGAAAAAAATTAATTTTGTTAATATAAATATAATAACAATAATAATTATAAATAAAAATTTACATGAAAAAATAAATAATAATAATAATAATAATTAAAAATAAGTAATAAAAAAATAATAACTAATAATAAAAAAATACTAAATAATAATAATAACTAAAAATAAATAATTATAAATAATAATACTTATTTTAAAATCAGTAATGAAAAATAATTAAATAATAGGAATAATAAGAATGATAATTATGATAATAATAAAATAATTTATTATACATAAATATTTATAAGAATCTAATATAAAATAATTATAATAATTAAAATTATAATTAAACATTGTCGTAAAATTTAAATATTGATAATAATAAGAAATTTAACTCTGTCCTAGGTGGTCGAATATATTCGAATGTGCATTCTATCGCTTGATGTTGGCCTGACGGAGCAAATGAAAAAAGAATTGGTGTATGACAAGATGGATGATTACAGATATCGCATTTTCCGCAATATCCAATATTATGTCAGTATCCAGGCTGAAAAGGCGGAAAGTGATGTAGCATCAGCAAAAGCGCTAGAAATGTACTGCAAGCTCGTCCAGGTCATTTATTACACCAAAAATTGTAAGTTTCCATTAAATTCAAAGAATTCGTATGAAACTGGATGATATTTCCTTTAGATTTCATGAATTTTCTCGAGGAGATTATTGCGGCTTCCCCAAAAATTCTACCGACTAAGGAAGGAATTATTTTACATCGCACAAAAGTAGGTATTTATTGGTCTGAATTGAATTCTCTCACATTGGTCGTTTTAATACATGTCTCCAATATCAGAAAGAAATTAATATTTTAGATAAATGCAAACTGAGCCGTCTTAAAATCCACACAAATGATGAAATATGGACTTCAGCTATTTTAATTCTGCAATTTCATTTATATTTTGTTATTAATTTTTCAGCTTTTTCAGGAAATAATGAATTTTTTGGACATATTTCAATATAAAGTGAATTAGATCAATTTTAAATTATAAATTAATGTAACAAATTAAAAGCCAATTATTTTTAATTTTGAATTAAAGTTTAATAACTTATTTCCTCTCCGGAAATTCTTTGTATGCCTTCTATTTTCCTGCATTATGAAAATTGTCAGAATTTGTTATATTTATAAATTATGGATTTCAAAAAAATTTCGGGATTCCAAAAATTTCTTCAATGGCACTTATTTTTTGTTCCCTGAATTCTATTATTTATGTAATTTTTGATATTTTCGGTTATGAAATATTAAATTGATTATATCTAAAATAAATTTAACGCCAATATTTCTTCATTTTTTAATTTTTATACAGGTTTTTCAATTTCTACACCTATTTCCATTGGAATAATAGCATCTATAATGACGATTGTTGTGCAAACCAACTCAATAAATTTTAATTTATCAGAAAATTTTTAAAAATAAGTTTTAATAATTTTTGATTAAAATTTAATGTTTTTATCTCATTAGCTTTTTTGGGGGATAAACTCCTATTCGGGAAAAAAATTAAGATACATTGACCAACATTTTTATAGTCTTCACGATACCTCTCAACCTCATCTTATCTCATGCAAACTTCACTAATGCAAATATACAATTCACTCTTGAACTTCCTAACTCTGAAGGCAAAATTTCTTTTTTAGATACCTTGATAAGTTCCTCTCAAGTTTCTGACACTCACTTTCAACACAGATCTATCCACTAAAAATCTACACAGTGGATACATTCTCCCTTGGGAAAGTCACGTTCCACTCCAGCGAAAAATAGCAATTATTAATAGGAGAGAGAAAACGAGTAATGAGAAACTGTTCTGGCAAAAAAACAAGAAACTCTCGAGAATTTCAAAACACGTTTTTTACAAAATGGATATTCAAAAGAATTCATATAGAAATATTTTTAAATGAATACAGCTCCAAAAAGAAAGTCAACGCAAAAGAAACACGACAAACCAATATACCTACGCTTCCCTTTCTTGAACAATAAGGTATCTAATGTAATCAGATCTTTCATTCACAGCACAGATTTACCTGTACATATATTCGCCCAACCTTCACCACTGAAGCACCTTTGAAATCACAACTTCGAAAATCTCAAAAGCCCAAACATCAGACCTTTATCAGCAACATTGTCTGTGCCGTTCTCCTACCAAATGTTTTTGCTATTCTAAAAACAGTATGCCAAATCACTTGCATGAAATGCGACGCAATATACATAGGAGAAACACAACATTCCGATCGCGACTCAATGAACATAATAAAAGCAAAGTCAGTAATTATCACGAAAACTGGGAAAAAGTACACAATTCTGCGCCACTACACGATATTGAGATATTGGCGTTAAATTTATCTTAGTTATAATTAATTTAAAATTTCCATAACATTTGAGATAATGCATGAGAACCTAAAATATCTAACATTACATAAATTCTATCGGAAGAGGCGAAAGACTTTGGTACATCGGAGTGCTTCTTTAAATTCATAATTATAGATATAATATAACAAATTTGGGCAGGAAAAAAATTCATAATTTCCCGAAAATTCTGAAAAAATTAATAACAAAATATAAATATTTGTGGATTGGTGTTTTTTTATTTAACAAAATATAAATTCGCATTTTATCATTTTTTATTATCTTGTATTTATTTATATTTAATTAAATAAAATTAATTAAATAAAAATGTTAATTAAAAAATATTTGAATTAAAAAATAATAAACAATTATGGGGAAATCCAATATAATTTTTTCATTATAATTACTACTGGTTACAACTTCATTCAGAATTTAATGCTCAGTGATTGTCAAGATGAATTGTTCAATAGAGAAAATTGTGCTAGTGCACATGCTCTTTTGGCGCTTGAAATGGAAGACGACAATGCATTGGATACTAACTTAAAAAGCATGCTTGACGCATTGCCTGTTTTGAGTGTCAAACAATTAAATCTCCAGAAATCTATTCCCCAACTTTGTTCTTATCTTGGAAATGCATTAGGGTTCTCGTATTTGGCGGAACGCTTAGTTGTCCGTCAAAAGAATATTGATGTACGAGAGCCAGTCTCACTATTTCTGCAAAAAATCGGTATGTGTGACAGTTGCATAGCAATAACCCGTCAATATATGTTCATAATGATATAGATCCGATATTCACCGTGACAAACTCAATACAGGAATCTTACAATTACGGATCATTGCTTGAGAGTCTATGCGTCGTGTTTGATTGCTTATCGGCACTTTCTCAATCAGGTTCTATTGTGTTCTTGCCGGCTGGTAAATTCGCTGATGAACAGTCTACATGGCCTAACAAAGCTCTGATAGCTAAGCGATGTCTTTCGTATGTTTTAACTTTTTTTCCTTTCTCCAAACTATTTTCCCTTTATCTAGTTACATTCGAATGACAAATTCTCCAATAAAAGTCAAGGAAGCGGCATTGCATTCGTTGGCATCTCTATGCATGGGCGAGTCAAATTTCGCTCACACCCAAGCAATTCTAGAGGTGTTATTGTCACTACATTCCGTAAGTTTATATTGCAATAATAATCCTAATATTATTTAATAATCATAATAACATTAATAATTATAAAAAGTAATTAACCACTTGCGCTATATTGACGTGCCAGGCACGCCTTGATGATTTTTTTCAAAACCGCAAGTGACGTGTATACCACGTCGGTAGCATTTGTCGCAAAAACAAAAACGACGTGTATAACCCCTGAGCTCGCTGACGCGGTGAGACGTCGATGCCTTACGATACTTTACATATATAGTAGAGCGCGGCCCATCTACCGAAAATTAAATCATAGCGCAAGTGGTTAAAATTAATATATACTAATAATAATGATGTTAATTTATAATATAATACATAATAAAATATAATTAGTTAATGAATAAAAATAAAAAATTATGATAATTATTAATTAATAAATAATAATAATAACCCACATTCACGATTTAAAAATTCTTCACTCGAGATAAATATTTCGATTCATAATTATATGAATATATTTCCATTATTCGGAGAAATATTACTGGATTAAAATTAAATATTAATTATCTTATATGGTAAACAATTTAAAATTAATGAAATACCTATAAAAAATGCTTAGATTTTAAAAAATTATTTATAATTCATGAAGCATCTCATCTAAAATGTAAATTATCATATGATCAATTAAAATCAATTTATATAAATTATAATTGAACTAAAATAGGACTGTTTGAAAATATTTAAAGAATTAAAGTTTTTAAATATAAATTAATAATAACTGTTTTATAACAAATATTTGATCAAGAAAAATTTATTTCAACAGAAATAGCAATACGAAGAAAGCAAAATATTATTCTTTTTATTTTTTTTCTTATTAGTAAAATATATAGTGAATTTTTTAAAAATTTGTCTCAACTCATTTTTAATTTCTTTTCAACGATTTCTTATACAGACATTCTGATGATACAGACATTCTGATGATAAAATCCGTTTTGAATGTTTTCTTCAACGATTTAGATTTTTGAAACATAAACCACATTTCTGCAAAAAAATGTTTTTAAGGATCCGAATTATTTAAATTATGCATTTAAAGTGAAAAATCTATTTTCAGATAGACTTTGGAGTAAAACGGCGTGTTATCGTTTCAGATTAAAAATAATAAAAAATGTATTCAGGTTTTATTTATATTTTACAATTATATTTTTTAAAACACCTGAAAATTTTGATTTTTCATTATTTTCTCGAATTACAATAAAAATATACATGAGGATAATTTATCAAGGATGATACAAATTAATATTTCCAAAGTATCATTTATTTAGTAATCAATAAAGTCTAATGTCAAAAATCAAAAAGTCAAATCTATTCAAGCACTCATATTATTATATCAGTAACAAAGATTTCATTCTAAAATTTTACATAAACCCAAAATCAATACAAATTTATCATTTTACATCTCCTTATTGAATTTACGAGATTAAATCTTGTATTTTTTGGGATTGTTTTCCATCCTAAACCAAATTAGATTTGGCTTTTCAACAGTCTTCAAGTATATTTAGGAAGCACTGTTTGCGGGCTATTTAAGCGATTCTATTTCATTTGTTTTCATCAAACTTTGAACTTTTCTAATTTAGTGAACTGTGGAATTGTCTGCCATAGGAATATAAATTGGTATTTATAATACTATAAAAAAGAAATCCATTTGAAATTCATCCAGAGTATCACGCCACTTCCTTTACATTGTCTCTTTATTTTCTCAATTTATGCTGAATTTGTAATCCTTCTCATCGCCAGGGCTTTTGAAAGAAAACCGCCTCGCTCCCATTCATGATAACGTGATATGCATAATGTAATACTCTGCGTTTTTCTTTGTGTCATAAATAAATATTTAAAAAATATATTCAAATAACTTTTAACTAATTTAAAATTTTATTTATATAAATATTATAATTTTTATTTATATTACATTTTTTTAAAAAATAATGTAATTTAAAAATTCTATTATCTTAATATTATTATTATTATTATTATTATTATTACAACTGTGATTCCCTAGTAGCAACAAAAATTAAAATATCGGACAAATAAATAACGAAGTATGCCTTTGCTGCAAACTAATTTTTTCATCAATATAATAATTATTTTACAGCAAGAATTATTCTATTATTTACTTATCTGATATCATGGTTAAAATGCAATAAACTACGCACAATTAAAAATTAATAAAAATTGATTAAAAATTGATAAGCATTTATTTAAAAAGTATATATGTTCTTGAAGTATTCTTATACATTGATTAAACCAATCACTTCGCATGGTCTTTTTAAAGACAGAAACTGTAAACAACTTTAATATTTCATTGATGTTCCCGATATTTATTCCTTTTTTTCTCAAATATCTTTTCATAATACTCCAAAACCCTTCAACTGTCTGGGTATTAGCTTCAGTAACAGGATCTAGATAAAACATACTATGGTTAACTGTTTGATGGGTATAGTCAAAATTTCTTAAAATGGAAACCAAACCTATATACCCGCGCCATTCGTCCGTCACAATGGTAGTTCCTGCGCCTTATAACGTCGAACAAGAACCTCCTTGACCTATGCTCGACTTGCTCAACAAAATATTCATTTGCATTTCCTCTCACAACACCTCCTATAACCCACCCATTTTTGGTTTCTTAAACTTCTGCGTCTCCTGTATTTTCTTTTCACTAGCAAGCACTCATCGATCTCAACTGTTGTGCCTGGTCCACCGATAATGTTACTTTCGTTTAAATTAATATAATGAAAAACTAAATCGTTAAATTTTTTGTACCAAAGTGTAATTGTACTACAGTTTTTCTTTATATCTAATGCAACAAAAACTGCGGACACATCTTTTCTCCATTCGTTTAACGTATAAAAAACTTCATGTAAGCTCAATTTTGCATGCCAAAATATTGTTCCTTTTAAAAAATTGACAATCCAATTGTCATTTAGAGATTTATAAAGAAATGTTATTTCCATATGCCAAAAAATAAATTCAAACTATTATTTATTAATCAATTTCTTATCAATTTTTAATTGCGCGTAGTTTATTGCATTTTAACCGATATCATTATTATTATTTATTGAATTCTGAAATCAATTCAAGATTAAGGAGATTAACATATAGATTATTTAACATTATTATTAACGATTACTTCATCATTGGCAGAAGTTAACATTGCAACGTATATACTAGATAAAAGACCCAATTTTGCATAGAACTGTAGCGGAAACCATTGTCAGTGTGGTAATGGGCCCTTATTCACCTTACAAAGGCCGATGGTATGAGCGGCAGTTTTCATTATCCAGTCAAAAAATGTCCTCGATAAAAAAAGCAATTTCCAACGATTTGCAATTAGTGATGACTAAACTCCATGAAATCCTTGCACAAGGAAACAGCATTAGCAGACATAATGCGTCAGTTTGGAGTTTGTATCTAGTTCAGAAATTGGGCTGGCATTCAGAAATTTCTCTGTCTCTGTTGCACTCTAGAATTCTAGTAGTGTTGGGAGACAAAGATGGTAATAGATAAATTTTCTGCTGTCTATCAGTTGGTGTTTACTTGTCATCATTAGAAATGGCTCAAGATGCTGCCAGCTGTGTATTGGGAATCATTTATGAACAAAGCAGTTCGGCTGAAAGGAAACTAATGTCAGAAGAATTGATCCAGGTTATTTTGCACGGACAAAGGTAACCAGTCGATCATTTGTAAATGGTTGTTGTTTACTGATGGATATTTTATAGGGGTCGATTGGAAGGTGGAATTGAGGAAGATAAATTTACGGATGCAGAATTGGAGTCCAGAGAGTATGTATATTGGATTAAGATAAGTTGATAAGGTTTACTATCGGGTTTACGCAGGAATAATAAGGCCACTTACAAGGAGTTGTGTTCCCTGGCGAATGAATTGAACCAACCAGATCTCATCTATTCGTTTATGCCTCTAGCAAGTGGCCAGAGCAAATGGTCAGGAAGAGAAGGTGCCTCAATCGGTATGAGTCACATGTTACTGCAACACAGTCGGGAACTAGAGCCGCATATTTCTGGAATAGTTCCAAAATTGTTCCGCTATCGTTTCGATCCCCATTTACGCACACAGAAGGCAATGGAACAGATTTGGAACAATCTCAACATCATTACGCCAAATCAGGAACTTGTAAAGAACTTTAAATTTATGCAATTGGACAATTGTGTTTGATAATCGATTGATTCCAGGTGAAAAGATGCTTTCCGGAAATAGTGTCGGAACTGAAATCAGGGCTTGTCAATGATCAGCAGCGAGTAAGAGAAGCGAGTTGCTGTGCACTACGGGCACTGCTGAAACACGAATCCGCTGATCCGATGGTACTGAGTGATATCGGTGAGTTGGTTCGGTGTCTGATCCGAGTAATGGATGACACGAGAACTGAAATCCGTGAAGCTGCCACCGAAACATCGAAATCGGTAGAGAAATTTTGCGTAATGGTGCTCGATGACCCAGCAAGACGGCAATCGATTGAGCCTTTGCTGTCGAGCCTGGTTCCAGTGTTGCTAGACCAAGGTCTGACCAGCAGTCTGTCCCAAGTGCACCAGTTTGCCCTGGGCACTCTTGGAGTTATCGTGCACAGTGGACGAGCTGCCATTCGCTGTGCTATTCCCAGCATTGTTATTGCATCGTTACAAGCTCTCAGCAGTCACGAGTCCAGTGAGAGTAGTTATATTAGCCAACAACTGGCGGGAATGGGCAGTCACGATTCTCGGGAACGCTGGGACATGCAACGAGTCAATATGGCCAAGCAGAGTCCTGTCGGGGACATATTAACTTCGGTAACATTATATGTGTTGGATGCTGACGCGTTACTTCTGTTGCGGTTTCTAGTGTATCCGGTACATTGAAGATGACACACAAGCCCAACTTCTTGTCCCATTGGCGGATATCGTGCGGCACGGAGTAGGACTGGCCACTCGGTGTGGCACTGCGGAATTCCTTATTGATCTCAGTATGCATTGCGGCTCACGGCTGATGGGTGCCACTGGTAAACTGCTCGCTGCTCTCCTTCATGCCGTATTGGACAAGAATGAGGTCGTTCAACGGGAAATGGCCAAGGCTATTGGCTGCCTGGTTAAATATTCCAAGGTGAGTGATAGATTAATTAAATTGTGCTGTTTGTTAAATATTGATTTGTGGATATTGGTAAGATATTGATTTAAATAGATATTGGTAAAATATTGATTTATGTGGATATAGGTCAAATATTAATTTATAGGGATATTGATAAAATATTGATTTATATGGATATTTGTAAAATATTGATTTTTGGGTCTAGTTGGCACTTCGAGATTAATGTAATTTATGATTGCTTGGAGATAATCATGTTATTCTGGACAACTCAGCTCTAAGTACCAATTTGATTGTTGTGTATCAATGTATCCCAATTCTATCAGTCAACGAGGCAGAATTACTCTATCTACAATAAGAAATTGTTAATTTTGATATGAAATAATAATGATTTCTACAAATTATTTCAGTTGATTGGAATATGTGCTGCAAATTGTGCATTTACATATTGCATCTGTATAGCAGATACTATTTATAAATATATAGTGAAATAGCTATCGCATTAATTTCCACAGCTTAAACTGATCGATATTAATCTGAATATATCGATTGTAGAAATCCAGCGTAGAAAAACTGTTTGTGATTGCTCGTGCTTGGTATTTTGAAAATCACGAATCAGAAGAACACCAATTGGCTTGCTGCCATGTTTATCATTGTATTGAGAAATATGCTCCCGGAACTCTTGAGACGCACTCGACTACAACTTTGCCTTTGATTTTCCTAGCAAAACAGGTTTCACTTTATAAAAAACGATAACATCCTAGTATTATTCATCGTACAATCAGAATGAACCCGAAACCAGCGACAGCGGATCTGGCGGACAGAAGAAGTTATCGTTGCAAACTGAAAACTGTCAAAAACGTCGAACTCTCTGGAGTCAAACCTGGGTTGAATGCGTCCGAATGGAAGGATCAGTGATTACGGAAATAATGCCCCATATCTTGATCTGTGTCAGTGAAGCACTAAATAGTTCTTTCTTCCATCTGCGAACTCAAGCCTGCTTGTCATTGATGGCCCTCGTTCGAGGGATCGGTAGACAATGGGCCAATGATGAGCTCGGGCTCTGGGACCAATTGCATGCTGCTCTCATGAACGCATTGGTTACCCAGATCAAGTTCTGGCCTGGGAAAGTCTATCTGTTGTATGCTACAATGAGCTTTGTGCGCCAACTCGATGAAAACAATCTATTGACAATTATTCAGAATCGCGATCGAGTAAATATCATTTCTCATCTCGGGGTTATTCAACTCTCTCTCTATTCTAGCTCATTGAGATTCTGATGAAGGAAACAGCGAAAAGCGACACTTCTTATCGATGTGTTGCATTCGAAGCCGTCGCCAAGGTTTCGGATATTCTCGACAATGAGTGCCTCAAAACGTTGCTACCGATGATGGTTCCGTTGATTGGGAAAGGAGAAAATCAAGTCGGTGTTCCGGAACGGGAGATGCTGCTGAGAATTATTGGACACATGTGGCCCAAAAGTTGTGACGATGTCCAAGAATCATATTTTGTCACTGTCGTTCAGCTGTTAACTCAGGCAATGGAGGAATGTCAATGGAAACAGCAAATCGCAGTATTGAAGAGTTTCAAATCTTTATTCAAAAAGTAATTTTTTTACAGATTTTTTCAAGTAGTTTTTTATTATTCCCCATTTTTGTTTTCACTTTTTTTAAATTATTTTCACTTGCATTTTTATGCTTACACTTTTATTCGAGATTTGTTTTGAGTTTTATTTTTATATTTCTCACATTTTTATTTTATTTTTAATATTTTTTGACATTGAATAAATTCTTAATTTTTCACTTTTATTCTGCTTAATTTTTTATTTATTCGCTTGATTTTTAATATTTTTAAATTCTTAATTTTTCCCTTTGTTTTTTCAATTTTTTTTAATATTTTTTAAATAAAAAATCTCAATTTTTAGTTTTTTTATTTTTAATATTTTTTTTCACTTGATTTTTAATATTTAAAATAAAATATATTTTTACATTGAATAAAATGTCTCAATTTTTAGTTTTTATTTTTTGAAATTGAATAAATTCTTAATTTTTCACTTGATTTTTAATATTTTTTTGATATCGATTAAAACCATAATTTTTCACTTTTATTTAGCTCAATTTTTTATTTATTCGCTTGATTTTTAATATTTTTTTAAATAAAATATATTTTTACATTGAATAAAAAATCTCAATTTTTCACTTTCATTTTTTTTACTTGATTTTTAATTATTTTTTAAAAAAATATATTTTTGATATCGATTAAAATCTTAATTTTATACTTTTATTTTTAATTTATTTTCACTTGATTTTTAATATTTTTAAATTCTTAATTTTTCACTTTTTTTCAATTGATTTTTAATATATTTTTTAATAAAATATATTTTTACATTGAATAAAAAATCTCAATTTTTCATTTTTATTTTTTTTACTTGATTTTTAAAATAAAATATATTTTTGATATCGAAAAAAAACATAATTTTTCACTTTATTTTACTCAATTTTTTCACTTTTATTTTGCTTAATTTTTAATTTATTCGCTTGATTTTTAATATTTTTTTAAATAAAATATATTTTTACATTGAATTAAAAATCTCAATTTTTCACTTTTATTTTTTTTTACTTGATTTTTAATATTTTTTCAAATAAAATATTTTTTGGCACCTCGATTCTTTTATATAAAATCTTCAATGTCTGATCCAATTTCATAATTTTCTTGCACTTTAATAAAATTGGTCAACGGCAGCTTTCGAATTTATAACATCTATTGAGAAAATAATTTGTTTCACGAAATTCAAATAGACCGCTCTTTTAAATATTTTTGAAAAGTTTTGGTGTTAAACTATTGATATTTTCAGAAGGACAGATTTCATTATTCACATTTACATATTTATTTTTTTATATTTGCAATTATTATTTAATTTTTAAATATATATATACTTACATTTATGATTCCTAATGTCAGGACCACGGTAACCGCAACTAGGAAACTATTGGACCCAGAAGGTGAGCAGTACGCCGCGGTAATAAAATGCCTCAAGGCTATGTTGAAGTCATGGAAACGAGTACCGGAAATGTCAAAATATAAGCTACTTCGGGAATCCTGCTTGGAAACGATTGAAATTCTATTAAATAATCAAGGTCATTGTTGTTTCCATTTATATCCCTAAATACCTTGAAGCTTATTGGTTTATCTATTTCATTTCAGATATCTTCATCCTGATGAAAGAGCAACTGAAGTGTTTGCTCCAGTGCTACAGCAACGACAGCGTGCCAACGATTAAAGAGAAATCTGCCTCTTTGATTAAGATGATTTCATAAATTAGAATACGTTTGTTTATCACGATTTTTCTGTTTCGTTGACATATTTGATTGTTGGTTTATAATGTTAATTTTGGTTGGGATATTTTGTTTGGTACTTGATAAGGAAGATAGTTTCGTTAGCACGCCTCAGAACTCCCATTAAGTAATGCTGTAGGTACAAGTAACAAGTGACGTTGGTCTGTTTGATATAATTTTAAACAAAAATTAAAACATGATAATTTTAATATAGAACAATTTTAATAGGCACAAAAAATTTTCGCATATAACTTGGCATGCGTTTCTGAGCAATGCCTAAATTGTCCGATTGGGGTCGTCCGCAAAAAGTGAGTGCTATAATTAACAGAACGATCCATTTGTCGATTAAAGGCTTGTGTTTTTGATTTAGATTAAATGGTTTCATTCAACCACCCTATTCGTACCATTGTGGTATTTATCTTGAGATTACCTCGTTAAAGAGGAATTTCTTTTCTATTAATCGTGAAAATCTGCAGTTATAATTACATCTATCTTCGTTTCCGTCGTTAGTATTATCATTATACTTATCAATATTATGGGAGCATCCATTAAGATGTCCCCCAAAAATAAGCAATTTTTTATTCATCTCTTCATGAGCACATCAACAATACGTTCGAAATTATTTAACTCTGTAATTAATAAAAACCTATATTTGTTTTTTGATTTACAAAATATTTATTATATAGACTTAATTAACCTAAAGGAACAATTTTACAACTCAAATCGTTTAAAACCTATGAAGAAAAGATACATTTCGATTTGGACTTTTATATTAATTTTTGGATGTTTTTAATATTTTAAGTGAATTACGAAAATGGACGTAAATCCAGCCATCAAAAATGGTGATAAAAATGGAGTCTGGCTCAGCTTTAGAGGTCTCATAACCCATGGTTACATTATTAACGTTTTCTAGCAACGGGTAACCGTTGTGTGAGGGTGGACGTTGTATGCCTGGGTTTCAAGGTTGTAGATCACTAACCCACCACTATTCATTTTTATTTATATTATTTATTGATTGTTTTATTATAGGTATGTAAATGACAATATATAGGTTGATCCAAAAAAAACTTTGTTTTTATAGTATAATATTCGACCAAATATATATTATGTTATTATTGTGTGTTTAGAATTTGGTTAGTTTGTTTCATTGGCCCCCATATAGTTTAGTAAATTGGAGAATGGATTCAAAATCTGTTTCTTTTCTCCAGGTAACAACAATAATTGAAATTAAGACATGAAAATAAAAAAAACATATCTTAAAAATAAAAACAAACTTACAGGTAGTTATAGACTTACGACCGAGATAGGTTCCTAGTCATCGGTCGTAAGTCGAGTTTCATCATGAATAACTAAAGAATAATATTAGATACGGTACTACTAACTTTTAGGATCAGGAGAAATGAAACTACCGAAAATTCATATAATGAAAACTTTATTAAAATTTATAAAATGAAATAATAACCCAAAAATATATATTAAATGTGTACTAATAACACATATTATATATGTAACAAAACAAAAATACATAATAAGAAATATATATAATTAAAAAAAAATTGGTCGTAAGTGCGGATGGTCGTAAGTTGGGGACTACCTGTATGACAATAAAGTGATTAGAGAATTAGTTAATCTTTTGGATTTTATTTTTATTATGCAAAGTTTGGACAGTAGTATTTATGACAATTACAACAAATCATTTTAGTTACATGACAGTCATAAAAATATTGAAACTAATGATCTTCCTTACAGTAACAGAAAATCCCAAGATCAGTGGACCAATAATAATAGAATATCGATCTCACGGAAGGCTCCATGTATCTATTCATTAAGCCACGCTCAAATATCAATTAATAACAAAAATGGGGTACCCGTTATCGAAAAGAAAACCTGTATTACAATTGCGAACTCACCAGAATTTTGTAAAAATCTTCAAGAGAAGAATCGAACTGTGATTTGGATCAGAAAGACATCGAATTTATTGATGAAACAAGAAATATATTTAAATTTCCAAGGTGATTATCGCGAATGGATCAAGGAAAACATCGAGAACTGGCTTCATTAGATTTGACATAAATTACGATTAAAATTTCCAAAACTATCCAAGAAAATAATCGACATTTTCACTCGACGAATTATAGTTGGTACACAAACTGAAGAACAAAATTATATTCTCATTGCATCAGTGACTGTACCAAATGAATATAAATGCTTCGAATCCAGACATTATGATGCTGAGAAAGATGAATTTGGACGATATGTTTTAGTCACTGCCCATACAGATATTAATGTATATTTCTTTGATTATACGAGACATCACAGCAAGCCAGATCAAAGTGGCAAATGTAAGCCCGATCTCGTTCTTCAAGGACATTCTCAGGAAAGTTTTGGATTTTCTTGGAATATCAAAAACGCTAGTGTATTACGTAGTTCTGCAGTGAATGGAACAATTCAATTGTGGGATATTAATTGTACTCCAGAAAATAAAATGGAATTCTTCATTATGTTATTAGTGTGCATACTCAGAGGACGTTTTGTTCAATACTTTTTACAGTTATTTCTGATTATTATTGCATCCATATGATGTGGTATTACGTCTTATGTATGTGTGCTTTATTTCATTATTCTTAGGATGCGTGTTTGATTATGACTTCGCACGATGATTGCAGGCATTCCAGAATGACAACGATGTGAAACTCTTACTGACCACCTTTCTCGCTGCTCAAAAGAGATACTCTCTCAATCACGAGCTGCTAAACTTGCGACAGGATCTCCAATTAATAATCGATGCTGGTGGAATGTATTTGTGATGCATTTCTCCATTACATTAATTAGTTTCTCATTTTGCATGTCATATATAGAAATTACATCGTTAGTGTGTACATCCTGCATTAATACTGTTATTATAAATATATTATATTATAAAAAGCGAAGTTTTTTTTGGGACACCCTATATTCTATATCTCTTCACACAGAAAAACGACATAAAAGGAAAATTATTTATTTTATAAAAATTTAATCATATAATAATAAAATAATTTTTAATTATAAAACACATTATTAAAAAATCTTTATAATGATTCTTAATTATAAAATAAAAAATCTTTTAATTATGCAGGTAAAAATAGATATTACATGTAATGATTTTTAATCTTTTAATTACTCAGGTGAAAAATAAATAATTAAATTCATATAACCAAAAAATAATATAAATAGCGACACAAAAATCATTTTGTTCGTCCAAAGTTTTTACCATAAAAAGCGATTTCTCTAAAGTTAATTTTTGAAAGATCTAAAAATACAACACTAAATAGTTGACCACATAGGTAAGTACTGCAAAGGGAATAAATAACATGTATAACACAACTGTTGGGTTTAACAAAATTCACCAAAGTAAAATGGAAAGTCAATAAAAATTTTGATATTCAAAATAATAATTAAAAAAGAAAAATCAATATAAAATTTTAAAATAAACATTTATCGAGGGAAACGGATATGGGTGGATGCCAAATGACGAGATGAATTCAAATATAATAAAATTAAATCGAAACATTTAATAAAAATATAAATTAATTAAAAATTAATAGGCTAATGGGAAACCCGAGCTAATTGGAAGTTCGAGTCAACGGAGAGTCCGAGTAGTGTGTGAAACCCGGAATTCCAACAAATTTTCTAATTATGGAAAACGAAATTGATTAACGAAATAAACCCTGATAAAAGGAGAACCCACATCCAATATAATTATTATAAATAAATGGAAACACCGGGGGCCTTGAAGTATCTAATTTAGTTTTAGAAAGAGAGATGTCAAAAATGCCAAAACCAATTTGATTTGCAGATAGCCTGATTGTGAGATGAGTATAAAAGGATAAGGCAGATCAACAAAATTGACAGTTGGTCGAAGAGAATATTTCCGAGAGCGGAGTAAAAGAGGTAATAAGTTTAAAGATAAATCAATCAGCCAAACAAATTCAATTCTTGCGCACCAGACTTTGACATCTCCCTTTGGAAGACGTATCCCTACGCATTGATTTATTGTGAATTTGTGCAGAGTAATTTTGCAGAGTATTGTGAATTGAATCGATTTTTGTGAAGGTTGTTAATAAAGTTGTGATCTATAGATTGAAAATAAATCTTATTGTGTTGGGTTAATTGAATTGATTAAATAAGGACACCAAGGAGTCAGACCTAAGCACCAACTTTCTATAAAAACCCAACATAACATTCAAAACATTATATAGCGCGCAGCCAGTTTTTCAAGAAACCTTTGTGAATCTTTTATAATTTAGAAGTAATCGTTTTTTAATTGAATAAAGTATTATTGATAGCCTTGTTTTGATATATAAAAATTTAATTTTATACATAACAATACCAGTGAACGTTGTAACCTCACTAAAACTCGAGACAATACCATATTTAATTTGATTGATGCATTGTGCACCACTACAAACAGGAATACAATTGGACCATTGACCAAGATCCCTTTATTGAATGCTTATATATGTCGATTTTCGCATTCGAACTCCTGAAATTTGTCTATCTGGTCTTATATTGAACTGTGCGTTATTTTAAAACGCGAAAATTTCATCTCTCAAAACTAATAATGAGGAATCCGTTTAAATCCGTTTAATCCGTTTTTTAAAGTTTTCATTGCCATAATTAAAATCAGATGTGTTGACAATGGTGTTTTGATCAAAAGTATTTCAAAGGTCCATGTCAGCATCAGGAAATCTTTTATCCAAATGGTAGCATAACTTCTCAATAAATAGAATTATCCCAGATAATATTTCCTTATTATTGTTACTTTCATCTTCAAGAATTTTTTTCACATCTTCATTCCAATAAATTATATCACCAAGATACTGACTTCTTAATTTTGTGATGATCGATTTACAATATTGATGCGCTTCCATAAGTGACAAAACACTTTTTTGTAAATATTTTGATAGTTTTGTTAATTCTGTAAAAACATCATTTAATGCAATCAATGTTATACGATTCACCTTATTTTCTAAAGCTGTTAGCAATATTTCGAGATTCGATCAGCTGAATTGGAACTATCTAGCTTTTCCTTGCAATATTCTATTAAGATATCATAATTCCGAATAAACGGAATAATCGCAAAATGACGAGAAAGCCAGCGTATTTCATTAAAAGGTAGGAACATCAAAACTTCACAATTCATTAGACTTTCCATTTCTTCAAAATTATGTTTCTTAATATATGAAAGATGGAACATGGTATAAACTGTTCGCAATAACGTTTTTACTTGGACAATAAGAGGTATATCCTTCCAGGCATCATCGATTTCCAAATCTTCTCTATGTGCCACACAATACTGAGCTGTTAAGTGACGAATGTCTTGCGTTAATAGAGCTGTAACTCCATTATAGGCTCCCAACATTACTGCAGCTCCATTAGATGTTAACATTACAATCTTTTGCATATCCAGAATAATATTTTAATAAAATATTTTTATGAGCTCCACAATTGTTTTTCCGTACATGCATTTAATTGTAATATACCAGCAAAAACAGTTTTGTAATTAAATTTAAATCGGTATTTTATATAAATAATTAATATTTTGTGAACTGAAATATCAGTTCTTTCATCCACTATTAAGCAATGAAATTGTGCCATTCTTATTTCATTGAAAATTTCTTGTTGGATAACGTGATTGATACAACGAATTCAAAAGCATTATTTTTACTCCGCCAACTTTCTGGAATCTCTACATATTTCGCAAAATGATTGTTTATTTCTTGGACTGAGTTTATTGAAATATTAATTTTAATTGCAAGAATAACATTATCTATTAAAATTTTGATTTTATCACCACCAGCTTTTTTTCTAGAAATGGCTTCTGAACGATATTCTCTATCTTGCTGTGTTTCTGTAAGTAGCTGCTAAACTCCACCTGATAATTGTGTACGTAGTATATTGACCGCTTCAATGGTCAATATACCGCTTTAAATAGTCGAGTTTCCAGTCATTCCATTGTTCCCCAACTACAAAATCCCCACCGACTTTAGACTCAGCGCAAAATGTACATATAACAGCAACCATTTTCAAAAAGTACAAATATTTCCCAATTTTATATTCTGATTTTCACAAGAGCTTGGTATAGTTGTTTCAACATAGAGATAAAGCCACTCTGATTTTAACTGCTTCACTTTTTGCCCAATTCACCAGTATCTAAATTTTTTCTTTTTGACATTATCTTATTGAATATCTGTCCAATATTGATATTACCATATTTTCAAGGTCATCTAAAAGTAGGTCAAGGTCATTGGGTGACTCATCATGTTTTTCAAGGTCATTTAAACAAAGACCATGACTCATAAAAAAATTCTCAACGTCATTCAAAATTTTTCAGGGTCAAGTATTTTTTAAAATTTAAATTTACTACTTATTTTTAAGTAGTGTTTTAATTATTAATATTTTTAAAATTTTTATTATTTTTATTATTAAAACTTTTTATTACTATTATTATTATTATTATTATTATTATTATTATTATTATTATTTAAATGTCTATTAGGACTCCAATCTATCCTTTATAAACCCTTCAAAAATGCACATTGATAAATATTCCATTCATGATCCGATAAAGCAATGAAAAAGCCTCTACTGCTCCCATTTCACTCAAGATTGTCAAGTAAGCAGCCTTAATGAACAGTCAATATTCCAAAATCAACTACTCCAACTAAACATTAAATCTAAAGCCATTTTCATTTAAAATTTTAATTAAGCATATTATATCGTCGAATACTTGATGCCGTCGGAATGAACAACAAGAAATTCATCAGAGATTAATTTTAGGATGATGTATAAACTGGGAGAATATTCCGGTGAAATCTGATAGAGGGATTCCGTTGAACTAATTATTTTATTACAAGCTTAGCAATTTCGTCCTGGGAATTGATATTTTGTTTAAATGATTATTTCAACCAACATTACATGTCGAATTATTATTATTATTATTATTATTATTATTATTATTATTATACTTACTAAAATTATTATTATTTCAAGTTAGTTTTATTATTCAAATTATTTTTATTATTAATTTTTTATTATTACAAATTTTAATTATTGTTATTGTTTTTATTATTATTATTTTTATTATTATTAATATTTTTATTATTATTATTTTTACTATTATTATTACTAAAATTATGATTATTATTACAAGTTTTTATTATTATAATTTTTATTATTATTTTTATATAGAATACATTTTCAACAATGTATGGGATGCAGAGGTTATAAAATTATTTCAATATTGAATAGAAAAATGGATATATGTGTATGTATATAATTTAATTAAAATATTTTGTTCATTTGAGGTATCATTTACATGGTTTTCAATAGTTTTTCGAAGGTTTACTAAGATGATTCATAGGATGTAATGAATAGAAAAAGTTGGTGTGTGCAATGAACAAATGTAATGATAAAATTGATATTTTTAAGACAATATATTTGAATAAATATGATATTCATGTTTATGGCTCAAAATACGTGTGTGTTAAATCAGCGAGACGGAACATAGAAAAGGTTTAATGACAATATGTGTTATTTATAATACACTTGTCTTTCATGGTTGAATATGTGTGTGTATTAAACTTAATTAAAGATTTTTCGAGCCTGTAAGGTATCATTTTAAAGGGTTTTCAATGGAGTTTTTGAAGGTTTGCGATTGTGGTCCATAGTAGACAGGGATAGAAAAATTGTAAATGTTTGTATAAAGTTAAAGAAAAGTAGAAAATAACTGTTAATTATTTTTCAAATAAAAATGATGAATTGATACTCAAATATATATCTAAATATTTATAATTCAAATAAAAAACATTAAATAATCATAGAAAAATATATAAAATATTTGGATGAAAGTAATAAAAAAGAGTGTTTAATTGCACATTATAAATACACGCATAATAAAGCACCATAATAACATTAATAATTAATATAAAAAACATAGTAAAACTATATAAAACAATATTATGTTCAATTCCAGAACAAAGACATTGCAATTCAGGTGCAACGGACATATTGGACAAAGTCGCTTTGAAAACATTAATATAACAGCTTAACGAAATTTTTCTTTGTTTTATAAGTTTCGTCTATAAAACCGGTTTAAATAGATTTTTAAATGTTTTGGCGGGAAAATATTTGCAAAAGAAAATATTTGAGATTGGCACATAGCTTCTACATAGATATTGATAATTTATCTGTTTTACCAATATATCCATTAAATATATATAAATATATAAAAATAAACATTATTTTTAAGCATATATATATATATATATATATATATAACTTGACTAAGCCTGTATGACTTCCAATTTGGTAACAAATACTGAAATGCCTAATTAATATTAGTAAAATTAGTAAGAACTTACTAAATGGTTATGTATTAACTAATATACATATATATGATTTGATCAATTTTGTATGACCATGTTGTATGATCAAATTGTATGACCAAATTTTCATTAACTAAATATCAACATTATCATGGATATTTTATCATGAATATCACTGAATAACAAAAGTTTATATATTATTAAACATTTATTAAACATTCATTAATAAATTACTTTAGATTTTATTTTCATAAATGGAGATAAAGGATACAGAGGTTTGGTTTGATATTTATTGAATAAACTAATCATTAAAATTAAGGTAACAAATTAAGTGTTATATGGGGTCGAACCTTTTCAATAATTGATATGCTTTTGACATCAAATTTGATGATATATTTCTAGCAAAATTGGAAACATCCTTTAAACATGAAATAGTTGAATGTTTTGTAGACTTGTTTGAATTCAACAAATCACTGATGAAATTATCAATCTGGATAATATTTTTAAATGATATTGTTCCTACGGAATTTAATATACTCCGTGTTTTCTGGTCATGCACGGATTTTAGATTTGGAGAATATCACAACCTTATTCACTCTTTCATGGATAATGTCAATAAAATAAAAATACAAATAATCGAAAAACTGTCCGATGCAAGAAAAGAGTTTTTGACATGTTCAATTTGCCATATTAACAAAGTATCCATCATATATTTACCTTGTGGACATATAATTACTTGTTCTTCTTGTTTCAAAACCACTATTAGTAAATGTGAAATTATTAAAATTTAAATATTGAAGAATACTATTTTGTATATATCTAATGTAGTAAAAATATATTTTTCCATTTTACCAATTGAATTTGATGGAAGTTACGACAATTTTTTATAAAATAAAGTTCAACATCCAATAGTTTTAAAATAAAAGTTTTGATGGTTTATGTTTAACTTAATATAATTCTCAACAATGACTGATATATTTCAATGAAACATCGCAAATATACCAATGTTTTCATAACAAACATATTAAGACTGTTAAATTGTATCAATTCGGTTAGATTTTATATGTGATAAATACCTCGCATTGATTAAAATTGATAACCTCAATGTATGATTATCGTGTTTTCATATGTGATTTACCCATTTCTGTTATTTGATTGATTTTATTACTCATTTGCGACCCAAATGCAATAATAATGCATGGTTTTGATTGGTAGATGTGTGAATGTTACATCATGTGAATGCAGATGTGTCAATTTTGTATGTGAATATATGTCAACTTTGTATCGATACCTTTATCAACCCTTTAAAGTTATTTTGTTCCCGATTTATTTAATACCACAATGATGTGTAACCCATTCATCAAAAAGTGAGTACATCTTTGAATGTATCTTTTTAGATTCAAAATCTACGACAAATCAATGGAAATTCGATTTAATCATATATCTAAAACAAGCTGTGATATCTTTATTGGGCATGATTAATTTGATGATAATTGACTCATTTTCAAATATTTTAGATAAAATGCCCTGAATTGTATATGATTAACAAAACCTTATTCATCCATCTGAACATTACATGAAGTACTCAAGTTATGTATCCCATTAAATATTTTGTTAATATTTAGTTAGCATCCAATATCAGAACTATTTTGTCTGTCAAATTATTAAAATTTATGGTTATAACTATTATTATTATTATTATTATTATTATTATTATTATTATTATTATTATTATTATTATTATTATTAAACTATTTTGTTGAAATTATTTATTCCAGTATTTGCAAGTTGTGTTGTTTTATCATTTTGTAATAATTTACTTAAAACATTTATTATCTTTACCATAATGAACATAAATAATTTATTACTTGATGGTAATAATTAAATAATTTTTACTGGTTCATTACTTCGATTCAATATTAAGTTGATACAACATTGTAACAATTTACATAAACTTTTTTATATTGTTTTACTTAAATATTTTAATGAATTATGATAAAATTTATTAATTTGTTACAAAAACATGTATGACTATTCAATTTGTTTTAGAATTATTTGATTACAAAACATCTATACATAGATCGTTAGAACACTAACTGCTATTATTCCATTATAAAAAAATAGATAAATTTTGGTTTAATATTGTTTTGATCACTGTTTTTGTATGATTTTTATTATGTTTTATTGCTATATACATTCATTTAAAATGCAATATCGATGCAATTTATTACTCAAACATCGAGATTATGAAGAAATCATGCGCACATTAAGGTTATGTACATCATAGCTAATTTCTCAGCTTTCTGAGTATCTTCAATTTTCACATTTTTATTTTCAACATAATTTTAGAAACTTTATAGCAACATTGTCATTGCGTTGGTATAAATATGATAGTATAAATACGATGACAACTATAATCATTATTTCGACATGCAAACCGAATTTAGGATAGTGACGAATTATAGCCATACTTTACATTTTCTCAGATTTTCTATCACTTACAAATTTTCAATGCCAATCAAATTAATCAATACCTTATTTTCATGCTTGTTCGAAATAATATCGGATGCAGATTGTAATTTAGTAAACGAAATTCTAAATACAATGAATATCAAGTTAAGAACAATAACCACATATATCTTGGCTACGAGAATGAAAAGTTTTATATTGCTAATAAAGAAGTAAAGTTTTATTGAAAACTTTCATTGGTATACAATTACCATTATCCAAGGATACAAGATCAATTCATATGATGTCATGACTCCAATTTGGAAAGTCAATAGTGCGAGAATGACATTTTAATAAATATTTTCATAAAATATCTGGGGTTTTATTGTGTAGATTAGTTTCCGTCTGATTTTTTATTGATTTATTGGGCGAATTAGTTTTCTTTTTATTGATTTATTGTGTGTTGACCCACTCTTTACTCACATTATACTCACCTGACACCCATCTGTTACTAATTTGCACATAGTACATCAATTTACTCACTCAAACCACAATTAGATATTTACACATAAAATATATACTTTAAGTTAAAATTATCTTATAAAATATATTTGAGTCCAAAATTTAAGTAAAAACTTTATAAATTAACCTAATATTATCATTAATTAGTTTATGTTATCCACTTTTGATAATTTAATAGTAAACATTTTAATATTCTTCAGTTAAAAATTTTAGATCTTTAACCCTTAATAACCTAGAGTTTTAATTTTGATACCAATCTTTTAAACCTAATGTTCACATTACTATTAGTTTTTTTTTATAGGTTGGCTGTTCGTATTTTACTGTTGTATAATATTCTTTCCAACGAAATTAAAAAAGACAAATGTCATTATTGTTTTATTTTATCTATGACATATTACTTGCGCGGCAAAGTGAACAAGTAAACACATTTTACTAAAAGTTTTGTTGAATACAAATTTGATATATTTTCTTTTTCTGAAGAATATAAATACTTTTGAGGTAAGTGAATATATTATTTTCGCTATTATATAATTACTTTTTGCGAGTGCATGTTTTACTTGAAGAAACTAGTGCTATTTTTGTGAGTATCAATTTTGATACTTCAGTCATTCCGCCCTACATAAAACCTACCTACTAATTCTTTAGCTATAAAAACTTTTTGAACTTCCGTTTCATGATTTTTCTACATAGCTTGGTGTTGGGATTACTTTTATTTTTATTTTATTATAGAAATTTATCAAAAATGAGACCAGAAGAGATAAAGAGAATATTGAAGCAGTTAGAAAATTGTGAAATTTCGGAAGACGATTCCACGGACAATGAAGATGACATAGACTATTATTCGAGCCAAAGAGATTGCCTGATGGAGCTAGAAGATGAAGAGAATGTAGGTAATTTTCCCACTGACCCAAACTTGAATGCAGATCCACCTGCAGCAAACGTAGATACCGACATGCAACATAATTTAGAGACTGTTGAACGAAGCCCAACTCCTACAACCAGCAGCCAGAACAACCTGCAAACTTCACCCTTCAACTCTAGAAACTTAGTGTGGAGAATAAAGAATATGGACATAGTCCAAAATGCTTTCCAGTTTGCTGGAAACACTGAGTATTCACAAGAAATTATGAACTTAGACACTCCTTTTCAGTTTTTTTCTTTTTTTTTCGGTGAAGAAATTTTAAGATTTCTAGTGGACGAGTCAAATAAATATGCCTTCCAAAAGAATCCCAACTTTACAGAACCTGTAACTGTCTTAGAATTACGTAGATTTATTGGAATTCTTATTTTTACTAGTGTATATCATTATCCCAGTGTCAGGTCATACTGGTCAAACATTACAAAGTTTGAACCCATAGCACAACAAAGAATCGCAACAGATTTGATAAAATTCGACAAATTTTTCACATGAATGACGACTCTAAACATTTGTCCATTGATCATCCCCAGCACGACCGACTGCATAAAGTAAGACCAGTGATAGACTATTTGAACAAGAAATTTATTACTGTACCATTTGAGCATCGTCTATCACTAAACGAGCAAATGTGTTCCACTAAAATTAAACATTTTATGAAACAATACTTACCCAACAATCCCCATAAGTGGGGATTCAAATTATACGTTTTATGCTCTCTGTCTGGGTATGCCTCCAGTTTTGAGATTTACTCAGGAGCTAAGGACATAGACCGTTTACCTGGCGAGCCAGACCTCGGAGCTGTATCGAATACAGTTATTCAATTGTTACGACCAGTACCAAGGCACGTCAATCATATAACTTATTTTGACAATTTTTATACGAATATTCCTCTGCTACATTACTTGACCAACGAAGGTATTTATTGTCTTGGAACAGTACAGAGAAACAGGCTTGGAAAGTCGTGCAAGTTGCCGGAGAAACGGGAAATTATGAAGTCTAACGTACCCAGAGGAACATATCACGAAAATGTGGCCTCTCACGAAGGCCAAGACTTTTCGGCCACAAGTTGGAAAGACAACAAACAAGTACTATTACTTTCCACGTATGTTGGCGCTGAACCAGCGAATACTATAACCCGCTACGAAAACAATTAAAGGCCAATGTTCAAGTATCATGTCCTCGGATCATAAAAGAATATAATGCACACATGGGCGGCGTTGATTTGATGGATAGCTTCATTGGTCGATATCGCATCCGCATAAAGTCGAGAAAGTGGACAATGAGGCTCTTCTACCACTTGTTAGACATGACTGTCATCAATGCTTGGGTACTATACAAAAAGGTAAACACAGTGAAAGGAAAACTTCAGAAGAACATTATGAAATTTGCAGATTTTAGAAATGAGCTTTATGTAGATATCAAAGTCACTCGAAAAATAAAAGGGGAAGACCCAGTAGCAACAGTCAACAAGACACTACAGTACCTTCTAAAAGACCCCGGACAAGTGTACAAGTATTACCCTCTACTGGCGTGCGTTGCGATTGTATTGGTCATGAAAAAATTTTATGGATTCTAGAAATAAGTGTAAATTTAATAATTGTAGGAAACTTATCTCCTGGTTCTGTAAAAAGTGTAAAGTGTTGTTATGCGATAATAAAAACAATCAATGTTTTGCATTATTTCATGCATAGGTATATCTGATTTCTTTATGGCCTTAATGCCTGAAGTATCAAAATTGATACCTGTTTATTTTTCTAAATAAATATGTAAAATAAATATTGTGATTTTTTTTAGCTATTTTTCCATTCATCTAGACCCTCAAGCAAACATAATAATATTAAAAAAAAATCACTTTCGTAAATCAGGCTACTAAGGGTTAAATATAAATTTTGATGATACAAATGGTTGATAAAATTATAATAGACGAAAATAATGTTAATGAAATGGTAATAATAATAAAAAGAATAATAATAATAATAGTATTAATTAATAATTTAATTTGAAATCTGTTGAATATTACAGATTTTTATTTTACATTTGTTGTATTACTTATAAAATATATCTTATTACAAATAGATTTGATAAACACAAAATTACTAATATCAATTATAATTTTCAGTTTTCACATTTTAAATTTCAACATATTTTTAGACTCTTCACTTATAAAATATAACTATGAAATATAATTATGTTATTATATTTGATAAACACAAAATTACTTAGACCAATTTTATGAGCATCTTTTTTCACATTAATTTTAACATATTTATGAATATAGCAAATTTCCAACATACACGGATTATGTTAGTCCACAATGTAAATGCTATACAAGTCCATGTTTAACAAAGACTTGACTAATAAATATATATTAAAAACTATGGTTTTATTAATTGATTGTAGAAATATAGTTATGAAAAAATACTTTACAAATTATGTTGATTAAAAGTCTACCCGCGCGCATTTAATATATCAAGTTTTGACTAAATAATAATATTATTTTGACTCCCATCATTCGATTCCGATGAGTTTAAATGGATGAATTATTTGTTTGTATTTTTAAATATAATATCTTTACCCTTTCTTAAATTTTATCTGCAAGCTGGTCGTTGGTGGCTGTAATCTACCTAGTCTGCAAATAATTATTTTGTTAGTAATAAACATTAATTAATTTAGTGCTTATGACGCTTTATCGTTTCCACACATGGAAGTTGTGTAATTACCACGACAAGCTAGGTACTTTTTGACCCCACTTAGTCTGGCAATAATAGAGAATACACTTCATCTTGTCCTCTGTTTTTAACTATATTATATTAAATTTTCATTATTATGACTCTTAGCAACTAGGATTTTAAATATTTGATTATAAGTAATTTAGTCCCTTATTACCAAAAATAAATTTAATTTTAAATGAAAATAGATATTAAATATAAATGTCTTTAAATTAGATCACTTATTATATGTATTTTCTTAAAAATTGTCTAGAATCTTTCTTTTATCAGTAAAACAAACACACATATTTCAATCAAAAACCAATGTGTATCATAAATTAGTTGTATTTTCTTAAAAATTGTACATATTTTTTCTTATATCGGTAAAACAAACACACATATTACTATCAAAAACACGTGTGTATCATAATTTATACATTTTCTTAACAATCTCAAACTTTACTTAAATATTTAACAATTTTTATGATTTAACACATACACATTATTAGCAAAAAAATAAATATTTCATAAATTTTTGAAAAATAACATATTTTCATTTAAGTTTTTCCATAAACACTGTAGCATATCAATGGTTTAACACACACATTTGAGCCATAATTATTTTTGATATTTATTTTCACATATTTTCTTAAAAATATCAAATTTTTCTTTAACTTTATACAAACATTTACAATTTTTCTATCCCTGTCTACTATGGACCACAATCGCAAACCTTCAAAAACTCCATTGAAAACCCTTTAAAATGATACCTTACAGGCTCGAAAAATCTTTAATTAAGTTTAATACACACACATATATCAACCATGAAAGACACGTGTATCATAAATAACACATATTGTCATTAAACCTTTTCTATGTTCCGTCTCGCTGATTTAACACACACGTATTTTGAGCCATAAACATGAATATCATATTTATTCAAATATATTGTCTTAAAAATATCAATTTTATCATTACATTTGTTCATTGCACACACCAACTTTTTCTATTCATTACATCCTATGAATCATCTTAGTAAACCTTCGAAAAACTATTGAAAACCATGTAAATGATACCTCAAATGAACAAAATATTTTAATTAAATTATATACATACACATATATCCATTTTTCTATTCAATATTGAAATAATTTTATAACCTCTGCATCCCATACATTGTTGAAAATGTATTCTATATAAAAATAATAATAAAAATTATAATAATAAAAACTTGTAATAATAATCATAATTTTAGTAATAATAATAGTAAAAATAATAATAATAAAAATATTAATAATAATAAAATAACTTAAATAATAATAATAATAATAATAATAAAATAATAATATTTAAAATAATAAGTAGTGAATTATATTTTTAAAAAAATTTTAATTTGAATGACCTTGAGAAATTTATATTAGTAAAACTTCGAAAAAACTATAGAAAACCATGTAAATGATACCTCACATGCACAAAATATTTTTAATGAAATTATATACATACACATATATTTATTTTTCTATTCAATATTAAAATAATTTTATAAACTTTGAATCCCATACATTGTTGAAAATTTATTTTATTTTATAAAAAAAATAATAATAATGAAAATTATAATAATAAAAACTTGTAACAATAATAATAATTTTAGTAAATATAATAATAATAATAATAATAATAATAATAATAATAATAATAATAATAATAATAAAGTTTTAATAATAAAAATAATAAAAATTAAAAAATATTAATAATTAAAACACTACTTAAAAATTAGTACTAAATTTAAGTAGTAGGATGTGAGCCCGTCGTAGACTTAGCAAAATAACTCACTTGTACTATTCAAAATTTTATTAAATATAGCAAGTTTGTTTCACAGTGAAAAGAATATGCTCAACATGAAACATGCAATTCATACTGCAATCGTAGTAGAGAAGGATGAATTCAAATGTAAGTTATCATCTGCAATCGGCGTCTTCTGAATTTTCTTTTGCTTGATCTGATATGAGGATTCATCGGCGTCGTCATCCGGCATTGCAAATATAAATTATGCAGTAATAAATACTACGAACTAAGCTCTAATTTGATTTTCTAAGTTTTCTAAATTCAATTACGACTTTTACAAAGGCAAAAGTCAGGTTAATAATATTGAATTTAAAGATAAATTACGAATGTAGTCTGAATCATTTCAAACAAAAAAAATAATTCTGATCTCAATGAAAAAGTTTAAGTTAGTTTAAATATCCATTATTTTAAATTAATTGCAGAAGTCTGGTAGAATGCCGTGCACATGGTAATACCATATTTTAGCTGAGTGCAGGATATTGCTCATTGCACATTCTTTTAGCAGACCTTCTGTTTGAAGTGGTTCAATGCCAAGTTTACAAATTAGATCATAAGTTGATGGAGGAATCGACCCTAATACCCCAATAATACAAGTGTAAAGCTCTACCTGATAATCAGGTTTGGCTACCTGTAATTCACTCTGAAGCAAGCTATATTTCTCAATATTTGCCTTATCAGTCAACTCAAAATGTGAAACAGAATCCATTGGACACTTAATATCAATCATGAATAATATTTTTCTTTCAGTATCAGTTATTATAAGATCGACGCGTTGTTTAGAATTCAGGACAAGAGAACAAGAATGATCAACCACGACAATAAAATTAGGATTTTTTAGATTATTCGTTATTATCTTTATACAGTCACTGTGTCTCTCTAATGTCAGTATTTGGTGAATCTTACATGACTGTAAGGCATGAGACATAGTTTCATGCTCTTTCTCATAACGTGTACAAAGTCTAGAATCCCCTTTTCTATTAGGCTTTGCATTGATGTTAAGTGTATTAGTTCGCGCTCGATGTATAAAGTTCCATGTAAATTCGCCAAGTTTACTTTTAAAAATTGCTTTATTTATTTGAGGAGATAATTTTATAGCCGCTGCAAACATGTCGCTTTTATTACTCAGTTGCCACTTTTGCATATATGAGTCGTACGATGCAGAGTGAAATATCTTAGAAATTGCTTTTCGAAACTTAGTCGTTAGTATGAAAGTTCCATGACTCTTTGTTATCAGATATAAAAAAACTTGCTCTTTAACAATGTGAAAAGATACGGAAATTGATTGTTCTCTTTTAAAGTAAATTATTGAAGTACGTGCACGTTGAAATCTCGTTTTCCTTCCACCATGATTCAATTTAGTTTCAGCACCATTAATATAATCAAAACTTTGTTGTAATGTAGGCTCTTTGATTCCAAGACGAGGACCCGTTACAAACTTTAAAGAGTCAATATTAACTTTTCTCGAGTAATCGCAATTGGAAGTAAAGAGTCGGAAAAAGTGCACAATTGTTTGAGTATGATATTCATCACGCAAATCGACCCACGAAGCTCCACCATTTTCAGTTGAGTTGTATAAATAAACTGTCTCAGAATTGTGCGGCAAGTTCAAAATTCTTCTCAGATGGCCACGCAATTTACTTGAGTTATTGCCACAGGAATTCGTATTTCCTTGAGAAGCTGATAAAGCCATAGTTTTAATTTCATGTGTTTGGAATGCAAATGTTAGTCGAGAATGAATAAAAACCTTGTAGGCCTTGAGTTTTTGCCAACCAAATAAACCGGAATCTGAAATTTATTTTGTGTCACTAACAACTTTATCAAGAATTGCATAGGGACTTTGATCATTGTCCTCACCTACTGGAACACCAAGATATTGATAAAATTCTTTTGACAACAACTTTTTGATCTCCTTTTCATTTATCAAGATCTCACCATTGATGTTAACTCTGGGAAGCTGCATGTAGCCACACTTCTCCGGTCGGTATTCAAATCCTATTTATGTAGCAGCTTCAACAGCAACATCAACAATTTTTTGAAGGTTATCGACATTGTTTGCAACAAGTGCAATGTCATCTGCATAAGCTAGAACTTGAACGGGCGAATCACCAATCATAAATGGTTCAATACATGATCTACTTATTGCTTCAAGAACAGGATTAATGGCAATCGAGAAAAGAATCATTGAAAGAGGACATTCTTGTTTAACTCCTTTTTTGATTGAAAGATTAGGTGTTACAATTGGGACACAGCTGTAGAAAGATTGAGTGTCGGTGTAAAGTAATTTGACAATAGTAATCAATTCTTCGCTAACGCCAATAGTTTTCAGAACACTCCACAAGTAGTCATGAGGAACACTTCCAAATGCGTCCTTAATATCTAACCAAGCAATAGCTAATGGGGAATTCTTGCTATATTTCGAATGCTCAAGTGCAGAAGAAACTATTGAATTGTGCTCGACACAACCTTCATGGACAGAGCCACCCTTTTGGCCAATATGCAAAATATCGTTACAAATCACCCATGATGTTAGGCGTGTAGTTAAAATAGACGCAAAGACTTTATAAATAACAGACAGCAGAGCTATTGGTTGCCAAGATGAAACTTTATCATAATTATCTGTCTTATCAGGTTTCGGAATTAGTATAGTCTTGAAAGTTTTCCAGCTAGTCGGAATGATTTTACTACTGATGATTTTATTAAACAGGAAACTTAACAAAATACCTTCAGGGTCAAGAAGAGCAAGATCTTTGTATTGAATACCATCAATACCCGGTGAAGTGTTATCAGCTCTCTTTAATTCGTAAATAACTTCAAACGGTAAAATATCTACAAGATTGAGAACATTTGTCGTGCTTCGACAATCTTTAAGAATTTTATTCCATGAATTTGATACTGGGTCCTCGTGGCTAAATTGGTTCAGAATATCCTGAATTTCAGGCCTGACAGTGACTGGTAAGTCATTAATAATTTTATAAAAAGTTAATTTCATATTAATTAAAAATTCTGATCTACTTTTATATTTACTTATTATATTTGAGTTTTATTTACTTCCTAGGTATGGTTCGTGGGATTTAATTTCAGTGAAATTATTTAAGTGAGGAATTTGTCGAATAATGCTTTCAATTATTTGGTTAACATCAGCATTTTCAAGACTAATAATTAATTTCAAATACTTTATTTTTACGCTGTTGTAAGTCAAATTTAATTGTTTCTTTTGCTTTTGTTAAAATTTTCTCTTTATCTTTGTTATTGATCTCAGAAACAATTGGAAGAATAGAGTTGATAATTCTTGCTATTTCTCTCAAATTAATGTTTTCAAGGGACATATCATGTGCATAGTTGTTGATGAAAGCACATATTAGAATTTTACTGAGCAAACCTGAACCACGAACATCATGTGAACATTTGCCTGTTCTAATGGCACAACCACGTGAGTTTCTTATTTCATTTATTTTAGTAACTAATACTTTACAAATAAATGTATAGTTTAGGCCGACATCAAGTGTTTTTGGATCCAGAAAGTAATGCTCGTCAGTGTTATAATCAATTACCATTAGTGTTTCCCGAGACTCTGGTGGAGCAAAAATGGCAAATACAACTTTCGCGTTTTGGAGGCACTTATAATTCAAATGTTCATTCAAATAATGAGTACAATCGTCAAGAATAGCAGTACACGTTGTGAAACCCAAAAGAACGAAGTCTGTTGATAAACTTAAATTATTAAAATACTGTCGGTAATCTTTCCATTTATTAGATTTAAATTAATGAAATTTCAACATACTCTTTAGTGTTGATATCATCAAGTAGCTTATATATTTTATCATGTTGAAAATCCCGATCTAAAATCAATTTTTCCAAAAACACAATGAAAGCAGTGGCATGAAAAGTTGGATCATCTGAAATGAAGCAGCGGTGGAGAATACCATGATTTATTTGAAATTTTATTTTCATACTCAAGAAAAAACTATTTAAATAATCCGTAAAGTTTCCTCCTATTTCGGTTAGTCTATCAGAAATATCAGTCTTTCGAAAATCGAAAATATTACAAGTCATACGACGGGTCGAATAGAGAAGTAAACACCAATAATTTTTATTGGGAATTATGCTAATGACATGTTGAACGTCTTTGAACTGCCGAAAGTTGACGTTCTCAATGATATAATTATTATTTGGGCTATTAAATTAATAGTTAGATCCGGGGAAAGAACAAGTATATTAGTATTGCTTTTAAACCATTCACTTAAGAGGAATGACACACATGACTTTTGAAATTTTGGTTTAATATTAATACAGTTATAGATTTTTCGTTTTTGTTTTTCAAGAGTAAGCGCAATTGCTTTTTTAAAATTGATTCCCATCAAATTATTTTTAGGAAGGCCCCCACCAATAACTTGGGATACTTTGTTTGAGCCAAAAATTTGAAAATCATGCACCTCTCGTCTTATCCCATCAATAAAATTGTTAGGAAAAGTGTCCAAACCTTGACTTATAAGAATTGCATAAGCACAAATAAAAGGACCGCAATCAAAACTGTTCTCTTGATATATAAGATTTTGGAAAGGGTGACAAGATGAAGCCACTTGAAGTTTGAGTAGCTTGTTTATTTTTAAACAGATTTCTATTTGCAAATATTGGGTCAATAAAATATGACTCAAGCAACGATTTGCTATACACAAATAAAATCCAATGGGCATTGTTTATATTTAGCGGACAAAGAATAACCTCAGTTTGAAATACTGCATCTGGAATTGAGATAATATTTTCTTTAATGTCTGAAGATAGAATACTAATAATAAAGCACGGTAAATGTGCAAATATAGGATTACTGATATGCCGTTCAAGGTATTGGTCAATGTCATCGTCGGTAAACCACACTTTTGGATCACGAAGTTTAGTATTTTTTAATTTAGTGCATTCTGCATCAGTCTCTTCAGAGATTGTGGCAGATTCTAAGACTGATGCTGGCACGTAACTTCACTTGGACATTGCCTTTGACACTTTTAGATTTTGCCTAGTCATCATTTTTTTATTTTCTGTAATTTTTAATTCCAAATAAGATACAGCTTCCTCGTCAATATCAACAGGTAAAACTACTTTTTTTTCATTATTTGTTACGTTAGAACTATTTCCTTTATTAAAGTTATCAATTTTATCGGTGAGTTCGACAGAGTTAACATGTTCTTCATAAGTTATCAAATTTTCAAGAGATTCAATGAGATCAAAACTAATCAAGCTCATTTCCTTAGTACAGTTTTTCCGACATTTCATTGATATCTGAAAATCGTCTCTATTTTTAAGTAGAAAGTTTTTCTTATCTCTAATAACAAAAATACAATAATCTTTTTGCCGTAACTGTGACAGTATTGTCTTTTTCAGGACGAAAATCATTGATGTAAGTAAGGAGCGAGTCTATCATACTCAATCGGTTAGTTTTTTCCGAAATTGTTTTATTAAATAAATTAAATAAATTATTTATTCTTTTAATTGTAAGTGGTGAAATTATATTTTTTAACTTATCAATTTCGCCATTAAGTAACCACGTTTTATATTTAATTAGTTTTTCTTGACAACTAAATTTAAAATAGGAAGTAGAAGGAATTTGATCAGTTAATTCAGACCCCCATATTTCAAGAGTATCAATTATCAACGAATTGCATTTTTCACTATCAATAATAGAATGTAAAAGTAAAACATTACGGAAATAATTTAAAACATAAGTACCATATGTTATGTTACTAAAATATTTTATATTACCTTTTAAGTTTAAATAATTTAGGTGGAAAATTATTTCAACAATTTTATTTGAAGAAGCAGGTAATGAAATAAACCTTTCAAGTTCTATATCGTCTTTAGATATCTTAAATAAGTCGAATAATCCAAAATTAAACATAACGTCAGAAGCATTGCTTAAATCGGGTTCTATTTTATTTGATTTTTGATTTATAATGAATTTACCACCAGAAAATGAAATATCTTTGGGAAATTCTTTATTTACCTTTAAGTGATTAATTAAACTACTTATCTTATCAGAGTCTTTGTGCATGCCTTCAGTAGAGAACATCTCTTTAATCTCTGGAAAATCAAAATAAAGTTTATCAAGCTGCGATCTTGTTAAATTAGATGACCCAATATTAAAAGATTCATTATCAGAATCTTCAGAAGTTAAAAGATTCTTCATAATAAAGTCTCCATCAGCATATTTTAAGTCAGATTTTACAAGAAAGTATGGTAATTGTTTTTGAAATTTTAAATTATCCAAAGTTTTATTAATGACAGCTCTTTTATGCAGTTCGTTTTTAATAGAAACTGTTTCGGCTAATTTATGTGAAAATACAAATAAAAATTTCTTTATTGCTAATGGAGCTTTAATCAGCTTGGAACAATAATTATCAGTATTAATAAGGTTCAAAATAATGGTTTTATTTTAATTTTGAAAATTTGTTGATTTTGTAATTATCTTTTTAGTAGCATCTGTTTTTTTAATTTCACTTAACTTGATTGAAATACAGAGATTGCCATTTCTATAGAATAAACTATCACAATCTTTTATTTTAAAATTAAGTTTCGATTTATTAATCAAGGAAAGTTCATAATTAATAAGATCAAACTTGGTCTTAGAATTTTTCTTTTTCAATAAACTTATGAAGCATGGATAATTATTAATAATATTACGACGCTCATTTTTATTTAAAATACGTGAAAGGTAATTGCAGTTAAATCTTTTCATATTTAAAGCATCCTTAGTTTTAGTAACTTTAAAATTTTTAAGCTGTGTATTAATAGGATTTAAAGGACTATTTTCTGCATTTTCTGAAACAAGATTATAATTAGATGAGATATTTAAATCATCATTATTATCGACATTAATTTTATTTAGTATATTTAAATTACAATTATTATCATTAAAATCAGAATTACTTAATTTATTCAAAGCAATATCAAACTTACTATTCATTCGCAAAATTTGATCTTCAAGTTCCATTAGCTTCGCCGAAAGTGGCAATATTTTGTTTGAAAGTGCTTCCTTATCACATTCGTCGAACGATTTTTCAGGATCCATTGCATTCGTTGAAGGTGGCAATTGATTATCACGAGTCGATTTCTTTGATACTAAATCCAACGATAGATCTGGATGAATTGGCTTCGCCGAAAGTGGCAATTGATTTTGTCCATTTGATCTTTGAGAAATAAAATCCAATAATTGCTGGAAAAAAATTATTTGATTTTGTAGAATTGTCTTGAAAATAACAAGTTCTGATGAACTATTATTCAATTGATTTGATGAAAATAGATCTTGTACTATCGGAAGAGATTGGGTCATCGACCCGTATTATTATACTTTTTTTTATGTAATAATATAATTAACAATTGAAAATTTCATGTAAATATAATTTTTAAATATATTACATGCAAGTAACATGAATCAATAAGGTAAACGAAACTCTTACATTTATATGAAGTAAAAAGTATAATAATAATACCAATAGTACAAGTGAGTGATTTTGCTAAGTCTACGACGTGCTCACATCCTACTACTTAAATTTAGTACTAATTTTTAAGTAGTGTTTTAATTATTAATATTTTTTAATTTTTATTATTTTTATTATTTACTTTAAAAGAGAACAATCAATTTCCGTATCTTTTCATATTGTTAAAGAGCAAGTTTTTTTATATCTGATAACAAAGAGTCATGGAACTTTCATACTAACGACTAAGTTTCGAAAAGCAATTTCTAAGATATTTCACTCTGCATCGTACGACTCATATATGCAAAAGTGGCAATCTGAGTAATAAAAGCGACATGTTTGCAGCGGCTATAAAATTATCTCCTCAAATAAATAAAGCAATTTTTAAAAGTAAACTTGGCGAATTTACATGGAACTTTATACATCGAGCGCGAACTAATACACTTAACATCAATGCAAAGCCTAATAGAAAAGGGGATTCTAGACTTTGTACACGTTATGAGAAAGAGCATGAAACTATGTCTCATGCCTTACAGTCATGTAAGATTCACCAAATACTGACATTAGAGAGACACAGTGACTGTATAAAGATAATAACGAATAATCTAAAAAATCCTAATTTTATTGTCGTGGTTGATCATTCTTGTTCTCTTGTCCTGAATTCTAAACAACGCGTCGATCTTATAATAACTGATACTGAAAGAAAAATATTATTCATGATTGATATTAAGTGTCCAATGGATTCTGTTTCACATTTTGAGTTGACTGATAAGGCAAATATTGAGAAATATAGCTTGCTTCAGAGTGAATTACAGGTAGCCAAACCTGATTATCAGGTAGAGCTTTACACTTGTATTATTGGGGTATTAGGGTCGATTCCTCCATCAACTTATGATCTGATTTGTAAACTTGGCATTGAACCACTTCAAACAGAAGGTCTGCTAAAAGAATGTGCAATGAGCAATATCCTGCACTCAGCTAAAATATGGTATTACCATGTGCACGGCATTCTACCAGACTTCTGCAATTAATTTAAAATAATGGATATTTAAACTAACTTAAACTTTTTCATTGAGATCAGAATTATTTTTTTTGTTTGAAATGATTCAGACTACATTCGTAATTTATCTTTAAATTCAATATTATTAACCTGACTTTTGCCTTTGTAAAAGTCGTAATTGAATTTAGAAAACTTAGAAAATCAAATTAGAGCTTAGTTCGTAGTATTTATTACTGCATAATTTATATTTGCAATGCCGGATGACGACGCCGATGAATCCTCATATCAGATCAAGCAAAAGAAAATTCAGAAGACGCCGATTGCAGATGATAACTTACATTTGAATTCATCCTTCTCTACTACGATTGCAGTATGAATTGCATGTTTCATGTTGAGCATATTCTTTTCACTGTGAAACAAACTTGCTATATTTAATAAAATTTTGAATAGTACAAGTGAGTTATTTTGCTAAGTCTACGACGGGCTCACATCCTACTACTTAAATTTAGTACTAATTTTTAAGTAGTGTTTTAATTATTAATATTTTTTAATTTTTATTATTTTTATTATTAAAACTTTATTATTATTATTATTATTATTATTATTATTATTATTATTATTATTATTATTATATTTACTAAAATTATTATTATTGTTACAAGTTTTTATTATTATAATTTTCATTATTATTATTTTTTTATAAAATAAAATAAATTTTCAACAATGTATGGGATTCAAAGTTTATAAAATTATTTTAATATTGAATAGAAAAATAAATATATGTGTATGTATATAATTTCATTAAAAATATTTTGTGCATGTGAGGTATCATTTACATGGTTTTCTATAGTTTTTTCGAAGTTTTACTAATATAAATTTCTCAAGGTCATTCAAATTAAAATTTTTTTAAAAATATAATTCACTACTTATTATTTTAAATATTATTATTTTATTATTATTATTATTATTATTATTTAAGTTATTTTTATTATTATTAATATTTTATTATTATTATTTTACTATTATTATTACTAAAATTATGATTATTATTACAAGTTTTTATTATTATAATTTTTATTATTATTTTTATATAGAATACATTTTCAACAATGTATGGGATGCAGAGGTTATAAAATTATTTCAATATTGAATAGAAAAATGGATATATGTGTATGTATATAATTTAATTAAAATATTTTGTTCATTGAGGTATCATTTACATGGTTTTCAATAGTTTTTCGAAGGTTTACTAAGATGATTCATAGGATGTAATGAATAGAAAAAGTTGGTGTGTGCAATGAACAAATGTAATGATAAAATTGATATTTTTAAGACAATATATTTGAATAAATATGATATTCATGTTTATGGCTCAAAATACGTGTGTGTTAAATCAGCGAGACGGAACATAGAAAAGGTTTAATGACAATATGTGTTATTTATGATACACGTGTCTTTCATGGTTGATATATGTGTGTGTATTAAACTTAATTAAAGATTTTTCGAGCTGTAAGGTATCATTTTAAAGGGTTTTCAATGGAGTTTTTGAAGGTTTGCGATTGTGGTTCATAGTAGACAGGGATAGAAAAATTGTAAATGTTTGTATAAAGTTAAAGAAAAATTTGATATTTTTAAGAAAATATGTGAAAATAAATATCAAAAATAATTATGGCTCAAATGTGTGTGTTAAACCATTGATATGCTACAGTGTTTATGGAAAAACTTAAATGAAAATATGTTATTTTTCAAAAATTTATGAAATATTTATTTTTTTGCTAATAATGTGTATGTGTTAAATCATAAAAATTGTTAAATATTTAAGTAAAGTTTGAGATTGTTAAGAAAATGTATAAATTATGATACACACGTGTTTTTGATAGTAATATGTGTGTTTGTTTTACCGATATAAGAAAAACTATGGACAATTTTTAAGAAAATACAACTAATTTATGATACACATTGGTTTTTGATTGAAATATGTGTGTTTGTTTTACTGATAAAAGAAAGATTCTAGACAATTTTTAAGAAAATACATATAATAAGTGATCTAATTTAAAGACATTTATATTTAATATCTATTTTCATTTAAAATTAAATTATTTTGGTAATAAGGGACTAAATTACTTATAATCAAATATTTAAAATCCTAGTTGCTAAGAGTCATAATAATGAAAATTTAATATAATATAGTTAAAAACAGAGGACAAGATGAAGTGTATTCTCTATTATTGCCAGACTAAGTGGGGTCAAAAAGTACCTAGCTTGTCGTGGTAATTACACAACTTCCATGTGTGGAAACGATAAAGCGTCATAAGCACTAAATTAATTAATGTTTATTACTAACAAAATAATTATTTGCAGACTAGGTAGATTACAGCCACCAACGACCAGCTTGCAGATAAATTTAAGAAAGGGTAAAGATATTATATTTAAAAATACAAACAAATAATTCATCCATTTAAACTCATCGGAATCGAATGATGGGAGTCAAAATAATATTATTATTTAGTCAAAACTTGATATATTAAATGCGCGCGGGTAGACTTTTAATCAACATAATTTGTAAAGTATTTTTTCATAACTATATTTCTACAATCAATTAATAAAACCATAGTTTTTAATATATATTTATTAGTCAAGTCTTTGTTAAACATGGACTTGTATAGCATTTACATTGTGGACTAACATAATCCGTGTATGTTGGAAATTTGCTATATTCATAAATATGTTAAAATTAATGTGAAAAAAGATGCTCATAAAATTGTCTAAGTAATTTTGTGTTTATCAAATATAATAACATAATTATATTTCATAGTTATATTTTATAAGTGAAGAGTCTAAAAATATGTTGAAATTTAAAATGTGAAAACTGAAAATTATAATTGATATTAGTAATTTTGTGTTTATCAAATCTATTTGTAATAAGATATATTTTATAAGTAATACAACAAATGTAAAATAAAAATCTGTAATATTCAACAGATTTCAAATTAAATTATTAATTAATACTATTATTATTATTATTCTTTTTATTATTATTACCATTTCATTAACATTATTTTCGTCTATTATAATTTTATCAACCATTTGTATCATCAAAATTTATATTTAACCCTTAGTAGCCTGATTTACGAAAGTGATTTTTTTTTAATATTATTATGTTTGCTTGAGGGTCTAGATGAATGGAAAAATAGCTAAAAAAAATCACAATATTTATTTTACATATTTATTTAGAAAAATAAACAGGTATCAATTTTGATACTTCAGGCATTAAGGCCATAAAGAAATCAGATATACCTATGCATGAAATAATGCAAAACATTGATTGTTTTTATTATCGCATAACAACACTTTACACTTTTTACAGAACCAGGAGATAAGTTTCCTACAATTATTAAATTTACACTTATTTCTAGAATCCATAAAATTTTTTCATGACCAATACAATCGCAACGCACGCCAGTAGAGGGTAATACTTGTACACTTGTCCGGGGTCTTTTAGAAGGTACTGTAGTGTCTTGTTGACTGTTGCTACTGGGTCTTCCCCTTTTATTTTTCGAGTGACTTTGATATCTACATAAAGCTCATTTCTAAAATCTGCAAATTTCATAATGTTCTTCTGAAGTTTTCCTTTCACTGTGTTTACCTTTTTGTATAGTACCCAAGCATTGATGACAGTCATGTCTAACAAGTGGTAGAAGAGCCTCATTGTCCACTTTCTCGACTTTATGCGGATGCGATATCGACCAATGAAGCTATCCATCAAATCAACGCCGCCCATGTGTGCATTATATTCTTTTATGATCCGAGGACATGATACTTGAACATTGGCCTTTAATTGTTTTCGTAGCGGGTTATAGTATTTCGCTGGTTCAGCGCCAACATACGTGGAAAGTAATAGTACTTGTTTGTTGTCTTTCCAACTTGTGGCCGAAAAGTCTTGGCCTTCGTGAGAGGCCACATTTTCGTGATATGTTCCTCTGGGTACGTTAGACTTCATAATTTCCCGTTTCTCCGGCAACTTGCACGACTTTCCAAGCCTGTTTCTCTGTACTGTTCCAAGACAATAAATACCTTCGTTGGTCAAGTAATGTAGCAGAGGAATATTCGTATAAAAAATTGTCAAAATAAGTTATATGATTGACGTGCCTTGGTACTGGTCGTAACAATTGAATAACTGTATTCGATACAGCTCCGAGGTCTGGCTCGCCAGGTAAACGGTCTATGTCCTTAGCTCCTGAGTAAATCTCAAAACTGGAGGCATACCCAGACAGAGAGCATAAAACGTATAATTTGAATCCCCACTTATGGGGATTGTTGGGTAAGTATTGTTTCATAAAATGTTTAATTTTAGTGGAACACATTTGCTCGTTTAGTGATAGACGATGCTCAAATGGTACAGTAATAAATTTCTTGTTCAAATAGTCTATCACTGGTCTTACTTTATGCAGTCGGTCGTGCTGGGGATGATCAATGGACAAATGTTTAGAGTCGTCATTCATGTGAAAAATTTGTCGAATTTTATCAAATCTGTTGCGATTCTTTGTTTGTGCTATGGGTTCAAACTTTGTAATGTTTGACCAGTATGACCTGACACTGGGATAATGATATACACTAGTAAAAATAAGAATTCCAATAAATCTACGTAATTCTAAGACAGTTACAGGTTCTGTAAAGTTGGGATTCTTTTGGAAGGCATATTTATTTGACTCGTCCACTAGAAATCTTAAAATTTCTTCACCGAAAAAAAAAGAAAAAAACTGAAAAGGAGTGTCTAAGTTCATAATTTCTTGTGAATACTCAGTGTTTCCAGCAAACTGGAAAGCATTTTGGACTATGTCCATATTCTTTATTCTCCACACTAAGTTTCTAGAGTTGAAGGGTGAAGTTTGCAGGTTGTTCTGGCTGCTGGTTGTAGGAGTTGGGCTTCGTTCAACAGTCTCTAAATTATGTTGCATGTCGGTATCTACGTTTGCTGCAGGTGGATCTGCATTCAAGTTTGGGTCAGTGGGAAAATTACCTACATTCTCTTCATCTTCTAGCTCCATCAGGCAATCTCTTTGGCTCGAATAATAGTCTATGTCATCTTCATTGTCCGTGGAATCGTCTTCCGAAATTTCACAATTTTCTAACTGCTTCAATATTCTCTTTATCTCTTCTGGTCTCATTTTTGATAAATTTCTATAATAAAATAAAAATAAAAGTAATCCCAACACCAAGCTATGTAGAAAAATCATGAAACGGAAGTTCAAAAGTTTTTATAGCTAAAGAATTAGTAGGTAGGTTTTATGTAGGGCGAATGACTGAAGTATCAAAATTGATACTCACAAAAATAGCACTAGTTTCTTCAAGTAAAACATGCACTCGCAAAAAGTAATTATATAATAGCGAAAAATAATATATTCACTTACCTCAAAAGTATTTATATTCTTCAGAAAAAGAAAATATATCAAATTTGTATTCAACAAAACTTTTAGTAAAATGTGTTTACTTGTTCACTTTGCCGCGCAAGTAATATGTCATAGATAAAATAAAACAATAATGACATTTGTCTTTTTTTAATTTCGTTGGAAAGAATATTATACAACAGTAAAATACGAACAGCCAACCTATAAAAAAAAACTAATAGTAATGTGAACATTAGGTTTAAAAGATTGGTATCAAAATTAAAACTCTAGGTTATTAAGGGTTAAAGATCTAAAATTTTTAACTGAAGAATATTAAAATGTTTACTATTAAATTATCAAAAGTGGATAACATAAACTAATTAATGATAATATTAGGTTAATTTATAAAGTTTTTACTTAAATTTTGGACTCAAATATATTTTATAAGATAATTTTAACTTAAAGTATATATTTTATGTGTAAATATCTAATTGTGGTTTGAGTGAGTAAATTGATGTACTATGTGCAAATTAGTAACAGATGGGTGTCAGGTGAGTATAATGTGAGTAAAGAGTGGGTCAACACACAATAAATCAATAAAAAGAAAACTAATTCGCCCAATAAATCAATAAAAAATCAGACGGAAACTAATCTACACAATAAAACCCCAGATATTTTATGAAAATATTTATTAAAATGTCATTCTCGCACTATTGACTTTCCAAATTGGAGTCATGACATCATATGAATTGATCTTGTATCCTATATTGGAATACTTTTTCAACGTCATTTTTGACAGATATCCAATGGTTATATCTCTTATTCGCATATCTGATCAGATTCCCCTTCAAAGTGGCCTCAAAAACCGTATTTCTTTTCACCCATCAGGTACCCAGCATCCCTAATATCCACAGTGACCTTAGATTATCATCGGACAAGTACGTTCTTAAATGGTTATTCGCGTATTTCATTCTTGAAAATGTTTGTTCACACAAGCATATTGTTCCAAAGATTGAAATGTACCTCGATGCAATTGTTTTGACATTAAGAAAGTCTTCTTGGGAAGAAACTGGTAAAATCCTACCAGTCTCATTTTGAATTTGTCTTTAAGGAGGTCAATTGCTTGCAACTCAATGACTTCTAGTTGCAGTTCGTTTGGACAACTGGTCGCATCTGCTTCAAATGGGTTTTAAAACAGTCTCACTTTTTCTGCCTGTGAATCCAAGTCAAATATCGCTCCTGAAACTTGTAGCTGGATGTCTTTGATGGTTTCGCATCCAAAATAGTGGAGAACTCAGTTGTTTCAGTCATGAAGACTTTTACTGCTGAAAGTGCCAAATTGTTAGCTTCTATTTGTTCAAAATATTTCTATCCTTGTAATTTTAGGTTTACAAAAGTTAAATGACCTGTTTTTTCCGTAAAGGCCGATTTCCATACCCAATATTCATCAGGCAGTGATGGTTGAAGTTTGCCTTTACTTTCCAGGAAGTCGTATATTTCCTTTCTTAACTTAAATACTCTGCTCAAAACTTAGCCATCTTACTGCAGTGTAATATGTTAAATCTTGCAACTCTGTGTTTATGTCTTTCAGCATGTCTCTAAAATGTCTTTGGTTGTGCTCATGTGAGTAGATGGTTATGTCACCGCTGGATCACATACCCCCCGGCTAAAAAAATTTCTAAGTCTAAAAGTACAAATTTTTAAACAAAGAGAATGACTCATTCAAGGTCATTTAAACAAAGACCACGACTCATAATATTTTTTCAAGGTCATTTAAACAAAGACCATGTCTCATAATATTTTTCAAGGTCATTCGACGAGTCATAATAACTTTTTCAAGGTCGTTTAAGAATACGTCAAGGTCATTCAAACTTTCTCAAGGTCATAGTATTTTTAAACATTTTTAAATTCAAATTTACTACTTATTTTTATAAATAGTGTCTCAATGTTTTTAATTTTTATTCTATTTATTATATTATTATTATTATTATTATTATTATTATTACTATTATTATTATTATTATTATTATTATTACAAGTTAATATAATTTACTACTTATTTTATAAATAGTGTTGGTTTAATGAGAATATATGCTATTTTAATAATAAAAATCAAATTAATAAAAAATCATAAAGTTAATAAATAAATCGATAAAAATATATTCACATCAATCAAATAAATCGTTAATATCAACATCTTGACTGGAATAGCTGTTCTGATAAGAGCTGTCATAACTGGGGCTGTGAGTGCTCTAGTAGCTTGGGCTGTGCGTTTCTTGTGCAATGGCATCGATTGCTAAATAATGACCAAATGCGAGACTGGAATTTCTACCCACCCAATTACGCTTATCGTCTTTGTTGGTAAGCGCAATTTTATTGTTCTTAAATGTAAACAATTGGTGGTTCCGCGTCCCTATTCTAGTTTGAGGCACCGTGAATATTGTGTCATTATTAAAACAATCTAAATATGACTGGTGCTCAATCTCTGTCCCCAACCACTTCACCCCTTTAGTCCTGATTGTATCTTTAGTACCTAAAAGACTATAGTACATGGGTCTTAAGAAAACCCACTCCTTATACCCGAGACCTTTACTTTCGTCTTTAAATTTTCCTATCACTGAATCTAGTTTTCTCGAGTACAAGGGATGTGCTGGGTCGTAATTTGAGGTATCTTAAAGGTTGTATCTTATCATTGGCGGCAAAAAAGTGTCTAGCCTACAGTGCTTAACCTCAAGGAAAAATGAATCCGTGTCACCGGCAACGATATTTATTTCGCAATTAAATTTATTACGGTATTTAGCTAATTCCTTATATTGTAGTTCGTACATTCTACGTTTAGTCAGATCTAGAACTGATCGTCCGATGTAACTAGGCCTGTCTAAACACATCGAATCCTTATTCAGATGAGCAGCAATCAGGTTATCATCAATTACGATAGATTTTCTGAAAGTTGGCTTTGAAGCATATATAATCATCTTTTCATGAGAATTGCACAGCCTCAAATTCATCCGTTTTTTAAGATTTTCGACAGACCTTCCATAAAAACTATTATTATAAAGTTTTAACCAGTCCCTATATCATCCAAACCATCATACATTCAAACAAAATCTGCATACGGAAGATATTGGGTAAGAGCCCAACCATACAAATTATATATCTATATACAAGAGTTCTGTATCCTCAGAACTTGCGAGATAATGCTTGTTAACAAATGTTAACCCACCCCGTATTCCTCCCTCGTAGAAATTAAACATTTCCATGTCCTGCAGAAGTTCTATGGGTTCTTGCAATGTCATGAGAGCTGACGCCCATGAAAATATCAGGAATTCCATAAAAATTATGAGGTTCTAGACTATTATAAGCAATTGCTTTTGCGCGAAATTGCTGAAAATAATCCGCAAGGAGGAATACGTCTAATTTTAAGTAGGTTAGCATATAATCTAACATTGTCTCGCAATTTTGCTGTGTCCAAATTTATTGGGCTGTAGCGTATTCATCAGCAGATACAGAACCCCAAATAGGAGGCAATTCAGTCGTCGATTCAAGAAACTCAAGAGATCTCGCAAAGTCATAAGGGAAAATAGCCTTGGCTCTAAAAATTGCGCCATCAAAAACAGAATCAGTTAAAGGTAAATCAGTAAGTTTCTTAACCGCTTTTGCTAAAGATGAATTAACAAATTGCATGCTGTCTATAAAACGAACAGGCAATTTATTAATGTACGCGATGAGGGAGATAAATTATTTAAACCATACTTTAAAATATGATGGAGATCATACCCCCTCAAATTGTGAAAAACCACAGGTAATTGTTTCTGGATTCGTCGAGAAACATTACACTTTTTACAAGCAGCCCCTAAATACTTACCTGAGAAATGACAATGATCTCTAACTTTATCCCTAATAAACTTTTTACACAAGTAACAAGTGCGACATTCCTTGAACTCCGTTCCTCATTGAAAGATATATTTATAGGTTTTTGACCATGAACCTCGTAATATGGCAAGACAATCGAAAGAGCGATTTCATCAATCTTTTTCAAAACGCCAAAACGCAATCATCGCAAATAAAATTATAATAATGTTTTATATTTGTATAGTTATTAATTAATAGTAGACCTGCTGCTATTGGCATGTGAATTTGATGATGCCTTATATCCAGCGGTAAAATGGATTCAAAATCCGCAAAAATTACGAAGGGCGGGGTAATAGTTTTTGCATAATTAGAAAATTTTAAATATTTATTTTTAGGCAAAGTATAAAAGGTAGTGACTGTTTGATTTTTAATGCACAAGGAAATATGGGTGTCAAATGCCGGTTTTGATCTAAAGTCATTAAAACAATGGGGACACCAATGTACAGAGATTTGGATATTGCAAGATGTAGTCGCATGGCAGTTCATTTATTTATCCAAATCAAAAACAGCAGTATAGTGATAATTATCGCCGTCCTCCAAAAGAAGTAAATAAATAGGTGTATCGTCAGTAACCTTGGAGCCGTGAATTATATCTAAATGTGGATGATGGGGGATATAATTTATATCATCATTTTGAGGAATTTTAGACGGTTTTACGTTATACGTCAAAACATTTATAGCAAGGTTTAAGTGCTTGTTCTTTCTCTCGAACTTGGGAATATTACAGAGTCTCATAGGACAATCGTCAATGGGGTCAAAATTCAATTCGTCCAAATAATTCTCGTAAGAAGTAACTCTGTTTCTATTGGTGCGAACTATATTACGTTTTAAAAGGGCTAATATACTATATATCATAAATATAGGTTTTCAATAACAAGTTTAAATATTTCATTAATTCTAACATTATCACAAATTTAAATATATCATAAATATAGGTTTTCTATCAATATAATTTTTCAATCAATATAAATTTTTCAATAACTTTTCAAAACAAATTTAAATAAATTTTTCAATCAATAACTTTTCAATAACAAATTTAAATAAATTTCAATAACAAATTTAAATAGATTTTCAATAAGTTTTCAATAATAATATTAAAATAATATTATAAAAAATAATAAAAAACTAACATTTATCATCGCTATCCCTCGAAAAATCATCATTCATCGAAGAATCTTCATCGCTAATGTGAGCATCATTGTCATTCATCGAAAAATCATTCAAAAAATCATCATTCCCCGAAACATCTTCATGGTCTACTAAAATTTTTTTAATATAATAATAATAAAATAAAAATTTATCATCATTGATATCATCATCATCATTTTCGATAACTATAACTTCCAGCGGAGTATCTTTAATAACTTCCAGCGGAGTATTGTCAGTCACATTAAATGTACCTTAATTAATAATAAATATTAATAATAATAAAATAAAAATTTTCGTATACTTGTCAATAATTGTCAATACTATAATTTTCCATTTTAAATTAATTGTGACAAAGAGAATGTTTATAAAGAGAATTAGGTAGTTGGGCGAGAGAAATCACATACATCAAAAGTATGTATGTGTTTTCTTTGTAAAATCACATACAAACAAAAGTATGTATGTGTTTTCTTTGAACAGTTTTGTGTATGCATGCAGTGTAAATCATGTGATGCAGTGTGAATCATGTGAATCGTGTGAATCATATGATGCAGTGTAAATCATGTGATGATTATTCATTACCACTCGCTTTGTTATAATTAATTAATTAATTAATTATAATAATAATAATAATAAAAAAATAATAATAAAAATAATAATAAAAATAATAATAAAAATAATAATAATAAATAATAATAAAAAATAATAATAATAATAATAAAATAATAAACATAACAATAATAATAATAAAGCATAACAATAATAATAATAATATTTAATATAATAATAATAATAATAAAAATAATAATAATAATAATAATATTAAAACATAACAATAACACAAACATTATTATATTTATTATACATCAAATCGCTTAGATAATAACCAAGCTAAACAATGTTGACCACATTTGAAGGTCCATAGTTTTTATACATAGTTTTATTATGCACAATAAGCTTACCCATTGTTTGCAGTTTCGAAACCATTAAATCCGGATAATAGAAACTCATAGGGTCAAATAAAGATATCTTGCTAGGTTTCATATATATTGCTAACCAATATTCTCCATTGAGATGAGACGATTTAGTATTGACGATTATGGCTTGATTATTACGTAAATATGGAATTTTATCAAGAGGAAATACTCCTAAAAATTCATGTCCTAGTATTTGTTTTCCAATTCGATAGACCTGAACAGAACTATATCAATAATATTGATAATACATGAAAAACTTACTCCATGGCAAATTATCATAAGTTATCTATACATTTATACCATTCAAACCAACACGGTTCTGTTTGCCTTATTTGAACCTCCTTTTCAAATACTCCATATATTACAAGATTGCACCAGTTCAATCGTAGCTTTAGCAAAATTTATATCTAATCGTAAATTTCCATTTTGAGGTAATTGACTCTGATTTAAATCAAAATTGCGTGCCAAAAAAATGTAAAGAATGGATATTTGTTTTTAAAATCATCAAGAGTTATACCACAATTAAGGTTTTTATCCAAATAACCCATATTTCTCACTATACTCTGCATATATGTAGCACAATAATTATCATTATCGAAATCTTGAGTATATGTTTCTCTATAATCACTAATTTTCGATAAAGTTAGCGATGTTACTCCAAAGTTTTTGAAAATTGAGCTCGATGTTAAGTATGATCCATTATATTGAGATTCACTTTGAAATGTTAACAATATAAAGTTGGGCATTCTTCTATCTCCAAATATTTCTTCCTTATAGAAAGAAGCTGAACCTTTAGCGATAGCAAATTGAACAATTTCCTTTGTTTTCAATGGATATATTGCATGTTTAGAATTAAGCCCCAATTGATGACCGGCTAATACAGAGGGCTCAATACGAACTCTTCTCACCAATAATTTTGCATCAACTAATTGAAGAATTGGTGCTGTGGTAGCACTTGTTAGTAATAATGTCGACTCAGATCTTTTCAATCTAATGTGTACATTAACACCTGGGAGTAAATATTTCGGTTGATCCATAAAATCGAGTTGTAATGATGAGCACATGGTAAATAATTTCGAACCCTCAATCCACTTTTTCCTATCGTCATCACTACCATAAACCATAGGAGTTAAACATGTATTTTTAGTATCGCTATTGTAATTTATAATAGTTTCTATTAGAGCTTTGGGAATATATGTACTGTTACCACCCTCAATCTTGATATTATTAAATCCGAGAACTGCATCTTTAAAAAGTGTACGAAACAAGAAATTATTTGGTATTACATCACTAGGTTCACCCAACGGTTTTCTATTTTTATCTACAACTTTGATCTGAACAGTTAACAATGTATCATTCAAATCTAGATATTCAGTTTGGGAACCATTAATATAAAATTCAATATCGGTTCTACTATCCATAATCAAATTCATCGGGAATACATCTTCAAAGGCCCCCATTTCAATTACTGCTTGGGGAGATGGTCTATCAAATAAACACAATTCAGATTTACCACAAATCATTTTTGAAATATAGTTCCATGTCCTTTCATTCATTTGTTTATATTTTTATGATGTCTTTTACGTTTTTGAGCCGGTGTCGGTGCTGGTTCCCTAACTTGGATAATGCATTTGATTTCAGAGATGGTAATATTTTCTGCTCATTCATTATCACATCATTAGCGGTTTTTATACCAAAGCTACCAAGGCGTTTAAGAATAGGAAGTGCAAATCTACCAATTGTTCTCAACCAACCTGATCCATACTGTTTACAAATAAAATATGGTAATTCGCCACCACTTTGACTACCACTATACATACTAATGATATCGTTATTGGCCATCTAATTTACGAAAATGTAATGTCAAATAAGTTTTTGTATCTTTACTAAATTCAATAAATTTACCGCTATCATCATGAATATTTATTTCTATATTATTTATACATGATGTTGATACCGGTATGTACATGGGATTATCGATATTTATATTGAAAACTTCATCCTGGTCATGTTTATCAACCCAAACAGATTTCAATAGAGGAACCAAAGAATCACCAACAATTATAGGATCGATGATGTTAGTATATATGAACATTTGCCTATGAAGTTTAATTATTTTTGGTTTGCGTACACCAAAAGCACTTGCCCGATATGTTTGCTTATCTAATCCCAATGTATTAGCCAAATTTTTATCAAATGTAACTTCACAAATGTTATTCAGACTGAATTTACATAATCCATCTTTAACAAATTCAATAGTTTTAAATATATTAAAACAATTTAATGAAATATATTTATGTAACTCTTCAAGTGTTTCAATATACAAATCTTTAGTAAATGTAAATGTGTCTTCCACTACATTAATATATGATACAGTTAGTTTGATGTGTTCATTCAAGTGTTTCAATATATAAATCTTTAGTAAATGTAAATGTATCTCCCACTACATTAATATATGATACAGTTAGTTTGATGTGTTTATTCACAGGGACGACATCAATAAAAGTTTTTAAACGTAATAGGTATTCAGTACCAGGAACAACAATGTTAAGCTTATCACTTCCCATTCACTTGGCATCCTCAATACTTTCAAACTTTATTGTAAATGGGCTTAAATTACAACTAACATTCAATCCATCTTTGAAAAACATGCCACTATTTTCATCTAAAATTTGATTAGGAATATGACAATATCGTTCAATATTATTGATTGAGAAAATACCACTACAGGTTTTGGGAACACGCTTCTTGTAACCGATTTTACAATGACTATAAAATGGGAATGTATTGTACACAAATGTAAAGTCTTGCAAAGCAACTTCCCAATTTCCATGTAAATAAATGGGATTTTGAAGATCAACCATAAATTTAATTGCTTGATTTTTCGGATGGATTAGTGGGCAACTATTGCTCGGTAAAATTGTATAGAAACTCATTTTACTAGGTCTTTTGATGATATCCATGAGGGTTTTTGATATCCATGCCATTTGACATAGTATTGTTTATCCTTACCCACCATTTTAGTTTTCAATATTTTCTGAATTCTGAACACTGTAGGTTTGGAAATAACTTGTAATTCCTGTTCATAGAATTTCCCTTGTATTAAATTGTTATCACTATCTTTAATAACATACATTACAGGACTCTGTTTAGTATTAATTTTAGTAATTTGAAATACCTCATCACTCCAATTACTATCGAAATTTTTGATGAAAGGTGAAGCAGATATTTTACTAATTCTAACGTGATCACCAACTTTATATTTAGGTTTTGTAATAGGAACTTTTTTAGACTGTACTCGTGTTTTTGAGCTGATATCTACGGGTCTCAAACCATTCAGACCTCGATGTGATGAATTATTATAACTAACAAGTATTTTCGGTAATACATTTATCCATATTTTATTACCTTGATGCACAAAATATTTCTTCAATCTATCCCTCAATGTTCTGTTAAATCTTTCAACATGTGCGGCTTTGTATTGAGAATGTACAGAATAATGATTTATTTTGAGACGATCCAGGATTTGCTTAACTTTACTATTGTAAAACTCCTTGCTTATAATAATAATAATAATAATAATAATACCTAAATCGGTTTGTAAATTGTCTGGATGACCATTTTTAAACATTGAGTAATTTGCTTTAGATATTTCCTCTGCAGATTTTGTCTTTGTTGGTACACCGCGAGCAAAACGACTGAAAACATCAATACACGTTAAAATATATTTATAACCCTTGTTAATCTTCGAATACGGTATCATCTCCATCAAATCCATTTGCCATAAATCATTAATACCGAATGTCTTATAAGCTCTTGTTGGAAATCTTTTCCGCATTGGTTTGTTTAAACTGTACGCAAGCTGATCTGACAACCACTTTTGCGTTTCCTTTTTCGACTTTGGGACTCTTTTCTTTAACTTTGCCACTCCATTGAAACCTGCTTCGTCTTCTGGGTTCGTCCAAATCTTCTCCATTACAACACAATGATTTAAATTTTAATTTAACATTAGGTAATGATTGCCCCATCGTTTATTGTAATCCACCTAATAATGATTATTGCTAATGGTAAAATTGCTCCGATAAAACCGCCTTGTTGTATATATGTGATATTTATCATTTGCTTACGATTTTTATTATTTACTAATGATAACAAAGGCTTACGATGTTTATTCAATACTAGTTTTTTAGAATTACTGATTTTAATTTTACCTCTGACTACTTTTAATAGAATTTTGAGTAAATCATCGACAACAAAATTTGGAAATGATTGTAAAATAGACATTCTTTTCATACTCGATGCCTTTAACAATGCATTAAAATATGGGAAACTCCTATGATTTTTTACAATTTTAACTTATTTATTACTCCTTTTAATAGGGTTTTTCGAAATTAAATTCATTGCGGGAAATTCTCGGTTATTAGTTTTTTAGATGGTGTATAACTGGTTTTTGGTGGAACTTTATTTATAGTCTTTTTAATACTTTGTCTAAGTTTTCTGATATTTTTAAGCCTGGATTTCATAAACATTTTTACATGTTAAAGTTTTCAACTTTGTTTATATACCTTGACACCTTCTTTATTGAAAATATCGGTTTTTACCCGTAAATCATCATTGCATTGTTGTGTGAAATCAAGAAATATATATTCATGTGGTGATTTTGTAGCATCTTGAAATGCACTGATGAGAAAATTACGATTATTAGGGTATGCCTGTCGAGCAAGAAAATCAATAACTGTTGCATCTCTAGGATTCTTGAAAATAACTAAATATTGAACATTTAAATTCCTTGTTCGATGTGCGCCACCCTGATGAAATAGATTTTGATTAATAAAGATCACAGTAACACCAACATGTCTACTGATTTTTGTGAATAAATTATTAAAATCCTTTTCTTTATTAGCTTCCTGATACAAATCATCGATAATGATGACATCACCTTTCCTTAAACGACTTGACCAGTTTTTATCGAAACCCTTTACTATTTTCATGTTTTTCAATTTACAGAAATTATCCTGAGTTAATCCATGTTCTTCATCTGCACCCTTATGCCAATAAATCTTGTTGAATTTTGTTTGAAATAAATTAGATTTCAGTAATTTACACACAAACATAGTTTTACCACTACCAATGGGGCCGACGATTTGATATACAGCATCATTTCTTAATTCCATTATTAATTTGTATAATTATAGGTTTTTGTTTATATTATATGATTTAATGAACTCTTTCTAAAAATCATATATATAACTTAATATTTCTTTATTGCTTAATTATATTATCAAATATAAATTATAAAGGAACTTTCGATGTATCAAAAATGACGTTTCCGACTGGTAAACCACAGCAAATTGTTGGCAGGAGTGGAAAATACCCTATAATATTTTTCAAATCCGGCAAATGCAGAATCATGGGATGTAAGAAACCTTTAGATGTCAATAAATTACAATATACAATAAAGGATATTAAAATACAGTCAATTACAGTTACCATGGATATAGGACAATCTATCAATCTATACAACATGTCAACAAAATGTCTTTGTATGTTCGAGCCGGAATTATTTCCTGCACTGAGGCTTTAAATACAACCCAATGTGTGTTAACGTGTTTGCCAGTGGGAAAATAGTCATATTAGGGTTGCGAAATCTAGAGTGCAAAAATATTGTTAGTGACATACACAATGAAATCGAGGGATTGGTCGATATCTCATTGGCTAATGAATGATTAAAAACAACTTGGTTATTTTAATTTTCATTTTTAAAATGGAAAATACTATCCGATGACAAGTTCAGTAAAATCAAAGAACAAAATTGAAAATTATGGTAAATTTATTATTATTTTTTATTTCATTTTTTATATTTTATTTAGAAAAATACGTGCGAATGGTGATAGAAAGAATATTATTTTATTACCCCCAAATGAAAGAAATTTTGAGGAACAAGGAGCCGTCAATGATTCAAGAGCTTATATTTGAAGAGTAGTGGGATACCGGCCCTCTAGCTCAGAGGCCATCTAGCTCACATACCCCCACCCACCCCCCGGCAAAATTTTTTTTTCTTCTAAGTTTAAAAGTACAATTTTTTAGAACAAAGACAATGACTCATTCAAGGTCATTGAAACAAAGACCATGACTCATTCAAGGTCATTTGATGACTCATCATTTTTCCAAGGTCATTTAAACAAAGACCATGACTCATTCAATGTCATTGGATGACTCATCAAAATTTTCAAGGTCATTCAAAAGTATGTCAAGGTCATTGGATGAGTCATCAATTTTTCAAGGTCATTTAAACAAAGACCATGACTCATTCAAGGTCATTGGATGAGTCATCAATTTTTTCAAGGTCATTTAAACAAAGACCATGACTCATTCAAGGTCGTCGGAGGACTTATCAAAAATTTTCAAGGTCATTCAAAAGTAGGTCAAGGTTACTAAAAAGTAGGTCAAGGTCATTGGATATGTCATCAAAATTTTTCAAGGTCATTCAAAATTTCTCAAGGTCATATTATTTTTAAACATTTTTTAATTTTAATTTACTACTCATTTTTTATAAGTAGTATATATTTTGTAAATTTATTTTATAAATATTATTATTATTTTTATTATTATTTTTATTAATATTATTATTATTAATACTTTTAAAAACTTTTATTTTTATTATTATTAACATTATATAATAAAAAACCAAGACATATACAATAAATTTATTATAAAGAGATAATTCTACTATAGTAGTATTGTCGAAGAGCTTTATTCAAAGCCCATTCCACATACTTCCGATATCTGGCAGCGCAGCAATGACATCCATCACCGCAAGGGTATTCGGGTTCCATATCTTTTGACAAATTGTTTTGTTCGATATCCCATAGGAACTCATCGATTACAGTAAATATCCATATTGATGTATGATTGAATATCAAGTCTGGAATTATTGATGCTGGCTTATCCATGATTCCATGTATTTCTGGATAATAGAATTCCAGACGTTCTTTAATAACTTTAAAATAATCATCTAAAAACAAGTAATAATCATAATATTTAGTAATAACAAATTACCATAATGTTTAATTTCATTCATAGCTTGAACTGCGCTCGGTACAATCATTTTAATGATAAAAATTGAAATAACAATTACTTTTATACTAATTTAGACACACACACACACAAATCTTTAGCTATAAACAATAAGTATTAATTTATATAGATTTGAAAATGATTAAAGAAATTTTAATAATATTATTAGTTTTTAATATGGTCAACTCAACTGTTGTAACCGTTCAAGGTAAAAATTCAACAAGATGTGTATGTCCTGATACAGCAGTATTGATGGATATTTTGTATATGATAGATAGGCCTAGATATTTGAAAACTCCAGTCAAAAGATTATCTGAAAGAATGAGTAATTTAGAATTCTGATTTGAACATACATATGAGACTTTAAAAAGAGCTAAAAACGAATTATATGATGATATTATATATTTAAATAAGACCATTGGTATTATCAAAAATGAATTAAGAAAATCAATATTAGAATTGAAAGAAAATCATAAACTTAATGAAAAAATGATTAATCAAGTTCAATATAGTATAAAATTTTATTCTAATAAAACAACTGATCAGTTCAATCGTATAATGAAATTACAACAACACCCAGTTAACAGTGGCGGCAACAGCTTGAAAGAAGTTAACAGTGCCAACAAATCATCATTGCCATTTCCATTATATATTTTTACATATTTTCTTAGTATTACATGATTCTGATTGGTCGAATATAGTATAAATACGCATACACTTTCAAATATTTTTATAAAATGTCAGAAACTAAATTTTATATAACTTTATTGAATGAGCTGGTCTCTAATAATAGTGAAGAAGATGAAATCATTAAAAACATGAAATTTATGGTAAACCGTACCGAGAAAATTGTTGAAGCCATACCATTTGATTATAAAAAAATTCTCAATTTGCCACCATTGGAGAGAAAGAAGGCATTCCAATCATTATTTAGTTACATGTTCGATGAAAATAATAAATGGATGCGAATAATAGTAGGATTAATGTATATGAAACACATGATATTAAAATCTGGATCCGACTATGAAAATTATTTCCAATGGTCTATAGAGGTATATTACTTTATATTGTTATTAATTTATCATTATTTAGGTAATAGAAACAAAAATTGACCCGTGGGTAGTAACAAACGGTGGATGGACAGCGATTATTCAAGTTGCAGCAGAAGCCAAACGCTCTGATATTTATATCGAAAATTGCAAATTTTTATTAAAACTAATCATTGGAGCATCTGTTTTATATTTATGTAACAAAGTTTATCTTAGATTTTAATAAATATTTCTTTGTTATTATTATTATTATTAATAAAAAACTACATTTTTAAAGATTTATTGATTATTACACGAACATTCTTCATCACCACAATATTCTATCATAATATTTTCTATAACAGGGTCAATACAATTCTTAAAGTCGGTCGGCTCATCTTTACTAATTTCGGTAGTATCTTCAGTATCATTAATATTTTCTTCAACATTACCATTATCATCAATAATTTCTTCAGAATCATTAATAATTTCAGTATTAATTTCTCCATCATTAACAGTATCATCACTCTGACATCCAGAATCACAACTCGAATCTTCTTTACTCAATGCTTCAACTAGAGTCAACATATCTCTAATTTTTACACCGGTTATTTCTTCGAGTTTATCAAACAAAAAGTTTATTAAATATTCTAAACGAAATTAATTAATTAATTATTTTATATTTTATATTTTACCTTTTTCAGACATCATTTTTAAATTGTTTTTAAAACTACTTATAATTTTGTTTATAGAATAACAAAGAAAACATAAATACATTTATTAAACACTAAACACTATACATTAAAATAACTGTGAAAGTCTAGCAGTAACAATTTTCCAGATTGGAGAAAGCACATCGTTTTGATCAGCTTTATATCCTTGGATTGTTATTGTTATATACCAGTTTTCCTGTTCTTTGAATCCAATTTCTGTAAATGCATCATAATATCTGGTATATTGACTCGTGAAGAAAGCATTTTCATTGCATTTTAAATTTGAATTGATCTTTTTGAATGTATTATCAATATCCTTGATATCTAACATTGAGAGAGTACCAGCAAGAGATTGAAATTGCGTTTTATTGAGTTTGACTGGATTTGCCAATTGCATATTGATAGGCTCCTTTAAAAAATACATTTTATAATTGTGGAACATCTGAACTGGTTGGACACTTATTTTCTTGGTCATGTTTGATTTATGATCTTAATAATGTGGTGACGCACTTTTATACCCTTGACAGATAATGATTAACCAATCAGAATCATGCATGATCACAAAGACAATGCATGATAAGTGCATGATAATTGCAAGATAAGTGCGTGACTGGAAAACTGTATGTAAATTAACCCGTTGAGTTTACATATATGATTTTACACATATCATCTATATAAAATGTATTATTAATATCACGTGTTTTATTATCATTATTATTATTATTGTTATTATTATTTTAATTATCATGATTTTTATTATTATTATTATTACTATTATTACTATACTAATAAAATTACTATTTTTATTATTGTTACCACCATCAAAATAAAACTATTACTATCAAAAACATTTATTATTATTATTATTATTACCAAAATAAAACTAACAAAACAACAAAAATAAAATACAAAAACATTTATTACCAACACTAAAACTATCAAAACAAACAAAAATAAAATACAATTATTTTCTTAAAAGTTTCATTTTTTGAAAATTTCGTATTGAATTTGTTAGATTCCATTCCACATAGCGTTGATATCTGAAATCACAACAGCTACACCCCAGAATGCATGGGTATTCAGTTTCCATCTCCTTGACCATTCGGTTTATTTCATTGTCCCAAAGAGCTTGCTTAATCAGATTGGAAATATCGATTCTTGTTTCATTGTATATTAGCTGTTGATGCATTGACGGTTCTTGATTCTTCAAAATCTCCTTTATTTGAGGATAGTAATAAATAATACGATCGATTATCATTGGGGCATATTTGTCTAAATAAAATATAAAAAAAATGAAATAAAAAAAGATAAATTTACCGTATTCAGCGATATTTTTCTTTGACATAGCATACATAATGGTATAATATTTGTAAAATGAAATCAAATGAATAAGCAAGTTGTTTTAATCAATCATTAGCCAATCAGATATCGACCAATCCGGTGATTTCATTTTGTATGTCACAAACAATATTTTTGCATTCTAGATTTCGCACCCCTAATATGACTATTTTGCAACTAGCAAACACGTTAACACACATTGGGTTGTATTTTAAAAGCCTCAGTGCAGGAAATAATTCTGGTTCGAACATACAAAGACATTTTGTTGACATGTTGTATAGATTGATAGATTGTCCTATATCCATGGTAACTGTAATTGACTGTATTTTAATATCCTTTATTGTATATTGTAATTTATTGACATCTAAAGGTTTCTTACATCCCATGATTCTGCATTTGCCGGATTTGAAAAATATTATAGGGTATTTTCCACTCCTGCCAACAATTTGCTGTGGTTTACCAGTCGGAAACGTCATTTTTGATACATCGAAAGTTCCTTTATAATTTATATTTGATAATATAATTAAGCAATAAAGAAATATTAAGTTATATATATGATTTTTAGAAAGAGTTCATTAAATCATATAATATAAACAAAAACCTATAATTATACAAATTAATAATGGAATTAAGAAATGATGCTGTATATCAAATCGTCGGCCCCATTGGTAGTGGTAAAACTATGTTTGTGTGTAAATTACTGAAATCTAATTTATTTCAAACAAAATTCAACAAGATTTATTGGCATAAGGGTGCAGATGAAGAACATGGATTAACTCAGGATAATTTCTGTAAATTGAAAAACATGAAAATAGTAAAGGGTTTCGATAAAAACTGGTCAAGTCGTTTAAGGAAAGGTGATGTCATCATTATCGATGATTTGTATCAGGAAGCTAATAAAGAAAAGGATTTTAATAATTTATTCACAAAAATCAGTAGACATGTTGGTGTTACTGTGATCTTTATTAATCAAAATCTATTTCATCAGGGTGGCGCACATCGAACAAGGAATTTAAATGTTCAATATTTAGTTATTTTCAAGAATCCTAGAGATGCAACAGTTATTGATTTTCTTGCTCGACAGGCATACCCTAATAATCGTAATTTTCTCATCAGTGCATTTCAAGATGCTACAAAATCACCACATGAATATATATTTCTTGATTTCACACAACAATGCAATGATGATTTACGGGTAAAAACCGATATTTTCAATAAAGAAGGTGTCAAGGTATATAAACAAAGTTGAAAACTTTAACATGTAAAAATGTTTATGAAATCCAGGCTTAAAAATATCAGAAAACTTAGACAAAGTATTAAAAAGACTATAAATAAAGTTCCACCAAAAACCAGTTATACACCATCTAAAAAACTAATAACCGAGAATTTCCCGCAATGAATTTAATTTCGAAAAACCCTATTAAAAGGAGTAATAAATAAGTTAAAATTGTAAAAAATCATAGGAGTTTCCCATATTTTAATGCATTGTTAAAGGCATCGAGTATGAAAAGAATGTCTATTTTACAATCATTTCCAAATTTTGTTGTCGATGATTTACTCAAAATTCTATTAAAAGTAGTCAGAGGTAAAATTAAAATCAGTAATTCTAAAAAACTAGTATTGAATAAACATCGTAAGCCTTTGTTATCATTAGTAAATAATAAAAATCGTAAGCAAATGATAAATATCACATATATACAACAAGGCGGTTTTATCGGAGCAATTTTACCATTAGCAATAATCATTATTAGGTGGATTACAATAAACGATGGGGCAATCATTACCTAATGTTAAATTAAAATTTAAATCATTGTGTTGTAATGGAGAAGATTTGGACGAACCCAGAAGACGAAGCAGGTTTCAATGGAGTGGCAAAGTTAAAGAAAAGAGTCCCAAAGTCGAAAAAGGAAACGCAAAAGTGGTTGTCAGATCAGCTTGCGTACAGTTTAAACAAACCAATGCGGAAAAGATTTCCAACAAGAGCTTATAAGACATTCGGTATTAATGATTTATGGCAAATGGATTTGATGGAGATGATACCGTATTCGAAGATTAACAAGGGTTATAAATATATTTTAACGTGTATTGATGTTTTCAGTCGTTTTGCTCGCGGTGTACCAACAAAGACAAAATCTGCAGAGGAAATATCTAAAGCAAATTACTCAATGTTTAAAAATGGTCATCCAGACAATTTACAAACCGATTTAGGTATTATTATTATTATTATTATTATTATTATAAGCAAGGAGTTTTACAATAGTAAAGTTAAGCAAATCCTGGATCGTCTCAAAATAAATCATTATTCTGTACATTCTCAATACAAAGCCGCACATGTTGAAAGATTTAACAGAACATTGAGGGATAGATTGAAGAAATATTTTGTGCATCAAGGTAATAAAATATGGATAAATGTATTACCGAAAATACTTGTTAGTTATAATAATTCATCACATCGAGGTCTGAATGGTTTGAGACCCGTAGATATCAGCTCAAAAACACGAGTACAGTCTAAAAAAGTTCCTATTACAAAACCTAAATATAAAGTTGGTGATCACGTTAGAATTAGTAAAATATCTGCTTCACCTTTCATCAAAAATTTCGATAGTAATTGGAGTGATGAGGTATTTCAAATTACTAAAATTAATACTAAACAGAGTCCTGTAATGTATGTTATTAAAGATAGTGATAACAATTTAATACAAGGGAAATTCTATGAACAGGAATTACAAGTTATTTCCAAACCTACAGTGTTCAGAATTCAGAAAATATTGAAAACTAAAATGGTGGGTAAGGATAAACAATACTATGTCAAATGGCATGGATATCAAAAACCCTCATGGATATCATCAAAAGACCTAGTAAAATGAGTTTCTATACAATTTTACCGAGCAATAGTTGCCCACTAATCCATCCGAAAAATCAAGCAATTAAATTTATGGTTGATCTTCAAAATCCCATTTATTTACATGGAAATTGGGAAGTTGCTTTGCAAGACTTTACATTTGTGTACAATACATTCCCATTTTATAGTCATTGTAAAATCGGTTACAAGAAGCGTGTTCCCAAAACCTGTAGTGGTATTTTCTCAATCAATAATATTGAACGATATTGTCATATTCCTAATCAAATTTTAGATGAAAATAGTGGCATGTTTTTCAAAGATGGATTGAATGTTAGTTGTAATTTAAGCCCATTTACAATAAAGTTTGAAAGTATTGAGGATGCCAAGCGAATGGGTTGTGATAAGCTTAGCATTGTCGTTCCTGGAACTGAATACCTAATACGATTCAAAACATTTGATGAGAAAAGTGTAACGATCGAAACCATCAAAATATCTGTACCATATATTAATGAGGTGGAAGATACATTTACATTTACTAATGAATTATATATTGAAACACTTGAAGAATTACATAAATATATTTCATTAAATTGTTTACATATATTTAAAACTATTGAATTTCTTAAAGATGGAATATGCAAATTCATTCTGAATAATAACATTTGTGAAGTTACATTTGATAAGAATTTGGCGAATACATTGGGATTAGATAAGCAAACATATCGGGCAAGTGCTTTTGGTGTACGCAAACCAAAAATAATTAAACTTCATAGGCAAATGTTCATATATACTAACATCATCGATCCTATAATTGTTGGTGATTCTTTGGTTCCTCTATTGAAATCTGTTTGGGTTGATAAACATGACCAGGATGAAGTTTTCAATATAAATATCGATAATCCCATGTACATACCGGTATCAACATCATGTATAAACAATATAGAAATAAATATTCGTGATGATAGCGGTAAATTTATTGAATTTAGTAAAGATACAAAAACTTATTTGACATTACATTTTCGTAAATTAGATGGCCAATAACGATATTATTAGTATGTATAGTGGTAGCCAAAGTGGTGGCGAATTACCTTATTTTACAGTATGGATCAGGTTGGTTGAGAACAATTGATAGATTTGCAATTCCTATTCTTAAACGCATTGGTAGTTTTGGTATGAAATCTGCTAAAGATGTGATAATGAATGAGCAGAAAATATTACCATCTCTGAAATCAAATGCATTATTCGAGTTAAGGAAAGTTCTACCTAGTGTTGCAGGTATGTTTCAAAAACCCGACGCGCCAGCTCAAAAACGTAAAAGACATCATAAAGATGTAAACAAACGAATGAAAGGACATGGAACTATATTTCAAAAATGATTTGTGGTAAATCTGAATTGTGTTTATTTGATAGACCATCTCCCCAAGCAGTAATTGAAATGGGGGCCTTTGAAGATGTATTCCCGATGAATTTGATTATGGATAGTAGAACCGATATTGAATTTTATATTAATGGTTCCCAAACTGAATATCTAGATTTGAATGATACATTGTTAACTGTTCAGATCAAAGTTGTAGATAAAAATAGAAAACCGTTGGGTGAACCTAGTGATGTAATACCAAACAATTTCTTGTTTCATACGCTTTTTAAAGATGCAGTTCTCGGATTTAATAATATCAAGATTGAGGGTGGTAACAGTACATATATTCACAAAGCTCTAATAGAAACTATTATAAATTACAATAGCGATACTAAAAATACATGTTTAACTCCTATGGGTTATGGTAGTGATGATGATAGGAAAAAGTGGATTGAGGGTTTGAAATTATTTACCATGTGCTCATCATTACAACTCGATTTTATGGATCAACCGAAATATTTACTTCCAGGTGTTAATGTACACATTAGATTGAAAAGATCTGATTCGGCATTATCACTAACAAGTGCTACCACAGCTCCAATTCTTCAATTAATTGATGCAAAATTATTGGTAAGAAGAGTTCGTATTGAGCCTTCTGTATTAGCCGGTCATCAATTGGGGCCTTATTCTAAGCATGCAATATATCCATTGAAAACAAAGGAAATTGTTCAATTTGCTATCGCTAAAGGTGCAGCTTCTTTCTATAAGGAAGAAATATTTGGAGATAGAAGAATGCCCAACTTTATATTGGTAACATTTCAAAGTAAATCTCAATATAATGGATCATACTTAACATCGAGCTCAATTTTCAAAAACTTTGGTGTGACATCGCTAACTTTATCGAAAAATAGTGATTATAGAGAAACATATACTCAAGATTTCGATAATGATAATTATTGTGCTACATACATGCAGAGTATAGTTAGAAACATGGGTTATTTGGATAAAAACCTTAATTGTGGTATAACTCTTGAAGATTTTAAAAGCAAATATCCATTCTTCACATTTGTTTTGGCACCCGATTTTGATTTAAATCAGAGTCAATTACCTCAAAATGTTAATTTACGATTAGATATAAAGTTTGCTAAAGCTACAATTGAACCGGTCCACGTTGTAATATATGGAGTGTTTGAAAATGAGGTTCAAATAACTGCAAACAGAACAGTATTGGTTTGAACAGAGTTCAAACATTATTGGTTTGAACGAACAATATTATGATAATTTGTCATGGAGTAAGTTTTTAAATGTATTAATTATATTATTGATGTAGTTCTGTTCAGGTCTATCGAATTGGAAAACAAATACTAGGACATGAATTTTTAGGGGATTTTCCTCTTGATAAAATTCCATATTTACGTAATAATCAAGCCATAATCGTCAATACTCAATCATCTCATCTCGGTGGAGAACATTGGTTAGCAATATATATATGAAACCTAGCAAGATATTTGTATTTGATCCTATGGGTTTCTATTATCCGGCTTTAATGGTTTCGAAACTGCAAACAATGGGTAAACCTATTGTCTATAATAAAACTATGTATCAAAAACCATGGACCTTAACATGTGGTCAAAATTGTTTAGCTTGGTTATTATCCAAGAGATTTGATGATTAATAAATGTATTAATGTTTATTGTTATGTTTTAACTATTAATATTTTTATTTATTATTATTATTTTTATTATTATTATTATTATTATTATAATTATTATTATTATTATTATTATTATTTTTATAAATATTATTATTATTATAAATATTATTATTATTATAATTATTAATATTATTTTTATTATTATAATTATTATTATTATTAATATTATTATTATTTTTATTATTATTATTAATATTATTTTTATTATTATTATTATTATTATTAATATTATTATTATTATTATTATTATTTTTATTATTAATAATATTATTATTATTATGTGTTTAATTAAAGATAAGCTAATGCATCATCACAAAGACAGTTCATGATAAGTGCGTGATCACAAAGACAGTGCATGATAAGTGCGTGATCATCACATGATAAGTGTATGCATACACAAATTGAATAAAGAAAACACATGCAAACTCAATGTATGTATGTGATTTACAAAGAAAACACATACAAACAAAAGTATGTATGTGATTTTACAAAGAACGCATGCAGTCACAGTGTAGACTGCATGTGTTTTACAAAGAAATCATGTCTAAAAATCTCTCACCTATATGTGTGTATTGCTTAAATGTGATTGGCTAAATCCTGAAAATATTATTCTCTTTATAAACATTGACAATTTCCAAAGTTGTCACAATTAATTCAAATTTATCAATTTTCAAATATTCACTCGCGTGATTTCAAAAATTTTAAAATGGAGAATTCAAGAATTTTACGACAATTGTTGGCCGAAGAAAATGGTAAATTATTATTTTTTAATTTATTTTATTATTCTATTTTTCTAGATTGGTTTAATATAACCGAACTTCAAAATCAAATTGACGGTGTTAACGAATTTTTTCCTGGTAATTTTTAATTTTATTATTATTTATTTTAATATAATTTTAGAAAATGTTTCAAACGAGGAAATTATTTTAATAGAAGATAGCGATGATTCCGATATTGGTAAATTTATTTATTTAATTATTATTATTAATGTTTTTCAGAAATTATTAGTGAGGATATCGATCAAAATATTCATTCAGCAGCGTCAGTAGATTTGGACGAAACATTTATTGATAATGCCCCCGTTTCTGGGGATGACAACAATTATGCCCCCGTTTCTGGGGAAGACAACAATTATGCCCCCGTTTCTGGGGATGCCAACAATTATGCCCCTGTTTCTGGGGAAGCCAAGATTTCTATGGATGCTGACGTTTCTGTGGGAGATGAGATTTCGTTTAAAAAATGTAGGATTTTTATTATTTTTAATGAGCATTATTATTTTTAATTTATTATTAATTTATAAGAATATTTTAATGAGGATAAGTTAATAATATGTAAAGTATTATAATATAATACTTTAAATATTAATAATTTATAATAGAAATATATGATTTGAAATATGAATAGAAATATTTGATTTGTAATCAGAATATTAATTTTATAATAGAAATATTTGATTTGTAATCAGAATATTAATTTATAATAGAAATATGTGATTTATTTTTATAATAGAAATATGTGATTTATTTTTATAATACAAATATATGATTTATAATACGATTATTAATTTATAATAGAAATATGTGATTTATTTTTATAATAGAAATATATGATTTATAATACGAATATTAATTTATAATAGAAATATATGATTTATAATATGAATATTAATTTATAATAGAAATATGTGATTTATAATACGATTATTAATTTATAATAGAAATATGTGATTTATATACGATTATTAATTTTTATAAATTATTTTATGGTATGTTATTCAAACATGTGATTTATAATAGAAATAAATGATTTATTTTTATAATAGAAATATGTGATTTATTTTTATAATACAAATATATGATTTATAATACGATTATTAATTTATAATAGAAATATGTGATTTATTTTTATAATAGAAATATATGATTTATAATACGAATATTAATTTATAATAGAAATATATGATTTATAATATGAATATTAATTTATAATAGAAATATGTGATTTATAATACGATTATTAATTTATAATAGAAATATGTGATTTATATACGATTATTAATTTTTATAAATTATTTTACGGTATGTTATTCAAACATGTGATTTATAATAGAAATATGTGATTTATTTTTATAATAGAAATATGTGATTTATTTTTGATAATAGAAATATATGATTTATAATATGAAAATGAATATATGATTATAATAAGAATATTAATTTTTATAAATTATTTTACGAAATGTTATTCAAACATGTGATTTATAATAGAAATAACGGATTTATAATACGAATTGAAATTTATTAAAATATTTACATAATTATCATCATTTATATATTATTATTTGATTCATATATGATTTAAATAATAATAAACATTTGATAATAATTACATATTTATCAGGTCGATTGTATAAAAACTATTGCCAATCTGGAATTGGTGATAACTCGAAATGCCATACGATTATGGAAGGTTACTACGGTCATAGATTCTATGGCATCGACTTTTTTATTTGCCCTAAATGCGATACAGCCCAAGACATTGAATATCTAGAGTTTTATAAGAAACACTCTAGCCATTTAAATCAATTTAAAATTAATAAAAAGGCATTATTTCAAATGATTAATGCGAAAAATGTTAGTAATAATAATAATAACACAAACAATACAAAGATCACTAAAAACATAAACAATAATACAACTGTTACTAAAAAATCAAAAAGACCTGCTGATAAAATCGTGCCGTGTATCCCTGCTAAAATTAAAAAAATAGAAATCATCATTAGTGATGACGAAACTGAATATAATCAAATAAGGGGTTCTGTAAATATTGAAATAAACGATGAACCTGAAATAGAGGTTGACTTAAGGGGTTCCCGTAAAAATATTCGATTTGATTTAGAAAATCAAAACCTTGTTCAAATCGCATTAACGGATAAACTTGTAAATAAATTACAAAACGAAATAAAGAAAATGGGATCTGTAAAAGTCCAGTTTACAGCTCTCATTCAATTTGAAAAAGATGGGGAAATAAAAGATAATTTCTTTTCGAATAGCGCTTGTGTCTTTTCCGATAGTTTTCTTGCTGATGGTATGAGTCGGTTAAATGAGAAAATCGAAAAATTCACATATTTAGGAAGTGGGTGGCGCGTAGTTAAGATTCGCGAAATCGATTTTATTTTAACCGCGTATTATCCTGTAAGTCGATTAGCTGTACATAGTTTTTTCCCTACACCGGAATCTCTAGTAGGTAAAAAGGCTATTGTAAATGTTAAAAACACAGATCATTCGTGTTTTATATATAGTGTTTTATCAATTTTAAAGCGTGATATAGTTTTAAAGAATAGAGAGCGTGTTTCTTCTTACACTACTTTTATGGATGAATTGAATTACGATCCAATTACAGATTGTCCAATGAGACTCTGTAACATACCCAAATTTGAGAGAAACAATAGCGATTTAAATTTGGCGATCAATGTCTTTGAATATAACAACACCCCTTCTAAACAATTGAATGACATTGATTATGTACCTCATCATCCTCACCTTGTCTTAATTCATCGAACAAAGGTTATCGGTGGTAACCCGATTAATCTTTTATTATTACAAGACGGTGATAATTATCATTATACCGCCATTTTTAATTTAAAAAGACTGTTGAATTGTCATTCTAGTAGTGAATGTAACACCAGAATTCGCGTAAAATGGTGTCCCCATTGTTTAAACGGTTTTTATTATGATAAAACCTTTAAGGCATATGTTGATTTGTGCGCTAAAAATCAAATAGGAACAACCCTATACACGCTCCCTGAAAATAAAAACTTAATATTTAAAAATTATTCCAAAATGATTACCCCACCATTAGTAATTTATGCGGATTTTGAGGCTGTTTTGCCTAAAGATGTAAAACATCATCAAATACACATGCCGATATCAGCAGGCTTATTATTAATAAATAATTTAACAAATACTACACAATATTTCAGTTTTATAGGCTTGGAATGTGTATTGGAATTTTTAAAGAAAGTAGAGGAAATTGCTGTCACAATTGTTCTACCATATTATGAAAATCATGGTAAAAAACCGATGAATAATCTTACTTCTAATGAGGAACAGCAGTTCATCGCATGTAGAACTTGCTATCTTTGTAAAAAACTTATTAGAAATAAGGTTAAGGACCTTGATCATTTTACAGGTCAGTATCTTGGTGCTGCCTGTCGTAACTGTAATATAAATAGGAAAATAAGCAAACCGTTACGTATCGTCTTTCATAATTTGAGAGGGTATGACCTTCATCATATTTTAAAGTATGGATTGAATGAATTTCCATCTTGGAAATTAAATATCATTCCTACAACAACTGAGAAATTCATATCTTTGATTGTAAACATTAAGAAATTAGCTGTTAGATTTATAGATAGTATGCAATTTGTAAATTGCTCTTTAGCCAAGGCTGTGAAAACTCTTACTTATCTACCTCTAACTTGTTCTGCTTTTGATGGTCTTATAGTTAAGGCAAAGGGTATCTTTCCTTATGATTTTGCAGTATCACTAGAGGTTCTTGAATCGACTTATGAACTACCTACAAAATGGGATTCTGTATCTGATGATGAATATGCTACCGCCCAACTAATTTGGACACAGCAAAATTGCACTACAATGTTAGACTATATGTTAACTTACCTAAAATTAGACGTATTCCTCCTTGCAGACTATTTTCAGCAATTTCGCGCAAAGGCTATTGCTTACAATGGTTTAGAACCTCTGAATTTTTATGGAATTCCTGGAATGTCATAGGCGTCCGCTCTCATGACATTAAAGGAACCCATAGAACTTCTGCGGGACATGGAAATGTTTAATTTCTATGAGGGTGGAATACGGGGTGGGTTAACATTTGTTAACAAACATCATGTTGCAAGTTCTGAAGATACAGAACTCTTGTATATCGACATTAATAATTTATATGGTTGGGCACTTAGCCAAAACCTTCCGTATGGTGATTTTGTTTGGGTGCATGATAATCTGAATGATGTGCTGAGTGAATGTGTGAATGCGAATATTGAATTCCTTCCGTATGGTTATACAATGGAAGTTGACATCAATATCCCTGAGCGTGTGCATCAGTATTTGAATGACTTTCCGCTTGCCCCGGAAAAAATGTGCCCGCCCAATTCAAAAGTTGAGAAGTTAATGCTCACGCATTACAGTAAGAAGAACCATGTTCTTCACTGGAGACTTCTCAAGCTGTATATAGAATTGGGTGCAGAAGTTGAGTGTATTCATAGGGCAATTAAATTTAAACAAGCACCTATTTTTAAAGAATATATACAAAGAAATACAGATTTACGCTCAAACTCAAAGTGCGAGCTTCATAGAGATTTGTATATATTATTTAATAACAGTTTATATGGTAAATCCGTTGAGAATTTGAAAAAACGGATGAATTTGAGGCTATGCAATTCAGCTGAAAAGATGATTGTATATGCTTCAAAACCGACTTTCAAAAAGTCCATTAAAATAGTGGATGATTTGATTGCTGCTCATCTGAACAAAGATTCTATATGTTTAGACAGGCCTAGCTACATTGGCCAATCAGTACTAGACCTGTCTAAGCTGCGGATGTACCAATTACAATATAATGAATTGGCAAAATATCGATCAGAATTCAACTGTGATATAAATATCGTTGCCGGCGACACTGATTCGTTTTTTCTTGAGGTTAAGCACTGTAAGCTTGACATTCTTTTGCCGGCAATGATAAGAGACAACCTTTTAGATACCTCTAATTACGACCCGGCACATCCCTTATACTCGAGGAAATTAGATTCTTTGATAGGAAAATTTAAAGATGAAAGCAAAGGTCTCGGGTATAAGGAGTGGGTTTTCTTAAGACCCAAGTGCTATAGTTTATTAGGCAAATCTGATACAATGAGGGCTAAGGGGGTGAAGTTGTTGGGGACTGACATCAAACATCAGTCTTATTTGGATTGCTACAATAAAAACGTAGTTTTCACAGTACCTCAAAGTAGGATAGGGACGCGGAACCGTCAGCTGTACACATTTAAAAACAGTAAAATCGCTTTGAGTAATAACGATGATAGGCGATTATGGGTTGGGAAAAATACCAGTATCGCATTTGGGCATTATTTTGGGGTTGATGCAATAGATAGTGACCAAGTTAATTTCTTGGATGAGCCGCTTTTCGGTGGTTCGAGCCCCAGTTTTTATGACTCTACCGAAATCAGCGATAATGGACAGCTTTTCGGTGGTTTGAGCCCTAGTTTTGATGACTCTACCGAAATCAGTGATAATGGACAGCTTTTCGATGGTTTTAACGAAGATAACATTGATATTGATGACGTGTATTTATCAGAATAATAAATGTTTTTAAAAAACTTTTTTTGTTAATTTGGAAACTTATTTATCTAGAAAACTTGTAATAGTTTTCATTTTTATTATGAAATTTAGATATAATTTTTTAAAATTTAAATTTTTTATAATTACATTTTTATAATATTATTATTTCATGCAAAAGCCGCAGCGTGACGAAACGCGAAATATTACTTTATAGATGTTTTAAATGTAAAAACACTATATATTTTAATGTATTTATAATTAATTCTTTGTTTTTATGAAGTTGTTTTTGTGAAGTTGTTTTTGTTTTTATGTAGTTGTTTTTATATATTTGTTTATTATATTAATATTATTATTATTATTATTATTATTAATAAAATTAATAATAATAATAATAAAATTAATAAAAGTTTTTCAAAGTATTATTAATAATAATAATAATTAAAGTTTTTATAAGTATATTAATAATAATTAAAGTTTTTATAAGTATTAATAATAATAATATTAATAAAAGTTTTTATAAGTATTAATAATAATATTAATAAAAGTTTTTATAAGTATTAATAATTTTTATAAGTAATAAGTATATTAATAATAATAATAATTAAAGTTTTTATAAGTATTAATAAATTTTTATAAGTAATAAGTATATTAATAATAATAATAATAATAAATAATACTATTAATATTAATAATAATAATAATAATAATAAATTTTTATAAGTATTTATAAGTATTAATATTAATAAAAGTTTTTCAAAGTAATAATAATAATAATAATTAAAGTTTTTATAAGAATTAATAAAATTTTTATAAGTAATAATACAATAATAAAAAGTAATAATAATATTAATAATAATATTAATAATAATAATAATAATTATAATAAAAATATTAATAATAATAATAATAATAATAATTAAAGTTTTTATAAGTATATATAGAATAATAAAAAGTAATAATAATATTAATAATAATAATAATTATAATAAAATAATTTACAAAATAAATACTACTTATTTTTATAAGTAGTAAATTAAAATTTAAAAATGTTTAAAAATAATATGACCTTGAGAAATTTTGAATGACCTTAAAAATTTTTGATGACTCATCCAATGACCTTGACCTACTTTTGAATGACCTTGAAAATTTTTGATGACTCATCCAATGACCTTGACCTGCTTTTGAGTGACCTTGACCTACTTTTGAATGACCTTTAAAATTTTTGACGAGTCATCCAATGACCTTGAATGAGTCATGGTCTTCGTTTCAATGACCTTGAAAATTTTTTGATGAGTCATGGTCTTTGTTTCAATGACCTTGAATGAGTCATTGTCTTTGTTCTAAAAAAATGTCATTTTAAACTTAGAAGAAAAAAATTTTTGCCGGGGGGGGTATGTGAGCTAGATGGCCTCTGAGCTAGAGGGCCGGTATCCCACTACTTTGAAGAAACACGAATCATAATTTCGAAGCTCATTAAGAAGGCTGTATTGGAAAATAGAATTAACAAAACCGTCACTAAAATTGCAACAGAATACCCGTGTATTCTTAATTGTAGTTGTTGCAATTTTCGTTACCAACAGTATGTAGAATTGAGTATAATAAACTCCATTAGGAATTTACAAAAATTTCAATTGTTACGTAAATAAATGTTTGTTTTTTACATGTTTTGTTTTGATTTTTAGTTTGTTTTAGTATTAATAATATTTTATATAATAATAATAGTAATAATAACAATAATAACTAACAACAAATAATAATAATAATAATAATAATAATAATAACAATAATAACTAACAATAATACTAATCATATTAATAATAATGATGATAATATTAATAAGTATAGAAATACACACATATAGGTGAGAGAGAGAAATCATATACAAAGAAATGTATGTGTTTTCTTTGTAAATCACATAGAAACAAAAGTATGCATGTGTTTTCTTTTTAAAATCACATACAAACAAAAGTATGTATGTGTTTTCTTTGTTCAGTTTTGTGTATGCATGCAATGTAAATTATGTGATCAATCATTAGCGTTGTTTAAATTAATTAATAATAATAATAATAAAAATGGAAATAAAAATGATTCTGATTGGTTAATCAATATATGTCAAGGGTATAAAACCTCGTTACCACTATATAAAGATAATAAATCAAACATGACCAAGAAAATCAATGCTATCAATGTCCAACCAGTTCAGATGTTACACAATTATCAAATGTATTTCTTAAGGGAGCCTATCAATACGCAATTGTCAAATCCTGTCAAACTCCATCGAACTCAATTTCAAACTCTTGCTGCGACACTCTCAATGATAGATATCAAGGATATTGATACGGTTTTCAAAAAGATTAATTCCAATTTAAAATGTAATGAAAATGCATTTTTCACCAGTCAATATACCAGATATTATGATGCATTTACAGAAATAGGTTTCAAAGAACGGGAAAACTGATATTTAACAATAGCAATTCTAGGATATAAAGCTGATCAAAATAATGTGTTTTCTCCAATATGGAAAATTGTTACTGCTAGACTTTCACAATTATTTTAATGTATATTTCAGTGTTTAATAAATGTATTAATGTTTTGTTTTCTTTGTTATTCTATAAACAAATTATAATTAGTTTTAAAATTGTTTAAAATTGATGTCTGAAAAAGGTAAAATATAAAATATAAAATAATTGATTAATTATCGTTTAGAATATTTAATAAACTTTTGGTTTGATAAACTCGAAGAAGTAACCGGTGTAAAAATTAGAGATATGTTGACTCTAGTTGAAGCATTGGGTAAAGAGAATTCGTGTAGTGATTCAGAATTTCAGAGTGATGAAGATGATGATGGATAAATTATTAATAATAATGAAATTATTAATGATAATGAAGATAATGAAATTATTGATGATACTGAAATTATTAATGATGAAGATGAAGTTGCGCCTAACGACTTTAAGAATTGTATTGACCATGTTATAGAAAATATTATGATAGAATATTGTGGTGATGAAGCATGTACGTGTAATAATCAATAAATCTTTAAAAAATGTAGTTTTTTATTAATAATAACAAAGAAATATTTATTAAAATTTATGATAAACTTTATTACATATATATAAAACCGATGCTCCAGTTACTAGCTTTAATAAAAATTTGCAATATAAATATCGGAACGTTTGGCTTCTGCGGCAACTTGAATAATTGCTATCCATCCACCAATTGTTTCTACCCATGGATCAATTTTTGTTTCTATCACCTAAATAATGATAAATTAATAACAATATAAAGTAATATACCTCTATAGACCATTGGAAATAATTTTCAAAGTCGGATCCAGATTTTAATATCATGTGTTTTATATACATTATTCCTAGTATTATTCGCATCCATTTATTATTTTCATCAAACATGTAACTAAATATCTATGGAATGAATTTTTCTTTCTCTCCAATGTTGGCAAATTGAGAATAGGCTCAAATGGGATGTCTTCTACGATTTTCCTGGTACAGTTAACCATGAATTTTATGTTTTTAATGATATCATCTTCTTCTCTATTATTACAAACCAGCTCATTCAACAAAGCTATAAAAAATTTAGTTTCTGGCATTTTATAAAAATATTTGGAAGTGTAAGCTTATTTATAATATATTTGAACAATAAGAATCATGCATGGACATTAGGAAGTTGCAATGTCTTTATTTAAGAAAATATGTAAAAATAAATAATGGAAATAACAATGTTTCTTTATGATTCATATTGAACCAATCAGAATCATGCATGGACATTGCATTTAAGTTGCAATGTCTTTATGTAAAAAAATATGTAAAAATATATAATGGAAATGACAATGATGATTTGTTGCCACTGTTAACTGGTAGTTGAACTTCTTTCATTACACGATTGAACTGATCAGCTGTTTTATTAGAATAAAATTTTATACTATATTGAACTTGATTCATCATTTTTTCATTAAGTGTACGATTTTCATTCAATTCAAATATTGATTTTCGTAATTCATTTTCGATAATACCTATGGTCCGATATAGATATAAAATATCATCATATATTGCGTTCCGAGCTCTTTTTAAAGTCTCATATGTGAATTCAAATCGGACTTCTAAATTACTCATTCTTTCAGATAATCTTTTGACTGGAGTTTTCAAATATCTAAGCCTATCTATCATATACAAAATATCCATCAACACTGCTGTATCAGTACATACACATCTTGTTAAATTTTTACCTTGAACGGTTACAACAATTGAGTTAACCATTTGAAAAACACTAAAAACTAATATTATTATTAAAATTTCTTTAATCATTTTCAAATCTATATAAATTAATACTTATTATTTATAGCTAAAGGTTTGTGTGTGTGTTCAACTTCTCATTGGTTTAGTATAAAAGTAATTGTTATTTCAATTTTTTATCATTATAATGGATGTTATTGTACCGAGTGCAGTTCAATCAATGAACAAAATTGAACATTATGGTAATTTATTATAATTTTTATTTTTTACTTGTTTTGTAGATGATTATTATAAAGTTATCAACGATTGTCTGGAATTCTATTATCCAGATATATATGAAATATTGAAGGATAAGCCAGCATCAATAATCCCAGACTCGGTCTTCAATTATACGTCTATATGGATGTTTTCTGTAATCGACGAGTTACCTATGGGATATCGAACAAAACAAAATTTTAAAGAATATGGAACTCTAATATCCATGTGGTGATGGATGTCATTGCTGAGCTGCCCGATATCGAAAGTATGTGGCTTTTAATAAAGCTCTTCGACAATATTATTATAGTCGAATTATTTCTTTATAATAAAATTTTTTTTTGTTGATTTGTTTTTATTATTGTAATAATAATAATAACTTGTAATAATAATAATAATAATAATAATAATAATAATAGTAATAGAATAAAAATTAAAAACATTAAAACACTACTTATAAAAATAAGTAGTAAATTAAAATTAAACAATGTTTAAAAATACTATTGTTGGGCTCAGAGCCACAATTTAAACAAAAATAAAAGTAAAAAAGTTGTGAAAGGAATCACTGCACATAAACATGCACCGCACCAAGATATTAAAAATTAATGAAAAACATATTAATTAAAACAAAATAAATATATAACAAAACTAAATAAAAACAAATAATTAATAAAAATCATGAAAAAGCAAGACAGCTACAGAAGGAAACATATTAAAAATAAAATAAACTGCCAAAACCTTGCAAAATAAGGTTTAGAAAAAACATAGGCAGAAGTGGCGACCAGAAAACAAATAAAAAAGGGCAAAAATAATATTATCAAAAAATAACAGTAAAAATAAAATGCGAACATAAACCGAATTATATATTAAAAAATAAAGAAAAAATAAAGAAAAAATATACAAAAATAATAAAAATAAATTTTAAGTAATAAAATAATTAAAAAGCCCTAAAAATGGCGAAAAACCGCCTATTGGTCGCACACATGCATACAAATAGTATAAATACAGTGATGAATTTCATAATTTTTAACACAAAACTGAACTTCAAAAATTTTAGTAAAACCTTTATGCCATTCAATTTTTACAACTTTTGATCAGAAAACAGTATTCAAGCGTAAGGAATTTGATTTTTTATAAACTGTATTGTAATTTTTATATGTTTTCCTTATAATGTAAATAAATGTCTCATTCTACGATAATTCATTATATTTTTATCTATTGTCCGACCCTCTAAAATCTCTATATATATCGTATAGCAATAGATGGTCCATGGGACGGATCTCGGGCTAGCTAGTGGGTGAAAACCCTTAGTTGGGCTCGTGAGTCATGCCTCGTGGACCCCTCGGCAGTCCGCAGTTGGTTCTGGTGATAATGCACAGGACCGCTACGCAGGGCGCCGTTGTATACTCGGGGCGGCTTCTGAAATATGTGGCCGGAACGAGTCGAATTAAAATCAGGGAAGATGCACCAGCAGAGTTAAGGGGAATTTAGGCAGGATCGCAAATCGGTCATACCAAATTTTTTTGATTTTCGGACAACTTTGTAAGTAAATGGGTAGCAGGGTTAAGTATAGAGATAGACGAATGTAAAATGAAGAAGATTCAAGAGAAATAGAAGTACATAAAGTAATTGAACCGTACAAAATGTCACGGGAGGTGAAATATGGAAAAGTAGCCATGGGAGTGACTGCACTTGTAAACGCCACCATCCTGATCCGCAGATTTAAAAGATAGGCCCCAGAATCAAGGAATGATTACACAATATAAAACATAAACATTACAAATCTAAACGTGATTATAAGCAAATCGATAACATTAGCTCCATACACTTTAATGACAGTCACGCATAAGTGCACATTAGGTATTTGAGTAGTGATTCTGAATAATCAATTAATCTAAACTGAGTTAGATTCATGATAAAGATGTTCCGACTCGTCCAATCGAGCGAGTTACACAACCCTTACATTGGGATTCAAACCTTGACTTCAACCAGGATCCGAGTTTTAGGGAAAATGAACCAACTCACAAATTTAGCAACCTATTTAAATGTTTACGGCGGAAAATGGACATAGACCTTTACATCGAGTAACAGTTCTCTAACCATTTGAGTAGTCTTAGTAAATGATAATAGTTCTCCGCGTAAGGACTCTTAGGTTTATACGTAAATAATTCGTCCCGACAATAAACTACATGAAGATAGCAACATTTCCATTTAATAATATCTATTAGTTAAATCGTAGTAAAATAAATCGAATTAATGACAGTTAAATTAACTACAATTAATAATCGAAGTACAAGAAATTACATAAAATTAATAATAGTTTTTATTTTTAACAAATAATAGTTAATAGCTTAATCCTGATAAGATGAATGAATCTCATAGTAGTCGATTTAACAATAATAAATGGGCGGAATATAATAAGTTACGTAGAGATACTGACAACCTAATCTAGAAGGAGCCATTGGCTGAATCAAAATAAATTAAATAAAAGTCGTAAGAGTTGAATCCACTAGTAATGTAGGATCAATCTATGATGGGATAAATAATCATACCAATAGGTTGATCCAATACGGTTGGCCATTGAATCATAACCAATAAATGAAATAATCATAGCCTCACCTAATAATGGTAACTAATTGTACTAGAGTGGAATGCAGGGGAAACTAACAAAATTAGGAGCTAATTTATAAAATCATTATCGGGCCTTTACCAAATGTTCCCGTCTTGTATTACCTCTTCACCTCTCAGAGAGTTTTTTCCTCAAATTTTCTTGTTTCCTTTTTCAGAATGAACAATAATAATAACGATTCCGGACTAAACGGATTGCCAAGAATGCCCCGACTCCCACCTTCGATCGTGGCCGTCCGCCACCAATATGAGGAGTTGAAACAGAAGCACGAGATACTCCAGGCCAAGTATGATCGGATAAAGGGCACTTGGGCTCCGCCCGATGCCATTAAAGTGCTGAGGCGGAAGATCGAACGGCTCACTCGGGCGCGAGATGAGCTAATCACAGAATCCCGCGCTCAACGGCTACTCATCAAGGAGCAGTCGACCGCGCTCCGACGCGCATTTACAGACACTGAACTTCAGGCTTACGTCCCGGGAAGCATCAGAGCCAGGCAACTGGACATAATACCAGCTTCCCACCTTCCTGTCTCCAATGCCTTGTCTTCCCCCCAGTCCCCAGGAATCAAATCTCTGAAATTCCCAGTCTGCCTGTCGAGCCCATTGTCCCTCAACCACCTATTGGGGACACAAGGAGTGCTGCCAGCACACGGGCACGCCGGCGACCGAATCGAAATCGGCGACGTCGCGAGCGACGCCGACGAGTGGAAGAGGTTCTCACCGGATCGGAACCCACTGAGGCCTCCGGTCCGATCAGCGGTCCGCCTCCACCTTACCAGGAGTTTGAATTTCCGGAATTCGACCCGGATATCCTCTACGCTCCCGATGTAATATTCCGATCACCTGCCCGGTCCATTCACATTAATTTGATCGACGAGGATCCGGAATCTTTCCCGGTCACCCACATCCTCGATGGACTTGGGCTCGGAACTGAAGATATCGCCGTTCGCACGGGCGAAGTTCCTAACTCTATCGCGGCACAAGAGATCGCGGGTCCCTCGACTCGAAGGGAAGAAGCTCAATCCTCGAGCCCTCCGCCATACAGGCCAATGAAGCGAAAATACTTCCCAACAGACATCGACGAAGACGACTAATGAAAAATCGAAACGGATTTTGGTGTAATTAGGACGTTTGAGTGGAACTTCCTTCCCTTGATAACTCGACATAACTAATTTTAAACGATATTTTGCTTTGTCACTTTGATAAATCCAATTGTTAATAATATGATGTTTTCTTTTTCGTTTCATTTTTTATATTGAGATTGGCTAAGTAAATTGATTTGTGAGAGGTGTAACGGGAATAAGAGGGATAAACTATGGCGAACCCATATCAGGGTTAGATGATCATCCGTAATCTTCTCTCCGAGGGTTGTCACGAATTGAAAACCAATAGATGAAAGCGTAAGCCCTTCTAACGGCAGCAAACAACTCGGGAAAGACGAAGGTCCTTCGAGGAGCAGTGCTAGTGATGGCGCTCACCTGCTCGAATAGCATTCGGCCATTGCGTACGGTACCAACGTGATTTCGGTCACGGGTACATGATGGTTACTAAAATCGTGCGGCGCATCGGGAGGTTTCCCCTATTCATTAATGTTGAGAGTCCTATCAGTATAACGAGCGAAGTGATGGAATTTAATAACTCCTGTGCGTCCAACACTATGACCTTGAGAAAATATGATGACCTTGACCTACTTTTAAATGACCTTGAAAAAATATGATGACTCATAATAATAATATTTAAATTTAAAAATATTAAAACACTACTTATAAAAATAAGTAGTAAATTATATTAACTTGTAATAATGATAATAATTTTAGTAATAATAATAATAATAATAGAATAAAAATTAAAAACATTAAAACACTACTTATAAAAATAAGTAAATTTGAATTTAAAAATACTATGACCTTGAGAAAATTTGAATGACCTTGACCTACTTCTATATGACTTTGAAAAATTATGACGACTCATCCAATGACCTTGACCTATTTTTAGACGACTGGTGGGTTTCTGGGTTTTGATATTTTGAAACTATATCGTTGTTACCCAGACAACCCAATACAAATATTCTTTCGCTTACCACTTGGCACCCGTTGCTAAGCAACGTTGGAACTGTGTTCGAGTGGGTGGATCGTCCGCAAAAAGTGAGCGCTATTGCTAATGCTATAATTGACCGAACGATCCATGGGTTCAACGAGCTGCCGATAGAAGGCCTGTGCTCGATTTCGACTTTTAGGTCCCATTATTCTCCTATCTCTTTCAAAGGTTAACCTATACTCTCATATCATTCATTGTTATGTCCATTCCCATAGTCCTTCTTATCGTCGTCCGTGTTGATGATTATTCTTTGACCTGTACACCCTTTGTTATGTTTAATATTCACACACTAGCTCTCTTACTCTTATCCCTATTATAACTACAATGTTCCCTATTATTATTACTAGCATTATCATTGTTACTATTATATACATTACCTTTCTTAATTGTTACTACTATTACCTTTATTATTATTTTTATTACTATAACTACCATTATATTTATTGTTATTACTACTATGATTATTACTACTATTATTATTATCATAATTATTATCATCCTTACTACAAATACCATGATTATTATTATTATTATCATTATTATTATTATTATTATTATTATTATTATTATTATTATTATTATTATTATTATTATTATTATTATTATTATTATTATTATTATTATTACCATTACTCTTATCATCATCGTTATTATTATTAAGATTTTGTAGGGATCCGTTCTTATTCCTCAGCGTTAAAATTTTTTTATTGATATACAACATTAGCCGTAATCCATCTGTATTTTTCGGTTTTTGATAAAGTATTTTTGTAAATTCGAAAATTTTAGCAGCGTTCCGCCCTTATTTTACGGTTCATCCCTATTCTACCGTTTTCGACAAAGTATTTTCATTGACTCGGAAAATTTGAGCAGCGTTCCACCCTTATTTTACACGTTCCATTTTTACGTTACTATTTTTGTTAAGTATTTGAATTAATTCGGAAAATTTGAGCAGCGTCCCGCCCATATTTTCCGCCTCAACTCAAATTAATTTATTTAATTCTTATTTAAAAACATTATTTTTCATGATTTTGGTCGTTCGGATTCATCTTTTTCCGATGGCTATTCATTTTAACTGTTGCAACGATTTCGCAATTTTCCCCACTACCCATTCCCTCTCTTTGTCCTTAAGATCTATGTATGTTCATATTATATTTAATGAGTGCCCACTGGACTACTTGGTGTTAGATATTTTGAGCCGATTGTTGTAAAACATTTATGTCAATTTTACAGGAAACGGAGGATGAAGGAGCAGCCAATAAACTACTCATTTACCCTCCAATTTCCCCTATGTACGGATAATATTGACGTTCCAGCTCCTGCGTTCTCACGCCGGAGCCTTCACGGGCACGAAATCATTGGCGATAATACACGCACTTACACGATTTGCGATAGTGTGTTTTATTTTTCTATCTTGCGTTATGTTTTGGCTGTGGGCCACCAAAAATAAAATAATAGAAAAAATAAATTACCACATGAATTAGGCAAAAGTCTCGACGCATAAACTGTATATTTGACATTTATATAAACAAATTTTAAATCGGGCATCGATGTACATAAACCAAAATAACATAACTGTAGATTAACAAAATGAAAATATTGCTACAAAACATAACTGTAGATTATAACCTGAAAATATTGATAACTGTAGATTAATGATCTGAAAATATCTAAAAAAATCACACAACAAAGTAAGATTTGTAAAAAATGTGCATCTTAAATTTGGTTGAAATTAATACTACAAAGTAGTAGTTGAAAATTTGGGAAAACACATCAGTATTTATACCTATAATTTGGCCTTAACCTTGCGTGTTAGTTTTATTGCGATTAAACAAAATTCGACTTTGAAATTATTTGTGTTATCTAAATCAAATTTTTATTTATTTCTTAATTTAAATTAGTAATTTATTTTTAACATTTTTTAAATAAATTTATTCAACCAAAAAATATTTTATTTTTATTCATTTAATTCATTAATTTTTACTTTTATATAAATGGTCATTTTACGGTCGACTTTTCTTGTTATTATGTTATTTTTATATAAATTTTGTGCGGTTCTTGATGCATTTTGTATTTATTTTATTTTACTTTTATGTTTTTGATTTTATATTTATTTATATTCTCTCAGATTTTAAAGTGTTTAGTTGGTGTTGTCTATTGTATTTTAAGTTATTTTGGTGCTGGGTTTTTATGCTGTATTACTGATGCATTTAAACAATTCTCAAGGCTATTTGTGTGCTGGCCCAACACGACCTTGAAAAATTATTGACTCTTCGAATGACCTTAAAAAAATATTTTGAGTTATGGTCTTCGTTTAAATGACCTTGGGAAATTATGATGAGTCATCCAATGACCTTGAATGAATCATTGTCTTTGTTTAAATGACCTTGAAAAATAAATGATGGGTCATGGTCTTTGTTTAAATTACCTTGAATGAGTCATTGTCTTAAAAATTTGTAGTTTTAGACATAGAAAAAAAATTTTAGCCGGGGGGTACGTGGTCCAGCGGTGACATGGTCTAGCGGTGACATAACCATCTACTCATGTGATCTTATTAAATTCAACATCTTCACCACAGGATTCAATACACCGCTAATACCCATATATTTAGCACACATAGCTTGCTGGTGAATAATACAGTGCAGGAACATAGGTTGTGGAATGTTCTTTTCATTACACATTTACTTTACTCGTTTAATAAACCCTTTCTTTATCCAACCTTTTCTACTACTTCTGTCCCGTTTACGGTGAATTTTCTTGCGATGACTCCCGTAACTGTGATGCTCACAAATCATGTTAATCTACAAACAGTAGGCGATGATCAAGAAAAAATGAATCAAGCAAAGTTGACTATGTCGAAATTCAGTGGTTCCCAGAAAAATATATTTTCCTAAATATAATAGCCATTAAAAAGTATTTCTTGTTACTTGAGTTATGGATTTTCTTTATTTATATTTTTGTTTTTTATAGTTTGTGATATATCAATCTAGGAGTGATATTTATGATATGACCTCTTCACTCTTACGTATTTCATTAGGGTCGGTTACAAATAGGAAGTTTGTATATCATTGGCAGCCGTTATTCGAATGTCACTATAAACAATTTAACGAGCTGCATCGGGAAATGCCTACATATATATTGACTATTGCAGTGAGTGCTAAAATCAATTCCAGAGCCACTGAATCACAAATAACCAATAATTGAAAGCGTCGCGCCAGTCAAAACGATAGATTAATATTTATTTATAAAAGAATAATTTGTACAATACATAATGCTGCTGCTATATTATTGCTTGCTAATCACATCGTTTATTTAACAACCAAAACTAGATCATTGAAAATTTTACTCTTCGAATAAAATTAGTCTATTTTCAATCTTTTCGGACTAGAAACGGAGCCCCATTCGGCAGCTTCCTTGCTGGTATTGTTGTCTGTGTTTGATGTGATTTCATTTTCTTCCTCATCGTCTGATGAGTAATCTACGAGTCCGGTCAGCATACAGCAGGGTGGCTGCTGTTCATTGGCCTGTAACATGAAGATCAATCAATATTAAGATAACCACCAATCAACTAATCAATACTGTTTCACAACCAATCAATACTGCCACAACAAAATAATATGAGATCGACACTCAATCAAGTAATTATTAAATTCAAGGGAGATGGATCAAATAGCCAATAAATCAAATAATTAATCAAACAGCTTATCAAATCAATACATATAGAAAACGGTCAATTACCAAATCATTGGCATGAGCCAAGTGCCAAATCAATAACGAGCCCCCCAATAAATATCTAATACAAATTTAACATACTTTTTGAGCTACTTCTGAACTGATGGCAGTAGAATCGATCAACTTGTCACTGATAGTGATACTGGTAGCGCTGGTGGTTAAACATTCATTCTGATGCTGTTCATCTGAACTGATGGAGGAGACCTTATCGATCTCGCCATTTGTCAATCTGTTGTAATCTATATCGAAACTACCATTCAGTTCCTGACAAGTATCGATAGTTCCTGCTCCACTACTGGTCGACGAAACTGAACCTAGCGTCAAACTGGTGCTCTTGATATTGATGGGAATATGTTGCTCTTTACCGTATCGATTGCCGAGTTTGAATGGCACCGAGTCTGTCGCTGTTTTGGCACTGGTAATTGCAATACTGTTGCTTCCGGTAATTCCGTTGGCGTTAGTTACCACCGAACCACTGGTTGCGAGCCTGGCGGAATACCGCTCGATAAACGGCGTAGGAGAGCTAAGCGCAGCAGGAGCTGTATTCTGATAATTGTTTATGGAGTCATCCTCATCCTCATCATCTTGATCATACCACTGCTCTTCATCCTCATCCAATGAGCGGGGATCTTTCCGCAATCGGGTCGCATTGGTTGTCATTAGCGACATCATATTGACAGAGCTGGACGCGATCACAGAATTACCCGCATTATTGTTATTATTCGACGAGACGACCGAAACCGCAGACGCAGCCGACACTGCGGCGGTATTCTTGAGTGACCTCTCAACGCTCTGATCGTATCGGGCCTTGAGAGTCTGGAATGTGTTGACATATTTGTGTAGCTGCAAACTCTCCCAATGGTTCTCGATCACGTTATTGATCAAACAATTAATGTTTTCCGTGCGGATAAATTCGAACAATTCCAAAATAGCCGAGTTGAGCATGTTATACTGACGGTTCTCATTGAGCAGGCCAACAACACTGCTAAGGATGTTGTTCTTGATTATATATCGATAATTGAATTCTTCTTTGGAGCTGATGAATTTCCTAATGACGCGCAATGCACCAAGGACAACGAACTTATGCTGGGATTTGAACAGCGTGACGACACGAAGCAAAATGTTGTTGTGAAACGCATAATTCTTCATGTTATATGAATGAAATTCAACACAGAATGCCAGCAACTCCACAATATTATTCATCACCATTGCTGTGTGGTAATCATCATATTTCAATTGATTATCTGCAGTTAAATCCACAAGCGGTTTTGTCAAATGTGCAATGCTGCATTTGTAGAAGAAATTCAGAAATTCCTGCTTTTCGTTTTTCTGATTCGAGTTTATCATGTTTTCAGGATCGATCAATACTTTCAGCATGTTGGTGATTATAAATCCATTACTGAGTTCGGAATCGAGATCGTTGATCATGTGGTCGATGAGAATGTTGATGTAAAGCGAATCGTTCGGGTTTTCCCGAGAGTCATTAATAAAAAAGTCTCGAACAACACTTGCTTGATTTTCAATGAAAATCTGAATAATATCTATACAAACTGGTTTTAATGATTCATCTGCGACTTTAAATGAGTAAAATATTGCTTTGAGAGCTCGGTTTAGGCAGAGAAAATTGAAAAACGATTCTTTCTGAGATGGCTGTAATGAATTGACAATTATACAGAATTCTTTCAGCAAGAACAAAAGATCTTTCCTGCTTTCGGATGTGGTTTCAAGGTTTAATAATCCATTAAACAGATGTTGAGTAAACTGATTATCATCTTGTAATTTTGTAATAATATCTATTTTATTAAGGTATACAAACGAATTTAATGAAGATGCGGCATTGTCATCAAATAATGACGGTGGTGGCATGCAAGAATCTTGTATATACTGAACTCGATATGTCTGCTGGATTTTGTTTTTTAATGCATTATTCATCGGAAATACTTCTTTGAAATTGGCTTTTTTGGTTAGAAACTCTCTATGTTTCACTCGTTTATGTGGGTTATACTCAAGTATACCAACTGTGTCCATCATCATTTCATCTGAGAAAATTAATTCGTACAAATTCCTACGGTTGAACTGAACAATAGCACGCATTATTTCATATAAATGATGTAAAGATTTCAAGTCTTCCAGATCTTCGGCTTTGTGAAATAAATCAACTAATTGTTTTAAATACTGAGATCTTTCAAGAGCTGTCGCTAATCGTTCTCTTTGAATAGGATAATTAACGACTTGTGTAAACATTTCACTGATTTCCAATAAATGGTTTAAATCACAGGTTGGAAACTCAAATCCTTGATTGTTACCTGTAGAACTTGTGTCCATTTCCATATCATCTGCATCGTCAGCATCATCAATTAAATCTTGAGTTATGTCAACAGAAGGATCTTTTCCTTGGACGTTGCAAATTTTTTCCCAAATATCATCACAACCAGTTTTTTCTTGAAATGACAACGCAAGATCCATGTTATCTCCTTCTGACCATACTATAAGAGTTTCTTGTTGTTTTTGATACGCTGTGTCATGTTGTATTTTGGATTCTAATAAATGTGAACCATCAGTTTCAGAAATAACAACCAATGCCATTGAGTTGTTTTCAACAAACGTCGCTGACACATGTCCAGTGCCTTTATCGTCCCACTGTCTTTCTTCATTTAGCATGTATAATTTAACTCTTCTTCTTGTACTGACATCCGAATTTGAAGACATTTACTGCAAATTAAAAGACATATAAATAAGAATTGTTTTACTCATGCAAATTATATAATACAAATTAATATGATAAAAAGATATAATTAAATTCAATTTAGCATAAAGTATAAATGCATCAAATTTTAAAATTTATAGATATATAAAAGTAAACGCCATATTCTAAATCACTACTTTAGTTAATTAAAAAATTAAAACAAAACCGAGTTTATGAAAAATATAATTAACAATTATCATAATATTTATTTCATGAATTTCAAATTTTAAATATTGTTTTTAATTTTATTGATAGCCTTTGCTTCTAGTTTATATACTATTATTGCAATTCATAATAACTTAAATATCAAATTATTTTAAAATTATTTTTGCTTTCACAATATTTTTAACTTTTCTTTCATAAATATAAAAATACACATAATCTATATAATTTTAATTTAGCTTGGATCTAAATACTTTAATTATTTCTTTTTTTTATTACCATAGATAAAAAATTCATAACATTTAATTTAGATAGTACCTAAGGTTTTTTTGATATATGACATTGAAATTAAAATGTTTCTTGATGGCTTATAGAGCTCCTAACAATTGTTTCCAGCATAACTTATCTAAAATCTTCACTTTGGCCATTTGGTATCCGTTTGATAAAAACATTCGTAGTGGCGGGTTTCTGGGTGTTGATATTTTGAAGCTATTTGGTTGTTACCCAGACAACCCAATACAAATATTTTTCGCTTTCCAATCGGTACCCGTTGCTAAGCAATGATGGAACTGTGTTCGAGTGGGTGGATAGTCCGTAAAAAGTGAGCGCTATTATTAATGCTATAATTGACCGAACGATCCATGGGTCTGGTGGGTTTCTGGGTGTTGCTATTTTGAAACTATATGGTTGTTACCCAGACAACACCATACAAAGATCTTTCGCTTACCACTCGGCACCCCTTGCTAAGCAACGTTGGAAATGTGTTCGAGTGGGTGGATCGTCCGCAAAAAGTGAGCGCTATTGCTAATGCTGTAATTGACCGAACGACCCATGGGTCCAACGAGCTGCCGATAGAAGGCCTATGCTCGCTTTTCGATTTTTAGGTCCCATTATTTTCCTATCTCCTCCAATTGTTAACCTATACCGCTATATCATCTATCATTATGTCCATTCCCATAATCTCTCCTATCGTTGTCCGTGTTGTTGATTATTCTATGGCCTGTACACCTTTTGTTATGTTAAATATACTCAATAACTACAGTGTTCCCTATTATTATTACTAGCATTATCATTGTTATTATTATGTGTATTACCTTTACTAATTCTTGCTACTATTACATTTATTCTTATTCTTGTTACTATAATTACCATTATATTTATTAATATTACCACTATTATTATTATTATTATTATTACTATTAATATTATCATAATTATTTTCATTATCATTATAAGTACCATGATCATTATTATTATTATTATTATTATTATTATTATTATTATTATTATTATTATTATTATTATATTATTATTATTATTATTATTATTATTATTATTATTATTATTATTATTATTATTATTATTATTATTATTATTATTATTATTATTATTATTATTATTATTATTATTATTATTATTATTATATTATTATTATTATTATTATTATTATTATTATTATTATTATTATTATTATTATTATTATTATTATTATTATTATTATTATTATTATTATTATTATTATTATTATTATTATTATTATTATTATTATTATTATTATTATTATTATTATTATTATTATTTTATTATTATTATTATTATTATTATTATTATTATTATTATTATTATTATTATCATCCTCATTATTATTGTCATTATTATTATCATCCTCATTATTATTGTCATTATTATTATCATCCTCATTATTATTATTATTATTATTATTATTATTATTATTATTATTATTATTATTATTATTATTATTATTATTATTATTATTATTATTATTATTATTATTATTATTATTATTATTATTATTATTATTATTATTATTATTATTATTATTATTATTATTATTATTATTATTATTATTATTATTATTATTATTATTATTATTATTATTATTATTATTATTATTATTATTATTATTATTATTATTATTATTATTATTATTATTATTATTATTATTATCATCCTCATTATTATTGTCATTATCATTATCATCCTCATTATTATTGTCATTATCATTATCATCCTCATTATTATTGTCATTATTATTATCATCCTCATTATTATTGTCATTTTTATTATTATTATTATTATTATTATTATTATTATTATTATTATTATTATTATTATTATTATTATTATTGTTGTTGTTATTATTATTATTATTATTATTATTATTATTATTACAATTACCACTATCCTCATTATTATCATTATTATTATCAAATTTTTGTGTAGGGATTCGTCCTTATTCCTCAGCTTTATAAAAATATTTTACTTATATAAAAATTTAGCCGTATTCCATCCTCATTCTACCGTTTTCGATAAAGCATTTTCATTAATTCGAAAAAATTGAGCAGCGTTCCTCCCTTATTTTACAGTTTTATCCAGTTATCCTATCAATTATTGAGCCGTATTCTACTTTTACTTTGCTATTTTTGATAATTATTTTAATTGATTCGGAAAATATTTGAGGCGTACCGCTCTTATTTTCCAGTTTTATACTAATATTATAGCAACAATTGAACAACATTCCACTTTTACTTTACTATTTTTCGATAAGTATTTTAACTAATTCGGAAAATTTGAGCAGTGTTCCGCCCTTATTTTACAGTTTTACGATAAATGTTTTAATTATTTCCAAAAATTTGCGCAGCGTTCTGCCAATATTTTCTGTCTTAATTCAACATAATTTATTCAATTCTTATATATTATTTAAAACATTATTTTTCATAATTTTGGTCGTTCGGATTAATCTTTTTCCGATGGCTATTCAATTTAACTGTTGCAACGATTTCGCTATTTTCCCCGCTACGCTTTCCCTCTCTTTGTTCTTATGATCTATTTATGTTCATATTATAGTTAATGAGTGCCCACTTGACTACTCGTTGTGAGTGATTTTGAGCCGATTTTTGTTTAAAATTTTATGTCGATTTTATCGAAATTAAGTGCAAGAAAGTGAAGCCAAAAGACCCACTCTCAAGCTACTCTCTTTCGCTATATAGGTTTAATGATTTGACGTTCGAGCCCGTCGTTGCGCACGACGGAACCCTCACGGGCACAAGCTATAGGTGGAGAAACCGCACTTACAAAGCTTAGTAGTTATGTCTTAGTTTAATAGCTTGCATGTTGTGTGGCCGTGGGCCAGGAAAAAGGAAATAAATAAATGTTACCATTCCAATTGGGTAGAAGCTTCGATGCAATAAAATATTTATTCATAAAATCGTCAGTATATATTGGTAATTTGCATAATTCATAACATTTTCAATTCATAGCATTATCAATCAATAAGTTCATATAATATCTTCAATTCATATCATTAGTTATCAATCAATAATTTGATATTCACTCATGCGCTTACAGATAAGATTGTACACATAAGATTGAAACATAAGACTGAAACGTAAGATTAAAAATTTGTCAAAACAAATCAGTACATATACCTATAATTTGACCTTAACCTTGCGTGTTATTTTTATTGCGATTAAACAAATTTGACCTTGAAATTATTTGTGTTATCTAAATTAAATTTTTTATTATTTTCTTAATTTAAATTGGTAATTTATTTTTAACATTTTTAATTAAATTTATTCAATCAAAAATATTTTATTTTCACTCTTTTAGTTCATTAAATTTTTACATTTACATAAATGGTCATTTTACGGTCAAATTTTCTTGTTATTATGTTATTTTTTTATGTAAATCTCATGCGGTTCTTGATGCATTTTGTATTTATTTTATTTTACTTTTATGTTTTTTGATTTTATATTTATTTATATTCTCTCAGATTTTAAAGTGTTTAGTTGATGTTGTATATTGTATTTTAAGTTATCTTGGTGCTGGGTTTTCGTGCTGTATTACTGATGCATTTAAACAATTTTCAAGGCCGTTTGTGTTTTGGTCCAACAGGTCCAACGAGCTGCAGATAGAAGGACTGTGCTCAATTTCGATTTTTAGGTCCCATTATTTTCTCCTATCTCCTTCAAATGTTAATCCATACTATTATATCATTTATCATTATGTCTATTCCTATAGTCATCCTTGTCGTTGTCCGTTTAATTGATTTTACTATGGCCTATACACCCTTTTTTATGTTAAATATCGTCACAGTATCTCTATTACCCTTATTCTTATTTTAACTATTATGTCTACTATTATTGTCACTAGCCTTATTATTTTTACTATTATATGTATTATTCTAATCAATTGTCACTGCTATTACTATTATTATTATTCTTATTACTACCATTACCATTATATTCATTATTATTATTATTATTACTATTATTATTATTATTATTATTATTATTATTATTATTATTATTATTATTATTATTATTATTATTATTATTATTATTATTATTATTATTATTATTATTATTATCCTTACCATTATCATTATTATTATTAAGTTTTTGTAAAGATACGTCCTTATTCCTGAGCTTTATAAAAAATATTTTACTTGTATAAAAGTTTAGCCGTACTCCATCCTTATTTTAAAGTTTTCGATAAAGTATTTTTGTTATTTCGGAAATTTTTAGCAGCGTTCCGTCCTTATTTTACGGTTTTATCAGAATATTATACAGACAATTGTGGCGTGCTCCACTTTTATTTTATAACTTTTGATAGAGTATTTTGATTAATTCGAAAAATTTGAGCAGCGTTTCGCCCTTATTTTACAGTTTTATGATAAATATTTTAATTATTTCCGAAAATTTAAGCAGCGTTCCACCCATATTTTCCGTCTCAACTCAAAATAATTTGTTTAGCTCTTATATATTATTTAAAATATTCCTTTTCATGATTTTAGTCGTTCGGATTAATCTTTTTCCGATGGCTATTCATTTTAACTGTTGCAACGATCTCACGATTTTCCCCGCTACCCTTTCCCTTGCTTTGTCCTTATGATCTATTTATGTTCATATTATATTTAATGAGTGCCCACTGAACTAATCGGTGTTTGTGATTTTGAGCCGATTGTCGTTTAAAATTTTATGTCGATTTTATCGAAATTGATTGCAAGAAAGTTGAGCCAAAAGACCCACTCTTGAGCTACTCTCTTTCGCTATTTAGTTCAGTGATTTGAAGTTCGAGCCCGTCTTTACGCACGGTGAAGTCTCTCACGGGCACGAGCTATTGGTGGATGAACCGCACTTACACCACTCGATAGTTATATTTGATTTTAATGACTTGCGATTTGTGTGGCTCTGGGCCGGAAAAATTTTGATAGAAAAACAAAATTTATACTCTTGAACTCATATAATTGCTCTCATAACATATTGGCGATACATAGTTACGTCACTTCCATAATGCATTCCTAACATTCACTATTTCTCACTTCAATAATTTCTCCGATAGTGCTTGATAATAGTTCGAGACAATTGTTCCAGTACTTTGTGATACAATGCTGTTTTTTTCTGATAAAAAACGTTAGAGTTTTTTTACGAGAAAAAGTGATCACTCACAAGTTAATAAATTCTGCAAAAATGAATTGATATATATACCTGTTTTGTGACCCTAACCTTGCGAGTTAATTTTAGTGTGATAAAACAAAATTTGACCTTGAGATTATTTGTATTATCTAACTTTAATTTTTATTATTTTCTTGATTTAGATTGACAATTTATTTCTTAAATTTTTTATTGAATTTTTCAACCAAAAATATTTTATTTTAATTCAATTTTATCCACTAATTTTATTTTACATAAATAGTCATTTTTCGGTCAAATCTTGGTGTTATTCTGTTATTTTTATGTTAATTTCGTGCTAATCTTGGTGAATTATTGTTATTTTGATTTATTTTTATGTTTTTGATTTTTATTTTAATTGTATCTTTCTCGCATTTTAAGGTTGTTTATTTGATGCTTATGGGTTTGATTTTAAATCTGCATGTTATGTTTGCGTGCTATTTTCAATTCATTTAAAAAAAATCCAGTCCTGGCCCAACGTAGTGTTGGGTACTGATAGGCGAAAAAATATATAAATTAGCATACTCGACAGAATCCCTATCAGGGTTCTAATGGTGGGTTTCTGGATGTTGAGATTTTGAAACTATATCGTTGTTACCCAGACAACCCAATACAAATATTTTCGCTTTCCACTCGGCACTCGTTGCTAAGCAACGTTGGAACTGTGTTCGAGTGGGTGGATCGTCCGCAAAAAGTGAACGCTATTACTAATGCTATAATTGACCAAACGATCCATAGGTCCAACGAGCTGCGGATAGAAGGCCTGTGCTCGATTTCGAGTTTTTGGTCCGGTTGTTCTCCTATCTTCTTCAAATGTTAATCCAAACTATTATATCGTTTATCATTATGTCAATTCCTATAGTCATTCTTGTCGCTGTCCGTATTATTTATTTTTCTATGGTCTGTACACCCTTTGTTATGTTAAATATCCACAGTATTTCTATTACCCTTATCCCTATTATAACTACTATGTTCACTACTATTGTTACTAGTATTATCATCGTTACTATTATATAGGTTATCTTTATTAATTGCTACTGCTATTACTATTACTATTATTATTCTTATTACTACCATTACCATTACATGCATTATTATTATTATTATTATTATTATTATTATTATTATTATTATTATTATTATTATTATTATTATTATTATTATTATTATTATTTTAGAAGTGCTCCATCCTTATTTTACAGTTTTCGATAACGTATTTTTGTTATTTCTGAAATTTTGTGCAACGTTCCGCCAATATTTTACCTCTAAACTCAAAATAATTTGTTTAGTTCTTACATATTATTTAAAATATTCCTTTTCATGATTTTGGTCGTTCGGATTAATCTTTTTCCGATGGCTATTCATTTTAACTGTTGCAACGATCTCGCGATTTTTCTCGCTACTCTTTCACTTTCTTTGTCCTTATGATCTATTTATGTTCACATTGTATTTAATGAGTGCCCACTGGACTACTCGGTGTTTGTGATTTTGAGCCGATGATTGTTTAAAATTTTATGTCGATTTTATCGAAATTAAGTGCAAGAAAGTTGAGCCAAAAGATCCACTCTTGAGCTACTCTCTTTCGCTATTTAGTTCTATGATTTGATGTTTGAATTCCAGCGTTTCGCACGGCAGAATCTTCACGGGCACGAGATATTGGCGGATGAATTTGCACTTACACATCTCGAATTGTTATGTAGAGTTTGCTATCGTGCGGTATGTTTTGGCTGTGGGCCGAAAAATAAATAAATATTACCATATAAATTGGGTAAAAGCTTTGATGCATAAAAATTGTTTATTCGGCATGTCATATCTCACATAGTAATCGGAAGTTCATTAGTATAAACATTATTTACTCGCTTCATCACAAGTCATTTAATCATTATTGATCAATAAATTCATAGTGAATTTATTCATACACCTTCATTTTTAAATCGTGCGTCAATGGACACCATCTAAAATAATAAGACTGAAAATAAGACTGCAAAAATACGACTGCAAAATTAATGCTGCAAAGTAGTTGATAATTTGTCAAAACACATCAGTATATATACCTATAATTTGACCTTAACCTTGCGTGTTATTTTTATTGCGGTAAAACAAAATTTGACCTTGAAATTATTTGTGTTATCTAAATTAAATTTTAATTATTTCCTTATTTAAATTGGCAATTTATTTCTTAAATTTTTAATTAGATTTATTCAAACAAAAATATTTTATTTTAACTCATTTAATTCATTAATTTTCAACTTTTATATAAAATGTCGTTTTTCGGTAAACTTTTCTTGTTATTATGTTATTTTTATATAAATTTTGTGCGGTTCTTGATGCATTTTGTATTTATTTTATTTTACTTTTATGGTTTTTGATTTTATATTTATCTATATTCTCTCAAATTTTAGAGTGTTTAGTTGATGTTATATGTTGTATTTTAAGTTATCTTGGTGCGGGGTTTTCATGCTATATTACTGATGCATTTAAACATTTTCAAGGCCGTATGTGTTCTAGCCCAACACTAGGAATGTGAAAATTTTGTTGATCTGGCACGATAACACCTAAAAACTTGCATTAAGGAATTAAAATAGACAAAAATCGACGAATTTCATTAAATAAAGATAAACGAGACAAAAACTAATAGAAAAGTTCAAAAACATACTAAAAGATATATAAATGAATAAAAACATTGAAAAATAATAAGAAACAAAAAAATTTAAGAAAATCACCTAAATTAACTAAATCGGTCCCAAATTTACCAGAAACAATTTCATTTTGGAAAAAAAGTATAAGAATCAAACTCCAAATGTAATTCGAAGCTTTAGTGAAATAAAGAGTAAAATTTGATAAAAAAGAGAAAAGTGATGAAATAAGAGGAAAATATGTTGGCGGTTTGATTTGATGTATTGCTGGGCACCTGATGGGTAAAAATATATAAGACGCTCGGGTAAGAAATATAACCATTGGATACCCGTCTTAAATGACGTTGGAAATGTATTCCAATGGATGGTTTTCTAGTTAAAAGTGAACCATATTGCCATGACTGCTAATACCCTAGAAAACCTCTGGGTTCACGAGCTACCATAACATTTATTCATTCGCATTTTAATTACGTGTCTCTATCGCTAATTCAATAGAAATAATATCGATTATTAAACCAATTTATTTTATTTTAAGAGTATTATTTATCAAATGATTTAAGTTTATTCCAAACCGATTATCGATGCAAAAACACAAATCATTTATTAAAAACTTTATTATTTTGATCGATCGGTCAATTTTGATCTGAGATGTTCGATATGACCTTCTTCATTTGTCCATTAATCGAGCCGTCTTCAATCTCCGGTGTCTTTCCCTGTTGGCTTTGCTGGGAAGAGACAGTTGTGGTCCATAGTGACAGTTTGATTGGAGTTTGAAGGGATCAATGTTGTACCTTCAATAACTTGTTCTGTTGGACTAACTTTTTTGCCTGTTCCGGCCGTGTCCAGGTCTCATATATCCGGCGGCATTGTCGGATCATTTGTTCGGCTAGCTGGCTTTGCTCCGGAGCCTTGTCGTGGTAGTAGGCCACATCTCGTCAAAACCTTTCAATGCCCAGCGTCTTAACTTGATTTTGGTTCACTAAAATATTATGTATGTGTTTAAATTAAATCTAAAATCGGTTTGGAACGTTTATAATTATGAATTTTATTGCGCTTACTTGAGGCAAATATATACATTATTATAGAAATATAATATAAAATGATAAGCGATGAGATTAACTTCGAGCTTTGTTAATTTTAGTGATTTTCATTAATGATTAATTTTGTGAGTACTTCAGTCGAATACCTATGTAAAAATCCCAATAATATCATTCTAATCAAAATTTCTATCAAAAATATGAAAGTAGAAAGATGTGAGTCCGTCAAATTTACAATTATAACTTTTGATCTACAAGCTCATGCATATTATTATTAATAATGATTATGAATATTCAGGAAATGATTTATTTTATGATAACTTATTTTTCGGAAATTATTCATAAAAAGTGAGTTAAATTATTTTTAAAGTTATAAAAATTATTAATTGCATTAAATAATTATATTTTTTATACATTTTTTGAAAGAAATCTTCGAATATGTACAAAATAATTGGGTTTATGATTATTTTTTAAAACTTACTAGTATAATTTACAATTTATACTTTTTTTCGAATTTCAGGTTTTATTTTTTTCAACAGAAATATCTGAAATATTAAATTAATTTTAGTTTTAAGGGTAAATCTTATGAAGATACATCCTCATTTACTCAAAATTTCCTAGTAGAAACCTCAAAATTAAACTTAAAAATATTTTCCGTCATGTTGTTTTCTAAAAAATATCTCAAAAATGTCTATAAATTAAGTTATTATAGGGGTTTTATATATTTTGTTTTATATTATGGGTGATTTGTCTCAACATGGCTTGGTGTAGAAGGTATGTGTGTGGAAGTTGGTAGTTGTATGTTCCAGAACATTAGATCATCAAGGTGTGTTGGTCCACAACTGCATGACACAACAAGTGTGAATAATATTAGGAAATTGGTGTGTCTCCGGGTAGTGACTGAGCAGTGGGCACATGACATAATCGCGCGGTCACCTGGTAACAGTGGACAAGGGCCAATTACTAGGAAGCAACCATGTGGACAGAGGTCAATCTCCAGGTAGTAACAGTGTGGGCAGAGGTCAGTTATTACATAACATTATGTAAGCCAAAAGGGGGTTTGTATCTGACGGACTCACATCGTATTACTTATGAAATTAGTGACCCTTACCCTTCAAAAAATTTACCAAAAACTGGACTTTTATGCATCTAATTTTCTCTGAATTTACCCTCCCATCGTCCGTAAGTCGGAACCCTTTTTGGATTTTGTTAAATAAAAATTATAGGTAAAACTTTATTCATTTATTGTTGAAGATATTTATAATAACTTAAATTTATAAAAGTTAATGTTAGGTTTATTTCCAATAACTCTTCTCATTTTGTGACAACAATTGAAAAGAAAAAATAATTCGTTTAATTTAAAGCAGTTAGGTTCAATTAAATTTTCTCCTGATAGTGAATTTTTGTGAGATTCCTTTCTGGCCTTTCGATATTCCTTTTCATTGGATGCCGGGATTGTATAATAAAAAAAATCATTAATTATTTTAAAACAATTAACATTATAGATCAACAAATGAATGCATAGTTGTATTGACAATACTCATAATGACCTTGACGACCTAAGAATCTGTAATACAAAGATAACAATGAAGGTAATAGAAAAAATTACAAAATTATTATTATTGGGCAAATGATATAACCAAGTTAGGATTTCCATATACGAAATCATATACGAAATCATAAAATTAATCGAAATTCAATGTGTAGTTTCTCCACGTAGTTAGGGAATTTCAATTAGAACCGACACTTCAGTATCATTCTACTATAGGTTTTCCGCGATCATTCCTTCCGAAATTCAAAGTACCTAATTACGCCATCGCAAGCCTGAATTGCTATATATACAATCATTTACGCATTTATATATATATATATATAATGCAAAATAAAAAATTTTATAGGCAAATCATTTCAAGAACTGGATAATCAATACCGTTTTCAATTTCGTGATGATAGTTCAACAATCATATTGATTCCAACATTTGACTTTTCTTTCTTGATAATGAATTGATTTACTTTCTCCCCTTTTCTTTATTAGCTTTATTTTAGTTCGTTATGATCACTTCATAAATTTTCTATAGATAACGTTTATTATTCAAATTTTCTCTTCATTCAATGTTTTCCTTTCTTCTTGCTATCTCTAGTTCGTGTATTTTTCTTTCATTTTGTACGATATTTAAATCTTCTTCGCGATCATTCGCTCTCTACTGAGGTTCTTGGAGTAGAGCAAACTGCCTTTCACTACGGGTACTTCCATACCGAAGTATTAGTTCGAGACTAGTTTGGCAAAAAGATCATTTTATTTTCTTGCATGCATGTCATCATAATTACTTTTTGAAAACCATATGATTGGAAATTTATAAAATTAATGATAATAATTATTAACAGTAATAAAAGTATTAAATGTGATAAATGCTTAAAGAAATTCGGTGCTTTTTTCCTAACAATAGAACAACAATGAAAAGATAAATAATTATTATTATTGCATAAGAGTAATGAAAATTTAACCATGTGACATCTCGCATTGGTCAAGTACCATGGAAGCTTGGCTTTCATCGGACTTGGTTGATGCGAGGAAATTTATCCATTATTCAAGAATAGATGATTTCATAGAAATGATACAATATAGTTAAAATAGATTCGATCGTTTAGAAAATCAGTGGTAATTATATGATTTAATTTTTATTCAAAATATGAAGTGGGTAACTAAAACCTAGGTTGATTGATACTATTTGAAACATGAGGCAGAAATTTAAAAAGTAACGACCATAAAAATAATTTAATGTCTAATTCAACCCTATGATAATCATAAAATTAACAGTGATAATAAAAATAATAATAAAAAATAAAAATCAAATTTTTGACATAGGTTGGCCTTAATTTTGAAGCTTCTCCGAATGATGATCTTGAGAAAAAAACAATTAGCCTATACTAAGATTTTTCATGAAGAAATAGTGTTAAATTATGTAGATCTGGCATTGATTTAGATAGAGGGGTTTTACACGCATGTTTTTTGATGCGGTAAATCAAAAGCCTACACGCTTTTGCTATATTTCATCACTCTCTCCTGGTTTACAGATTTTCGTGATTCTTTTAATAAATGTTTCTAATTACATTTTAGGCTTAATTCTCATAGTTATTTTCTAGAATATAAGCGTTTGTTATGAATTTAAAGCTACTTTGGTAAAATTGGTTAATTTTGCTAGTTTTTAATGTTTTTCAATTCTATTTAAATGTTTTAATTATTTTTTAGATATATTTTTTGTATTTTCCCACCTTTTTGTATACTTTTTGTATGATTTAATGCTAAATAGCTTATATTTGATGATTTTTCGTTCATTTTGATTTTTCGCTCCCAAATTATATCGGATGTCGTGTCAGATAAATAAATATTTAAAACCTTAGTTTTTGCCTAATAGTATCAAAAAAGTATGTGGAAAACCACCCTATATAAGTCGATGCCAGACCGGCAGAGTTTGATGCTTAATTTTAAATTATTTTTATCGGATGAAGAAAAGGAAACAAGAAACAAAAGTAAGAAAAGTTTCATTTGTTTTGTATATATTTTTTATCATCTAATAATGATATAAGATCTATTAAATGATACAGCCAGGGTGTGTGGCTCTGATTTCATAATTTTATTCATTTTATATGTATATTGTACCCAATTTGAAATCATTAAACTTCATTATTTGAATGCATTTCCTTTTTAAATATTTATTTGTGATGATAAACCAGGTAAATATGTTTTCGTCCATGGTATCAATTTGACCAATTTTGATCCATTAGAACTCCATGATCGAGATTTATCATGCATCGTTTAAATTGATTGAATTAATAATTATAATGCTTTTCAGGATTTTATTTATTCATTTTATAATTGATTTTTAATGATGCTCACATGAAACAAAATAATAAAATGAAATGTTACTATTAGTCTCGCCTTAGTGATTCTGTAGGAGAGGCGGCCGTGGTGAATGGTAGTTCGACAATCACGTCACGCTCTCTCCAAGAGGTACCTGAACGCCAGACCCTCGGTGAGGCGTGGCTGGTCACGAGGAAGGTCTTACTATGACAAAAAGAAAAGAAAAATCTGAGATTGTGAAAATAGAAGGTCGAAGGAAGCAATGAGAATTATGAGGTAATGTCAGAACAACCAAGTGGAAATTGTCATGAGGAAGTAGCAAATACAATATAAACATTTAAAAGAGAAGTATATTTTGACAGTAAAATAACAAGAAAGAATATAATGTTCCTCAAGCAACTGTAGAAAATGAACTTTGTTAATGAAAGTGAATTTAATAACCAAAGTTTAAATGAAAGAAAAGGAGAAGAATCAGTAAAAGCGAAAAGATCGGTTTAAGTTATATTATTTGTTCTCGAATTTTTAACAAATTACCTTCAATTAATCCTTCTTATTACCACCTATCGATAAATTTGAATTATATTTTATAATATTATTCAGGTCCATATATTATACCACTATTGTCTACTATTAACTTCACCATATAATTATTTATTAGGTATTTAAGTGAACAAACTTGTGAAATCTTTAAAATTTAACAATCATGAATAATTTATTTAATTTTTATTATTATTTTTCAAGGAAAAAATCTGCTAGAACCCGGACTCATGCATGATATGGTGTAATCGGACAACTTGACAAAGATGCCAGGACTTTCATACAACAATAGAAATCGATGGTCAGATATCGATTTAAACAGATGATGAAACCTGACAGAAAAATATTTTATTAAAAAAAAGAAATTTTTTTTGTAATGGTTACAATAACTATATCTACTTACTGACTGCTTGCGTACATTTTACAATTTTTTTTATTTTTATGTAACAGTATTAGTAAATTGAGTAGAAGACTTGACAAATTTGAATAATGTTTTGAAACTTACCCTGTCCAAATTACGTAAAAATCCATGGAAAAATAAAACTCAATTTTGAAAATATTCAGAATTTGTAAACAAATAAATAATAGGTAAATAATAGGTAAAAGAAAAATTAAATCTCACCTCTCACTACGAGTAAGTGTGCGTAAATGGACATTCCGTTCTAAAAAGAGAATAGAATTTCTTGTTTTAATCGCTAAATTTCCATGCAGGGTTTTGGAGCGTTTTGAATGGAAAGATGCCGTATGATGCATTTTTTACTTACATTTTGAAATAAATCATCATATAAGAACCCTATACATATGTCTAAGCAGCCTCCAAGAGATTATTTAAAGCAAAATTTAGAATTAAGGTAATATTAGGAATTAGAGACCCTGCAAAGTATTTCGACATAGTTTTAAATCGAACTCAAATTACTGTAACAAAGATTCTTGTGCATTATCTCTTTGTGTAACTTTAGTCACCATTGATTCTAACTTTGATTCTAAACTCATTTTTATCAAAATTGATAATCTTTAAACTACTTTTAGTGAACAATAATCAAAGTAAAACATTGTACATCGAGAAATTCCGGCGGGACGTGACCTACTAACACGGAAAAGCGCTGGAGCAGAGCTAAAGAGCAGAATAAATGACCCGAAGATGTCATCGAATGGATGAAATGTGAACACGACTGGATCAAGACAAGAAATTGGTCCAACAAAACAACGTGGTTCAACTACAACAATGAACAGATAAAAAACGCTACAAGGAGAAAATGAACAGCTCAAAGTAAAAGTCAAAATTAGAAGTGGAATTCTGCAGGACGGATGCACAAAAGAAACTATGAATATGTCTTGAGCATGGAAATTAGAACCTAAAACGCAAATGGTTCGAACAGATATCTACCCTCAAGTTCCTTCTTAATCACGCAAAGCCAAACCAAAAAGTCGAAAACGAAAGAAAAAAAAGCGGCTAGACTGCTAGGTTAAATGCGGAAGATGCAGAAAATAATTTTGAATAAAAATGAAGTGTTATCTGTTAAATAATTTGATATTGTGACTTTGTTTTCAATAATAGTTTAAATAATTTATCCGAACTAAAGACAACTAATTAGGGAGAAACAGCATAAAAGATACGTACAGATATCGTAAATTTTCTTGAACCACAAAGTTTAACATGAAAAGATCTCATGTAACTCACTTAAAATTTATGATAGAGGAACACAAATAAAATGAGCACGAATACCTTCTATGGTAACTCTTGGACCCAAAGGTTTGCCAGAGTATTAGCAGTCAGAGCAATATGGCTGACCTATTATTGGAAACCGTCCATTGGAATACATTTCCAACGTCATTTTCACTATGGTTATATTTCTTATGCGCGTACCTGATGGAATTTCCCTTGAAAATGGCCTCGATATCATATTTCTTTTTACTCTCAAGTGCCTAGCAAATGTAAAACAAAGACGTTACTTTTGTTGCACCAAAACCAGTTAGACAGAAAAATTGTTCAAATTTCGGGATAACTTTTATTCGGGCCTGTGATTTATCTATTTAGTCGGTTTGTGATAGATAGTTATTTAGATATTTAGTTATTTAGTTATTTAGATCCATTTCTGGATCAAGGTCGTTCCTTCTGTACCATAGAGCTTCGTTGTTTTGGCGGAAGGGTGTGGGTATTTATAATTTGGTTGTGGGGCCTATACAATTAACGTGCAATCAATACTTTTTTTATTTATTACTAAATAATTCGTTTACGGTTTTCAATTTATTGAACTTACAAAACATCTTGATTAATTTATGTTTGTTTGTCTATTATCAAATAACTCGTTCACGGGTTTCGTTTTATTAAATTTATAAAATATCTCGATTAATTTATATTTTTTGTCGTTGCAAAGACTTTGCTCATATTTCCCCACTCACCCCTTTGGAAATTTGATCTTAAAGTTAAACATATTGATGTTAAGATTTTATGAGTGCCCACTAAAATACTAGGTGTAATAGATTTTGAGCCGATGAGTAAGTAATATTTAGGTTGATTTTTCGGCAGTCGGAGGACGGAGGGTTAGCGAAAAGACTGGTTCTCCATCTTCTCTCTGCCCCTATAAGTTCCAATAATTGACGTTTGAATCCGTTGTTACGCATGACTGGATCTTCACAGACACAAGATATTGGCGGATATACCGGCACTAACACATCTCAACTTATATGCGTATTTTAATAACTTGCGATAGGTGTAGGCTGTGGACCGGAAAAATTTCGACTCCATAACGCATTTTATTTTTTGATTCTGATATAATTGGCCGTTATAAAATTATTACATGATTTATCATTCCATCATTCTTCATTCGAAATTACCCTCACTTGGGAATATAAATCCACAACGTTAAATAAATTGAATTGTAGTTCTAGTAAGACTCTTTTCAGAAACTAGTATCATTTCACACGTAGTATTTTGTAAAGTCGAGTGATTTTTGCTGAGAAAAAACAGGTAAAGGTTTTTGTAAGGAAAAAGTGATCGCTTATAAAGTGATTAAAATCTTGTAAAAATGAATCGGTATTTGTACTTATTCTGTGACCCTAACCTTGTGTATTCTTTTTGATGCATTAAAACAAAATTTGACCTAGGTTTTAATTGTAATATCTAATTTTTAATTTTATCATCTTGTTGGGCAAAAACTAAATCAGACTATTTTTGTTTGACCAGCACGATAACTGCCTGTGTATTTTGAGCGGATAACTTAAAATGTAGTAAAAATAGAAAAAATAAGAAAAATAAAATAAATAAAAATTAAATAAAAAATTTTTGTACTTAAAAAATAGAAAAAAATTGATTTTAAATCAAAAAGAATAAAATTTTTATAATTCTGGAATATTCTAGAAAAACTTTGTTTTAATGCATCAAAACACACACACACAAGAAATCGTGGTATAAAAGGCAGTGCTGGGCAGACAGATTTCAGTACGTTTAAAATTTAACAGTACATTTTTGTTATTTTTGAGTACTCTTTAAAATTTCAGTGTTTTTTGGTACACTCCATAATTACATTATTTTGAAAATTATCATTTTGGTGGACAAATTATTTTTGATCAAGTAAAAATTTTTTATTTTATGGTTTTTGTCATGTTATATATTTTTTATTAATTTTAATTATATTATGTTAAACAATTTGTTTCTTTTTATTTTAATTTTTTTTGCAAAATTTATAAAGACGAATTTTATTCATGATCGAACCCCATCTCGATGGAGTGGCGTCACTAAATTTCTTAAAATTATGCAAGTCAATAAATTTATGCGTTTTTTCTTTTTTACCGACTGCGCGTAGTGATAAACTACGGTCTGTAGTACCCAGGAGGAAAGATTGCTGTGAGGGCGGTTGACCAGAACAGTCCAGCTTTTCCCCGGTAACCCCGCCGCCCACTCGTTAATATAATCGAGTGAGGTTGTGGGGAAGATCTAAAATTATTCTAACATAAATAGAAGAATAAAAAACGACTAGTTAGGGAAAAGAAGGCAAATTGATTAAAGAAGTTAGCACAACTACAGAGTTATGGATGTAAACAGTAGTAAACGTTTTGAAAGACTTATACAACGGAAGTTGATATAATAACTCGATAGTAACAAGACTAGGAATAAAAGACTTAAAGCCTCAATCACGGACGTAAAAGTAAAATTTTCGTTTATCTGTTCCAACCTCGCAGCATATCTTCAAATAACTGGAGTTTAAATACCGACTTAATTTGTAAGTATTTTAGAATCGATGACAAGATAAAACCGCAAATTTAACCCAGTAAACTCACCTTAAATAGTTATTCAAAGATCTAACCTTAAAAAGCATAACCCAATTTTAATTACGAATCATATTAATACCACTTACAAAAAATTAATCCTCAAAATTTTTATTTGTAAAAGAAAAAATCCGATTTTTGTGGTGAACCACATTAATACTACTCACAAAATAATAATAAAAGATTCATCAAATAAATCCTAATTCAAACCCTGAACCATAGTAATACTACTCATAATAACACTAAGCACTATTAAAATTATTATTATTGTTCTATCATCAACCTTATAAGTATTTTATTATTATTATTATTATTATTATTATTATTATTATTATTATTATTATTATTATTAGTATTATTATTATTATTAATTTCATTATTAATTCATTAGTAATGTTATTATTCTCATTATTAATATTATTAGTCTTATTATTGATTCACCATTATTATTATTATTATTATTATTATAATTCTTCTTATTATTATTTTAATATTATTATTATTATTGTTATTACTATTGTTATTAACTTAAGATTATTGTTATTATATATTAGTATTATTATCATTAAATTTATTATTAATTCATATTTAATATTATTATTATTATTATTAATACACCTAATTCTGTTTTTACACGATAGAATGGTTCCCGAGAAATTCGTGTAAAAAAAAATCGTGTAAAAAAAGATACTGGCCAAGTACAAAAATAATAGATTGGTTCTAGACCTCAAAAAATAAGTTAAAATTAGACTAAATAATATAAAAAAATATTGTTGTAGTTATTTTAAGAATTTATTTTCGTTTTAATTTATTAAATAAACTAAATTATAATAAAATAAATTAAAATTTAGATTTCATAAAAAAAATAATACCAGAAATTCATTGCCAAAAAACTTAAATAACATAAAGTACAACCATAAGAAAAATTTAAACATTAAACAATTTTATTTATTGTCACTGTCTGATAATAAACGTAAACGTTTGCGAAAGACTACAATATCACTGCCATCACTGGAATGATTTTGTTAATCTTTATCATTTCTAGCCGACTGTGTTGGGACATCAGTAGATTTTTGAACGAAATCTTGTCCTGTTGCAAGTTGATCTAAAATTTTGATTTTGGTATCTAAGCTGATCGCTTTCCTCATTTTTAATGCAGGAGAATTATGTAACATGGGTGTGGCTACCAAAATATATTTTATTAATCAAAAATGCAAAAATCTAAAATTAAATATTTGAAACTAACCTGTTATTGGTCTACCAAAATTATATGAGCTTCTACTTTATTTTACTTAGCACTTGTTAAAAATCAGCAAAAACTAACGATCTTTCAATTATAATTGTCAAATAGGAACTAAATTGTGTGTAAACAAACAAAACAAAACAGCTGATGCTTGAAATTTACTTGTACAAAATTGTTCTAGTAAAGTTCAAGCTATTTTAGCGTGGTGAGTTGACTGTCATCGTGGTGAGTTGCTCTCTTTTTACTTTAAAAAAATTCATTGAAAAAAAACGTGTTAAATCCAATAATTCATGTAAAAAAAGTAATTTTGTTTTTTTTGTATTCGTGTTATTTCAAATTATGTCGTGTAAAAATAGAAATATTTTTTCGTATTTACTCGTGTTATTTCAAATTCGTGTAAAAATAATTCGTGTAAAAACAGAATTAGGTGTATTATTATTATTATTATTAACATTTTAGCATTATTATTACTAATGTACCTCTATTATCATTGTGATAAATCTAATATTGTTACAAGTATTATCATTAAGGTCATTATTATTAATATTGTTATTACTAATACATTATTATTATTACTATGATTAGTGGCAATAATATTATCATTATTATCTTCTTCCACTTAATATAATCAATATTATTTTCATTATTATCGAGATTATTAACTTGGTATTCTTGCTATTTATTAGGAGGTTCATCCTGTAAAACATTAAACTCAGTTTTTGTTTCCATAAATTTTATTTCAATAAATATCAAACTCAAAAATTGTCTGCATTAATCTTTCTTATTTAAACAAATTTTCTACGCAGATATTTTTAATTAAAATATCTTCTTGTTTTGTTTTTTTTTTTTTAAAATTAATCTAAACTTTTTAATTTTTAAAATTTTCAATTTAAAAATTTCTTCATCATAAAACTTCCTCATATCCCCCCTTCTTAAGAAATTTTTAAGTTTTTCCACATTTCTTTCGATCCTTTTTCCATCTTCATTTCTTAAGATGTATCGTCTGTCATGCACTTTCTCTATCACTTTGTACGGACCTTCATACCTGTCCTGGCCTTTGTGCCGTGTTTCTACTTTTACTAATACTTCTTCTCCTACGTTGAATTTTCTCCTTGTTTGTTCTTCTAGTTCTTCCTTTATCGGTATTTCTTTGGACCCGTACCATTTTTCCCTGCTAATCTTTTTTCCAAAAACTATCTCTGCCGGGCTTTTCCCTGTCGTTTTTTGTTTGGTTGCATTTAAAGTGAATTCGACTTCTGGTAATATCTCTGCCCAATCCGTCTTCTTTCTATCCTGTAAAGTAGCATTTATCAAATCCCTTATTGTCCTGAATTGTCTTTCTATCTGACCGTTTGTTTGGTGATGGTATGGACTCGAAAAACATAATTTAATCTCTAACATCTTTGTGAATTCTCTCATCATTCCTGATTCAAACGCCTTTCCGCAATCAACTCTTATCTCTTTTGGGCATCCAAATCTTAAAATCCACTTTTCTAAAATCGTTTTCTTTATTGTTTCTTCGTCTTGTTTTGTTATCGCTGTCAAGACTTGATACTTACTATACTGATCTATTATGCCCAATATATACTTCTTACGTCCTTTTGTTTCTGCCAACGGTCCACATATATCTACGAATATGATTTCGAACATTTCCTTCGAATCTTGTCTTTTTACTGGTTCTTTCGTTGTTATTGTTAAAGCCTTGGTTTTTTGACAAATCTCACAACTTCGAACAATCTCCTGAATCTTACTCCACAGGTGTTTTCCAACATATCTATCTTTCATATAATCGGCTATCTTCTCGACTCCAGCATGACACAATAGTCTATGTATTTCCTTTATTGTTTCTTGTAACTCATTTTCAGGTATCATCGTTTTCTTTCGTACTTCTTCTACAATTCCATGTTGGATGTTGCTTCTTCCCTCTTCTCTGATCGAGTCTAGTAATCTTGTTTTTATCTTTCCTTTCTTAGCTTCTTCGTGGGCCATTTGACATTGAACACACGTGTCACATTTAGTTCTCGACACCATGTCTGCATTTTGGTGATTAATACCCTTTCTGTATTCTACTCTTATATCTAAACTGCTCAAATAATTGATCCATGTTTGGAATTGTGAAGTAATCGGCTTCTTGGTTGTCATCATAAACGTGATTGCCTTGTGGTCTGTCCTGAGCGTGAATCTTCTTCCGTAGAGATAGTGCTTAAAATGAATGCAAAAATAATATACCGCCAATAGTTCCTTTCTTGTAATACAATATCCTTTCTCGTGGCTCGTCATCGAGTGTGATCCATACGCAATTACTCTTTCCTTTCCATCTTTATCTCTTTGTGAAAGTACTGCTCCAATGGTATCGAAACTAGCGTCGGTATCTAAAATGAACTCTTTTTTCAGATCCGGAAAACATAAGATTGGCGCCGTCGTGAGTGCTAGTTTCAATCCCTCAAACACGCTATTCGTTCCTTCACTCCATTCTAATTTTTTGTTACTTGGTCCGCTACATAATTGTTCTAACATCCTTGCCTTTTTTGCATAATCACTGATGAATCTTCTATAATAATTGCAAATACCTAAAAAGCTTCGGAGTTTCTTTACGCAGTTAGGCTTCCCAAAGTTCTGTATGGCCTGAATTTTAGATGGATCTGTCTGTACTCCTTCCTTGCTGATTATGTGTCCTAAGAATCTGATTTCTTCCTTTATTATTTGGCATTTTTCTGGATTAATCCTTAGGCCTGCTTCCTCAATCGCCTTTAACACTTCTCCGAGTATTGTATAGTGTTTCTCTTTACTGCTTGAATAAATCAAGATGTCGTCCAAATACACCATTGCTCCCTTTATTTTGCCTAATACTTTTGTCATCATTTCTTGGAACGTACCTGGTGCTGCTGCAATTCCAAACGGCATTCTGTTGAAACAATATTGTCCGTTCTTTGTTGAGAAAGCTGTTTTCTCCTGTGATTCTTCTTCTAGTTCCACTTGGTAATATGCATTACCTAGATCGATTGAGCTGAAAAAGACGGATCCTCCTAACAAATCCAACATCTCGTCTATGTTTGGCATTGGAAATGCCTGCCTCTCTGTTACCGCGTTCAGCTGTCTAAAGTCCAAGCATAGTCTAATATCCTTTTTCTCTTTTTTCCATACACATATTAGCGGTGTATTCCATGGAGAGTTACATTTCCGTATAATTCCATTTTCGTACAAATTTTGTATTGCTTCTTCAATCTTTGATTCCAAATTTAGTGGTTGGCGATATGGTTTTATGTTTATCGGCTCACCTCTTGTAACTATCTTGTGTTTTACCAAATGTGTGCGACCCACATCCCATTTATCTGCCATAAACACGTTTCCACTGTTTGTTATAATTTCCTTTAATTTGCTATCTTCATTGATCTTTAACTGCTCCAACGCTCGTATCAATCGTTCTTCATCCTTTATTTTTCTGCCAAATTTTGCTTCAATGTTACAAATATAGTTCTTGTCTTTTTCACTAGCCTCGATATCTTTAATTTTTAACAGTCTAAATCCAAATGTTTCTTGTAATTCGATTCCTCCAATCACGTCTGGTGTCACTTTCTCCGCCACAATGAATATAACTTCCTTCGAAACATTTCCAATGGTTACTTGCACCTTCGTTTTTCCTATTGTCTCGATCGTACTCTCGTTTGCGCATCGTAACTTATCGTCACTTTTCGTCAATTGTTGTCCTCGTAGCTTGTTGAAACAGTTCACACTCATTACATTGATTCTTGCCCCAGTGTCTAATAAACAGTCGAAATTTTCCCCATTCATCCTTACTGTTATACTAGGCCTTCCTTGCATTCTGTTATACAAAATTTCAACAACCTGCTCCGTTTCGATGGTTCCAATTCTCTCCACTTCCTCTTCAAACATTTCTCTCTTTAGGAACCTGTATACTTTCTCGCTTACCCTTCCAACATTCTCCCACTTTTCTGCCCCTTGAGGATATCCCATCAAATTTTCTGTTAGAATATGGTTCCAACCAACTCCTCTACTGGTGGAGCCCTGTTGTTTGGGTACGTCTTCCTAAAATTATCTTCATTTGTCTCTACACACGATTCCCTTTCTTCTTCTTCCTCGATACCATTTATTCGACTGTATCTGTTTCCCGTGAATCTTTGTCTCTCCGTCGCTTGCCCGTACCTCATCTTTGTATAACACTCCTCGGATCTATGACCATTTCTGCTACATCTTTCACAGCGTATTTCCTGACACAATCTTCTTATATGACCTTCTTTCCCACACCCAAAACATCTTGGGGCTTTTTTATCTGGACAGTTTCTACTTATATGTCCGCTTCTATGACATGTCCAGCATTCTATTTTACCTTTTATTGGACAATCAATTTTCGTGTGTCCTATTTTGTGGCATAACCAGCATTCTGGCATTTCTCTTCGGATACTTTCTTCTCTCTGTTCTTTCTTCTTGTATTGTACTCTTCCCTGTGGTTCCTGATAGACCACTCTGGCGTAACTTTTCATACTGTTTATCTGTTCTCTTTGCTTTTCTACTTTGTCCATCAGAGTTAGTGTTTCCTTTATTTCTTCTGTGCTTTTTATCTTCCGTAGTATCACTTCTTTCTCAACTTCTTTATTCTCCGCACATACTATTAACATCCTTGCTGTTAATTTCTCTTTGGTAAATTCTTTATTTTCGAACAACCTATCAACAAGGTCCTCCACCTTTTTAAAATACGTTTCTATTTCTTCACCCTTCCGCTTGTAATTCAACAAGTTTTGTAGATCCTTTAAAACATCTCTTTCACGATCGAATGCCAATCGCAACCTAGCCTGGAATCCTTCGGCTTTTTTCAGTGTTTTGGCGTACACTTCCAGGAGATCCTCATCAATCATGCAAGATGTTAATCTTTCCTGGTCTTTCTTCTGCGTGATTCCCTTGGCGTCGAAATAAATTTCGCATCTTTTAATGAACTTTTCCAAATCGTCCCCTTGGCAGAATACCTTTGGTAGCAATCTTTCGGTGATTGCGTCCGTGTTTACCGCTGCCACCATATTAGGAGGTTCATCCTGTAAAACATTAAACTCAGTTTTTGTTTCCATAAATTTTATTTCAATAAATATCAAACTCAAAAATTGTCTGCATTAATCTTTCTTATTTAAACAAATTTTCTACGCAGATATTTTTAATTAAAATATCTTCTTGTTTTGTTTTTTTCTTTTTTTAAAATTAATCTAAACTTTTTAATTTTTAAAATTTTCAATTTAAAAATTTCTTCATCATAAAACTTCCTCATACTATTAATGACGTTGCCATCCTTATTATTAATATTAATCTCATTGATATTATTATTTTTATGATTCTTATTATTATTATTGTTAATACTATTTGTACACCAAAATTATTATTTTAATATCAAATGTATTATTACCAGTACTACCTTCATAAGTTAATTTTAAAATCATCAAAATAAAATAAGAAACACATAAAACTTTATTAAATTAACAAGTTTAACAAGAAAAATTACCACATCGATGTAGAAGTAATTCCAGCATAAATAAATTCCAATATAGGAATTTCTTTTGCGGGCTGATTCAGGAAGATCTGTAGGTTAAAATTGAATAAAACTAATAATAAACTAAAGAACATACCTGAGAGTGAGTGTTGATGTTGGAATGGAGTACAACAGAAGGTCCGGTTGCGGTAGGAGATCTAAAATAAAAGAAAATTGTTAGGAAAAGTATCTAAAAATTTATAATATAGAATTTCAAATTAGTTTAACCCGTTGCTATGGTAACATGCGACAAGCAAAACTCGATAATAAGGTATATACCTGAATTTCTCATTAACCTTAGACTTTCAAGGGTTGAGATGAGTTTTTATATTTTAAAATGGAAAATCCTTAATTACAATCAGGTTAATCTTAGTAAAAAGTTAAATTTTTATAAAATTCCAAATAGTACTTTAAAGTAAATAATTTTAATTTTAACATTAATAAATTAAATTTTAAAATTTTATTCATAAAAGTTGGGATAAAATTTTACCATTTTAAGGAGGTAAAATTTATTTATATTTTTATTATTTATTATTATTAGTATTGTTGGGCCAGCACACAAATAGCCTTGAGAATTGTTTAAATGCATCAGTAATACAGCATGAAAACCCAGCACCAAGATAACTTAAAATACAATATACAACATCAACTAAACACTTTAAAATCTGAGAGAATATAAATAAATATAAAATCAAAAACATAAAAGTAAAATAAAATAAATACAAAATGCATCAAGAACCGCACGAAATTTACATAAAAAAATAACATAATAAATACTTATATTATAGGTATACCAAATTATAGGTATAAATACTGATGTGTTTTCACAAATTTTCAACTACTTTGTAGTATTAATTTCAACCAAAATTAAGTTGCACACGTTTTATCTTGCTTTACTGTGTGCTTTTCAACTACTTGGCAGCAATATTTTCAGGTCATTAATCTATAGTTATGTTTTGCAGCAATATTTTCAGGTTATAATCTACAGTTATGTTTTGGAGCAATATTTTCAGGTTATTAATCTATAGTTATGTTTTGTAGCAATATTTTCAGGTTATTAATCTATAGTTATGTTTTGTAGCAATATTTTCAGGTTATTAATCTATAGTTATGTTTTGTAGCAATATTTTCAGGTTATTAATCTATAGTTATGTTTTGCAGCAATATTTTCAGATCATTAATCTGCAGTTATGTTATTTTGGTTTATATGCATCGATGCACAATTTAAAATTTGTTTATATGAATGCCAAATATACAGTTTATGCGTCGAGACTTTTGCCTAATTCATTTGGTAATTTATTTTTCTATTATTTTTTTTTGGTGGCCCACAGCCCAAACATAACGCAAGATAGAAAAATAAAACACACTATCGCAAATCGTGTAAGTGCGTGTATTATAGCCAATTATTTAGTGCTCGTGAAGGCTCCGGCGTGAGAACGCAGGAGCTGGAACGTCAATATTATCCGTATATAGGGGAAATTGGAAGGTAAAGGAGTAGTGCTTTGGCTGCTCCTTCTTCATCCGTTTCCTGTAAAATTGACATAAATTTTTAACAACAATCGGCTCAAAATATCTAACACCGAGTAGTCCAGTGGGCACTCATTAATTATGAAATGAACATACATAGATCTTATGGACAAAGAGAGGGAATGGGTAGTGGGGAAAATTGCGAAATCGTTGCAACAGTTAAAATGAATAGCCATTGGAAAAAGATTAATCCGAACGACCAAAATCATAAAAAATAATGTTTTTAAATAAGAATTAAATAGATTATGTTAAATTGAAACGGAAAATATGGGCAGAACGCTGCGCAAATTTTTGGAAATAGTTAAAACAAATAATCATAAAAAAATACTGTAAAATAAGAGTGGAACGCTGCTCAAATTTTCCGAATCATACTTATAGAAAATTGAAAAATAAAAGTGAAATGCGACTCAACGGTTGGTATAAGATTATTATGAAACTGAAAAATAAGGGCAGAATGCTGCTCAAATTTTCCGAATTAATTCAAATACTTAACAAAATAGCAAAGTGAAAATGAAACTGAAAAATAAGGGCGGAACGCTGCTCAAATTTTCCGAAGTAATTAAAATACTTATTGAAAATAGTAAAATAAAAGTGGAACGCGTAAAATAAGGGCGGAACGCTGCTCAAATTTTCCGAAGTAATTAAAATACTTATTGAAAATAGTAAAATAAAAGTGGAACGCGTAAAATAAGGGCGGAACGCTGCTCAAATTTTCCGAAGTAATTAAAATACTTATTGAAAATAGTAAAATAAAAGTGGAACGCGTAAAATAAGGGCGGAACGCTGCTCAAATTTTCCGAATCGATGAAAATACTTTTTCAAAAACTACAGAATAAGGATAAAACCGTAAAACAAGGGGAACGCTGCAAAAAATTTTCGAATTAACAAAAATACTTTATCGAAAACCGGAAAAATACAGATGGATTACAGCTAAATTTTTATACAAGAAAAATATTTTATAAAGCGGAGTAATAATGAAGGATCCCTAGTAAAAAACTTGATAATAATAATGATCATAATTAGGATAATAATAATAGTACTAATAACGATAATCATAATAGTAATAATGATAATAGTAGTAATAACAATAATGGTAGTTATAAAGATAATAATAAAGGTAATAGTAGTAACAATTAATAAAGTTAATACAGATAATAGTAACAATGACAATACTAGTATCAATAATAGAGAACATTGTAGTTATAATAGGGATAAGAGAATAATGGGACCTATAAATTGAAAGCGAGCACAGGTCTTCTATCGACAGCTCGTTAGACCGAGAGATCGTTCGGTCAATTATAGCATTAGCAATAATGTTCACTTTTTGCGGACGATCTACCCACTCGAACACAGTTCCACCGTTGCTTAGCAACGGGTGCCGAGTGGTAAGCGAAAGAATATTTGTATGGGGTTGTCTGGGTAACAACCATATAGTCTTAAATATCAAAACCCAGAAACCCACCAGTATAGATAAACTTTTGTAGATAATATAAAATCAACTGATATTGTTAATTACCAATATTAATTGTTTGATCAATCTAGTTGCTATTTTTCATTTTTATCATTATCATGGTAAGGTTTTTATGGCCACTGGAGGACTATTACCTTTTCATCCCATCATCACCGTTCTAAGCCCAACGGAAACCCCATCACATACCGACTCACGAACTCCCGTACCACTAATATTAATACGAGGACCATGACCCATATAGGGCCAAACCTCTGAATGATCTAAGGAATGACCCTAGAACCTAATAACCCTAAAGATACTTTGTCATATTATTATATACATTTTAACCTTGTAATAGGAATTACTTAGGTCCACCTAAATTGTAATTAAACCTTATTTTCATTTTAGTGGAAAATCATTTGGCCGAATTTGAAAAATATCGGAAAGATGTCGCGCGGTACCACGAGGAGGCAATGAGCCAGGCTAAACGGGCAGCGTCTTTTATGCGACATACACGATGCATGGAGGCAACATGGATCCGGCCTGATGAAGCCAAGAAGCTTCACCAGCAGCTGGCTCAAGTCAAAAAGCTCTTCGAAGAGGAGCTTACCCTGTCTCGTTCCCTCAAGGTCAAAATCAGACAGCAGGCTTGCACCATAGCGGACTTGGAGACTAAGCTCCAAATTCATACAGATTTGGTCTCCCCACCCTCCTACACCGAGACCGAATTATTTCCAGCAATTAACATACCCCAATTGAGAGAACGGGCCACTACCTCCGCACCTCCTCCAGAGCCGTCACCTATAACGGACATCACGACGCCAAGACAAAAACCACCATCGAGACCACGACCAGGGAAACATGAACGAGCCCGAAAACGGAAATTGAAGGAAATATCGCATAGCGGGGCAACTATCTCGCATAATTCACTTGATGTGATAAAATGTCGTGTAACTGTGTGTTTATGTGGTAGTTATTAGTTACGAATAAAAGTATTTGTGTTAAATTTTCCGCATATATTTCACTATATTTCACATTGTTTTAAGACCATTGGGTATTTATATTGTTTTAAGACTATTGGGAGTAGGGTGAGAATGGGACCTTAATGAATAGGACGATAGACCTTCTACGGTAGTCCGTGAACCCGAGGAGGGTTAGGGCATTAGCAGTTCTTGTAAAGGAGCTCACCTTTTGCTAACCTTCCAACCATTAGTGCACAGTATCAACGTCACTTGTGACGGTAGCCTAGTGGTAACGAATTGTTATGCGCGTACTGTATGGGGTTGTAGGCATTCCCTAGAGACTTATATAAAATGTTTTCGCAATAAGTACCCAGAAATCTTTTCACATTAAATGAACAATCTATTTTATTTATTTTTCAATGGAATATTTCTTACTGAAAATATTCTATTTTTTCTTTTTTTTATTAGGTACTTGTTAATTTTATGAATTGTTCATTTTTTGGTCAAATTTTTATGTTACCTTGTTATTTCTATGTTAATTTCGTGCGAATCTTGATTCATTTCTGTTTGTATTTCAGTTTACTTTTATGTTTTTGATTTTATATTTAATTACATTTTCCTCATATTTTAGGGTTGTTTACTTGATGTTAATAGGTCTAATTTTAAATCTGCATTGCCATGTTTGCATGTTATTTCAGATTCATTTAAACAAAATCTTGTCTTGGCCCAACAATATTTTTTTCTAGTTGATCTTTTTGCTTTTGTTTTATTTTAAAATTAATTTTTATTTTTACTTATTTTATGGGTTTGTTTTCCATAGATTTTAATTTAGTTTATTGCTGTTTTTTGTTGATGATTTTAAGTTCGCTTGATACGCCAGTTTTAAAGCTGTATTACTTCACAATTTGAACAATTTTTCTGCCAATATAGTTTTAGCTCAACAAGTTAAAATCTTTTGAAATATATAATGCGGAATAGTTCTTTCAATGAGACTCGTCTGCTTATTGATTTCCAAACTGAATGTACATTACCAACATAGTTGTTGCCACGCGTAAATTGGTGGTCTAAGCAAAGCTAACAGGAATGTATAACGAGAAAAGTTGATAATAAATCTATAAGAGACATTAAAAAAACGTAAAAAAGATATCACAAAGCAAAAACATTTTTTTTATTTTTAATTTCATGAAAAAATAACTTAGTTATGTTTAAAAACTAAAAAGAAATAAAAAATTGCGTCATAAATTACTATTAATGACATAAATATTTAAGTTCTTAATAATAAATCAAAAATATTATTTAGCAATACATTTTGTTTTAATATTCTTATTTTCAGATAGATTGAATGCTTCAGTAATGATTAAAAGTCTCTGCCATTTCAATGTATTACGATCACAATCCAATTTTAAGGTCTTTAAATAATAATAAATGCGTTTTTAAAAATTGTTAACTAGAAATTGATCGTTGCCAATAGAAAATTGTCAATTGACTTGTACGACAGAATATTTATTGTAAATACTTTAATATATCAGCTCTAATTTAACAAAGCACATTTAGAATTATATTGAAAAAGAAACTGATGTGAAATGGCTTTACAATGTAAGTGTGTGAAATTCTTTGACTTATTGTATACTTATTTAGGACAGGTCAAATTGTTACGTAATGAAAGTTCCAGTAATTTATTTCACTAGTTCAAAAGTATAAATTATTCTCGGGAAGATTTTAGGTATATCTATATCAATTCTTGATAAAGTTGATCCTAAACAAGCCGAAAACATTCATATTATTTCTCTTTTACCAATCAGTGAATGGCTGGTGAGTATCGATCTAAATAATATTTATTAATAATGTTGCATAGTGTTACATTGTTTAGAGAATTTGGAAATAATTTATAATAATACATTTGGGGGTCAGTTCCGTATTGTGCTTATAAATAAAAATTAAATAAAAACAAAACATTTCACCTTCGACTTAAAAATGGTTTTTATATGTTGGGATAAAAAATTAAAATATTAAGAAAAAGAAAAAATGAAAAATAATAAATTAAATTATAATATAATAATAAATACAATCACAATAAAGGAATTAATAATAATGAATATAAATAAATGAGTGAAAGTGTTTTAAAATCTTTGAACTGCTTGTAGTCCGATCTAAATCGGTTGATGTAGTGTACTCATAATATTCTCTTTACTCCATAATTAAGTGCTCCTAATTGATAATAATCTATATTTTAAGTTCAGAGAGAAATTTCGAGTTTTGAATTTCAATGAATCGAAATTTTCATGGTACTTAAAAAATTCATTTCCTGAAAAAAATTCTTTAATCGATAAACCTCTTAATTCTTACCTTTTTGTCAATTTTCTGACAAAGCTGCGGCCAACCGGCAGAATTGTCAGCACGATTACTGATCTGAATTCCATAACGTTTATTGGCAGCCTAAAACCAATGAATACTCATTTAATGTTCTGGCCATACAATAGGGGATGTCCGGAGATCCATATTGAAACCGACAAGAAATACAGTGCTGATAATCAAGCGTGCAAAATTATTGAATGGACCAATCACAGCGTACCGAAAGGGTTGGATGATAATTCTTATCTCATATAAATCCATTGAGAGGTTTTTTCCTTCCAGTAAACTGTTGTTCGAGGCTCTGCCAACTATTTATAACCATTCTCTGATTTTCCACGACAAATTTCAACAATTTCCTAATGCGGATTCCACACACAAACAAGCCGCGGTGAAAGATCTCAAGAGCGCAATATCAAATTTATTGAAGGTATATAAATTAACGGATGAGCCATTCTCCGATAAGGATATGGAGTGCGTGCCGGCATCTGCAGAGGAGTTCGTTATTCCGCAACATGAGCGAGACAATAGAAAAGATTTTACAGCTGAATGTATTATTTCAATCGATCCGGATGACGCAAAGGATATTGACGATGCATTGCATATCCAGGCAGTTTCAGGCGGCAACTATCTCGTCGGTGTCCACATTGCAGATGTCTCTTATTTTATTAAACCAGATACAGCTCTTGATTGCACAGCACTTCACAGGGCTTCCTCTATCTATTTGAAACATAAAGTAAATTCGGAAAACATTGAATTTCATATTATTATTGTTATAATTATTATTTTATTTTTTTAAATTAGTATTATTATTTAATAATAATTTTTTTTAACATTTTTATTATTATTATTTACTTTAATTAAAGTTTATTTATTATTAATAATATTATATAAATTTTTTTATTTTATATTTGATAATAATTTTAAAATTTATTTACTATAATTTTTATTAATCTTATTATTATTATTAATATTATTTTTATTATTTGTATTATTATTATTATTATTATTATTATTATTATTATAATTATTATTATTATTATTATTATTATTATTACTATTATTATTATAATTATTATTATATTATTATTATTATTATTATTATTATTATTACTTATTATTATTATTATTGTTATTATTATTATTATTATTATTATTATTATTATTATTATTATTATTATAATTATTATTATTATTTATTGTTATTATTATTATTATTACTATTATTATAATTAATATTATTATTTAATAATGATTTTTCACCAGTTTTATTATTATTATTTACTTTATTTAAAGTTCAACAAATATATTTTGATTAATATTTTTATTTTTATCATTATGATTATTATTATTATTATTTAATAATTATTTTTTACCATTTTTATTATTATTATTTAATTTACTTAAAGCTTATTTGTTATTAATAACATTATATAAATTATTTTTATATTTTTAATAATTTTAAAATTTATTTACCATAATTTTTATTAATGTTATTTTTATTATAATTATTATTTAATAATTTTTTTTTACCATTTTTATTATTATTATTTACTTTACTTAAAGCATTTTTGTTATTAATAACATTATATAAATTATTTTATTATTTTTATATTTTTAAATAATTTTAAAATTTATTTACTATAATTTTTATTAATGTTATTTTTATTATTATTATTATAATTATTATTTAATAATAATTTTTTTTTCAATTTTTATTATTATTATATACTTTTTTTAAAGTTCAATAAATTATGTTATATAATTATTTTTAATAATTTAAAAATTTATTTATTATTTATAATATTATTTTAATTATTTTTATATTTTAAAATTTATTTACTACATTTTTTATCATTATTATGTTTATGAACTTATTAATATGTACAAAAATGATAATATTTGACCTTACAATATCGTCCAATCCAGGTAATCCCAATGCTACCTCCTATTCTATCGGAACATTTGTGCAGCCTGAATCCGAATGAAGATAAATTGGCATTCTCAATAATGCTATTAATCAATCCCGATGGGGAGGTAATCATTGTGTAATCACGTAGTGGCAATAATCCTACCGGATGCCATTATTATTATAGATCATCAGTGAGAAATTCACCAAAAGCGTTATCCGACCGAAATTCAAATTGAGCTATAAGCAAGCGAATGCCCTGATTAACGGTGATACCGATTCTAGTCTCGCTACGAACCTTCACTATGAGAAAGCGGTGGAAAGCCTGCTAATACTCGACAAAGTGTGTCATTGTTCATTGCCGCAATCATAATTATCATTATTATTATTATTATTATTATTAGTTGGCCACCGTCATTAGGAAGCGCAGAGTAGACAGTGGCGCCCTCATAATAAATAAGCCAACTGTGAATTTTACGTTTGAATCTAAAGAATTCGAGTAAGTTAATTTGAATTCCCTCATTATCGATGTAATGTTTTCCGCCCATTTCGCGTCACTGGAAATGAAATCTAAATATTTTACAAAATCGATTTCTAATAAATAAAAACCCTTCAAACATTAAAAAATATCAGCCAATCAAAAATTTTTACTAAACTATTCTGATGTTTAAATAACTTTTGTGCCGTTATTATTAAAATTATTTGAAAATATTTATAAATTATTCAAATAAAACAGTTGGTCAATTTATTTATTAATTTTATTATTTTTATTTATATATTATCATTTATTATTAGTATAATCTTTTATCAAGAATTATTATTATTATTTTATTAGTTATAATTATTTTTATGAATGTTTTATCACTCTTTTCTAAAGCAATCTTTAAATCGGATTTAATATTTATTAAACTGGACATCAAATAAGTTTGCAAAGTTTGGCTTAAAGGCAAGACAATAAGACGAATCTACAATTTCAACACAGAAACTGGTAACAAGCTATCAGACTACCAAAACCACTTGAAAAAATTAATTTCATTAATCATTATGTCTGATTATATTCAAAGATTATTAATTATTAATTATTATTAATGATTATTTTTTAATATTCATTTTATTAATTATATATTGTAATTTATTAGTTTTATTCTTTTATTATTATTTTTTATACTTTATTATTATTTATTACTTATCATTATTTTTAATAATATTTATTTTTATAATTTATTATTAGTAAAGGCTGTGCCGAAAATTCATGAATACCTTAAATAAATCTGATTTATAGTCAAATTTTGCAGAAAATATTATGTTACTTATAAAGAAATCAGAGGTGAAAACCCAAAAAAGTCCTTATAATATTTATTTATATTTAATATGATTTATTAATATTATTAATATTATTATTATCATTATTATTTATTATTATTATTTATTATAATTTTAAAAATATTTTTTTATTTTTAATTATACGATTTATTAATTATATATTGTAATTTATTATTTTATTATTATTATTTAATATATTTTATACTTATTATTATTATAAAGAATTTTTTGTTTTTCACCTCTGAATTCTTTATAAGTGACATAATATTTTCTACAAAATTTTACTATGAATCAGATTTATTTAAGGTATTCACGAATTTTTGCACTGCCTTTTTCAAGTAAAAAGTCGTGAATACCTTAAATAAATCTGAAATTTTGTAGAAAATGTTATATTATTATTATTATTATTATTATTATTATTATTATTATTATTATTTATTATTATTATTATTATTATTATTATTATTTATTTATTTATTTATTTAATATAATGTTAATAATATATATTTATTTTTATTTAAACGATTTATTTATATTTATCAAATTATAGTTATTATTAATTATTATTTTTTTAATATTCATTTTATTAATTATATGTTGTAATTTATTATTATTCTTTTATTTTTAAAAATTCATTAATTTATAATTATTATATATATATATTTCTTACAATTTTTACTTTCGAATATTTTTTATATAATTGATATTTGACCAATTTCCTTCATCAATGGAAACTGTTGGATATCTTATGATAATGTATTCCAGTAGCCTGCTTATCATAGTATATAAATTAAGATATCCTAATAACTTTGTTTAAAGAATAAATTCAAATAAATATTACAAATCGTACTCCTTTGATTATTTGTCATAAAATTTGGCTTTCAAAATATTAATTAAAATTTTTAGTATTCTTAATTATTAAACTTGCTAATGGTCAAGTTTTTAAATCACCTGGAAATTTTTTTCTGAAAATGTTTTTTCACAATTATGGCTTGAACCAAATGCAGATAATAGAGCAAATGCAAAAATTTTGAAACATGTGAATTATGTTGGAAGAGATGCCCAGAATGTTGATATTATATCAATATAATTTTCTTCGGTTTTATCTAAATCTCCACGCAAAGTTTTTAATTTATCAATCCATAAAATTGAACTTCCTTAATCAATAAGCTCTAAGCTAAAATTGAAGATTTCAAAGAACACAAAATATTGCAAATCTATAATAGTTTCATCAATTACATCCACTTTCGTTATAAACGAAAACATTGGGCCGTGCGTTTTCAAAGTTTGAAATCTATTTTCAAATTCGTTTTTCATGCTATTAATATAAATCTCAAATTTCCTTACATCAAAATCATCAACATTTCCTTTTTATTATTGAATTTTTATACGGAAGAAATAGTTAAACGCCTACTTCAACTTTGCACTTAAATTGAAAATTTAAAATGAAACATAACTTGATATTTATTTTAAGCTAAGCAACATAAAATTTATCTATTTTTCTACGAATTTAAAACTTCGAAAGTTGTTACAAAAACAATTGCTGTCAAGTGTTTTAATTTTATATGGAATTGTTGTAACCAAATTATATATTTATTTTTTTGGAAACTCCTTTACAATTTCGAAACGGGAAACATTAAATGATGCTTTGGGTCACTTCGTGACCAACTGGTCTTAGTTTACCGAGTGCTGAACTAAATTATAAAATTTAAATACTAAAGTGATACTTGTGATTCCTATGTGTAATTTGACCATTAGTACATATGAAAAACATTTATTGGAATTTTAATTAATTGCTTAAGTTAATTAAGCGAAAAAGAACGTTGATTTCGAGCCATATTGAGCCATGGAAAGTTGATTCAGTAGATAATGGACATTTTAGATATATCCCAAAATATTATTAACAGCCTAAATAAAAAACCCAAATGCTTGATTAGAAATGTTGCTATTTCCTAAAATATCATAAGTGATATATCAAAAGTTTCCGAGCTTCAGAAATAAAAGCAGTATTATTAAGAAAAAATTTCTGAGTATTATTTATGATATCACGGAGAATTTTTTATCTTTCATTCACTTTTACACGGTCTTAACTATTTTTCCAACTCTCCATTTAGTTCGTCTAATACGAACGACTCGATTCCGGAACCAAATGGGCTCCAATGGAAAATCCTAGGGAGAAGCAATTTTCTCATTGAAGAATTCATGTTACTTGCGAATCAAGCTAGTGCCAAGTTGTTATTTAACAATTTTTTGTCATCACGACCCAACGAATCAGAAATCGGAGCATTTCTTAGGAAGCATCCAAGCCCAGAAAAAATTAAGAAATCACGATGGGTAAGTTAATATGTTTTTATAATTTATATCAACATCAGATCTGATTCCCTGCCTTTTAAAGTTCTTATAAAAATAGTTTTAATTATTATTATTGATTATTATTTATTATTGATTTAAATTAATTAATATTGCAATAATCAAAACTGTAAATGTCAATATGAAAATTTAAATTTTGTTTTAATTAAATGACCGCCATTTTGAATGCGATTTTATTAAATGCTTTTATATGAGCTTAACGTGCTATTTTATATTAGTTATCCCTACAAAGTGTTTTCCAGATGTACACCAGTAAATTATTTTTACCACGTATTGTATTGTATTTAGTCTTATCTGGCAAATTGATTTAGTATGACTTTACAAAAGTTTCTAAAGCATGCTGCCATATTTGCAATATTAAAAGATTTTATTCTCTAAATTTATTCTTATTGGAATAAGAATAAGTTGTTCAAAAAACGCTTGTTTCAAGAAGAACTTGAAATTCAATTGGTAGATGAGGAAATATTGAAGTCGAATCTACCAAGATCAACTGCATCAATTTGCCTTGTAAAGACATATAAACTGGTACTTCACTGCTAAGGTAGAGGATATATGTGAAATTGATTCGGAGGGCTGTACGAGGCTTAATAAGTTGATTAATATAGTTTATTGAATTATTTGTAATTAATTCAAATTAATCAATATAACAATGTATAGATAGAATTTTATTCTCTACAAGATTTCATTTGAAACAAACATCGAATTTCTCTTGAATACGAAGCTAATTGAAATGAACATTAGTCTCTACCACAATGATGAATGGGATAGTCGTTTAACTCTTCTTTGTTTAGTATGATTCCTGTAAAAGAGCCGGATTCCGACCAGAGTCTAAAGATCTGAACAGTATTATGGAAGTTGTCAATCAGATACAAGAAACTGAACCACACAAGGCTCTGGGATTATCTTTCCTTACTTACATAAACATGAATGTGAGTTTTAGTCATTATTATTATTATTATTATTATTATTATTATTATTATTATTATTATTATTATTATTATTATTATTATTATTATTATCATTTATTATTAATTATTTTTATTTTATATTATTTATTACTTTTTGTTTATTATATATTTAATAATTATAATTTATCGATTATTATTATTATTATAAATCATTATTTAAAATTTTTTAATTATTATTTTTTATTGATAAATATTATTGATGTGCCCATAAAATTATAGGTGGCCGAATATTGTTGTGCTGAAAATTGCCTTTCATTCAATGATCCTGAACAAGAAGTCAAAATTATAAATGATCCAGATTTTCCATTCCATCATTACGGTCTTAATGTTCCTCTGTATACCCATTTTACATCACCGATTAGACGGTATGCAGATATTGTAGTTCATAGGCAACTATCAGCAATCATCAAAGGGGAAAACAGTTGTGGAATTTCTCTTTCCCAGAGATTGGAAGCTGCGCACAATTGTAACGTCAGTCGAATTGCCAATAGGCGAATGAATGATAACCTGACATCAGTTTATATGGCATCATATTTGAATGTAGGTTATTTTCAAATATTAATATCCAGTCCCCAGATCATGTTTCCCAATCTCACATTTCCACACCATAATTTCCTACGTTTCACAAATCTTTACATTCCATTCTTATCTTCATCGATTCTTATCTTCGAAATTTCTTTATCCTTTTCCTAGAAATCCGTCCATCACACTGCACAAAATACAATATCCATCTTATTAAAAATAATCCTTCCATTCATGAAATAAAACAACACATTCTCAGTACTGCTGTATTCGAGTCGGTTGTGGGTTAAATTACCTTCAAAATTGTAAGTTATAAGAATAATGTATTACAATAGCAACCAGGAAAGTAGGTCATTTTATGTCAAATATCAAATAGGTAGGTAGCATAAGAAAAAAGGTAAATTAAGTTAAAACATAAAGTTAAGTAGGTCAAATATTGAAATATAGGTCAGTTATAATAAATAAGTAAGTCAAGAACTTAGCTTTTAATCATTATGAAATTACAGAAGCGGCATTTGACAGGCCTAGACATTCACCAACATAACAGTAAATCTCATCCTCATAAAGAAAAGAAAATAGAATATAAATATAACTTTTCTCGTGACTTTTAATTAAGTTTTACTTTCATTCATTATCTAAATTAAACCAAAATTATGATATTTTCGAGTTATATGCATTCAAAGAATATCAATTGCAAAAATGAACGCTTGAATTTAATAGAATGAATTTTTTGATTTTTCTGGTAATATTTTTAATTTTAAATATAATTATAATAATAACAATACCAATATATAATAATAAATAATAATAATAAATAATAATAATATAATTATAATAATAGTAATAAATAATATTAATAATAATAATAAATAATAATAATAATAATAAATAATAATAGTAATAAATAATATTAATAATAATAAATAATAATAATAATAATAAATAATAATAGTAATAATAATAATGATGACATTAAGAATTTTTTATTATTTGTCTGAATCAGTAATGATATTGATGTTTTATTGATATCATTACTGATTTATAGTCAAATAATAAAAAATTCTTTTAATAATATATTAGTAGATTTATGACTTCTAATTTTAACCTTTCTTTATCAACATTTGATAAATATTTTTATTAAACTCTTAGTTTTTTTATTATTAAATATTTTCAGTTATAATTTATATAAATTAATTTTAATTTATTATTTAATAATTTACATTCTAAACAAAATTTTAATAATAATAGTAAAAAATGTTTTCATGTATTTTCGCTTCATACTTTACAAATAATAATATGCCATTAATCAATATGGAAATTATATCGTATTTTTGGTTTATAAGTGATTTTAGTCGTGCTTGCGTAAATTATCTATTTTTCCGAAAGAAATTATCATATAACTCGCATACAAAAGTCCGAAGCTGACGTAAATTCCGTCCCCGACATTATCCGATATCCGATATCGGATATCGGATTAATGTATGTCAACTGTTATAAATGTAATTCAAAATTTGTGTGTTGTCTACTCACGCAGAGATATAAACATACGTTAGATAAGAAACTGAATTTTATATAAGTCGAGCATTGAATTAATAGTATGTCTTTTAACAGAAAAAAGTAGCGGCTTATACACCGAAAAATACGGTAATTCAGTAAAACATCATTGATTGAAGTATAAATTGTTTATTTATCCATATCATTTTTTCGTTATCTTCCTTATTTATTGTCAAGCTACAAACCATTGTCAATGCTTTGTTCATCGATTATTATCCCATAGGACTGAATTAAAATCCCATAAAATATTTTGATCAAAGGATTTGTCATCTTCATAAAAAACGTAAAAAATGCCTAGGCGTTGTATTATAATAAAGTTTTCTACGACAAAATAATTATAATAATTAATAATAATACTTTAAATATTATGGTTTCTTAGATGCTAATCATTAAAAGTTTATTAAAATAAAATACATACATCACATTTTTTAACCTTAAAATTTTTCTTTAATTTCCAAAACTTTGGCCGTGTAGACATTTCTGTATTTGATCATTTCCCAAGTCGAATACAATAAATTAAAATATTTTGATATATTTTTCATGCCAAGTCAAAATTAAAAAATGTAAAATTAATTCTGAGACTGAAAGATTAATTTTTCCTTTTATTATATGAAGTTAATTATTTTAATTCATATATTATTTTAATATGATTAAACTAATTTCAATCATTATTAAATGTTGTCCTAATCTTGATTATATGTCAATTCATTATCTGATTTTTCTGAAATCCATATATTAATAATTGAAAGATCAAATTAACATAATCAAAAGTCAAACGATACTAAATATCCAATATGAAAATATGAATAGATTTTCAGGTAATCACTTACAGGATATAATAAATACATTTTTCTAAATTCATAAAGTGATGATATTGTTATTAATTGTCCACATTAGTTTTGATGGATATTTTTAATTCCAGCAAGTAGGTTGGCGTTTAGTGAAAGGAATATTGATAAATATAACTGGGAACAGTGTAATTGTGTTATTGATGAGCTCAGGAATCCTTCACAGGTGTGAACTGAGAGAATTAGCACCATGGGCATCTAGATACGTTGAACAGAAAGCTAAGAAAAATACGCCTGTAGCTGTCAGTTTAACGTATAACTCAAACAAAGAGGACTATTCGATAACTATGGATAAAGGTTTTCCTCGTTACGTGTATCGGAAAGAGGATGATGAAAAGCCGGGGGTAGAGAATGTAGATTGGAATAAATTACTGGTGAAAAATCACAGTAAATCTAGAGGAAAAATGCAAATTGATTTGGTGCTGAGTAAGGAAGAGGAAATCGAAGGGGATTCCACCACTCAAGAAATGAACTGTTTGTCACAAGATAAAAAGGAAATCAGATGTGCTGACGAATTATTTAATCTGACATTATTTGAGGAATTAAACTTTGCAATTTATTGTAAAGATAACTTGTTAGCATTATCTGTTGAATTGCCTTTTCCGCCTATTTCTTCAATGCTCGATGAGGATTCTAATAGAATTTCATAAATAAATTTTATAAATGTTTTTGATTGCTTTTGATTGGCTGGTAATTATTATAATTTATAAAATTTTCCCCAATGAAAAGAATATTAATTTTTAATTGGCTGATGCTGAGGTCCCAATAATCTCAACTTGGTATCTTATATAAATAAAAGCACAAAGGTCTTTTAAATTTTTTTATTTATTATAACACTGGTTACAAACAATAATATAAATAATAATCACCTTCTACAAATGATTCTATTATTTGTATATGTATATAGTTGATGTGTAATGTAGTGAAATGCAGCTTCCTGAGCTCGGATATGTTCCATAGGTATGCTCTAATTTATGTTGTAATATTAACTATTGAATTTACAACTATTAAGAGAATATGATTTTATGTGTGATTTGACTAAAATAACTGTTTTTTATATAGTTATTTTCTGTGGTCCTTCATATCATGTGGTAATGATCTTCGTAAACAAATTTTCTATTTTAAAAAATCAGCAAACAAATTCCATTTTAAAGGTAATTTTTATTTTCAGCATCCATGTAGTTAAAATGTAAGAGTTGATTTGATGCCTATATATTAAGTTAATTTATTATGTCATTTTCTTAACCGGGTTGCCATAGGGATATGAAAAGTGTGCCGCGAGCTCTGCTAATTTTATTATTGAAAATTTATTAATTTCATATAAGGGTTGATTTTTATAAAAGGTACTATCTTAGATTTTGAATTACTTAAAATAGCGGTACATGTATAAATTATTTTAGGTAAATATTAAGAACAAGAAAAGACAAAAACTGAACTCAATTGAGAATGAGTTAAGAGTGTGTTTTTCAAATACGTAACTTAATAGTAATGAGATATGCAAAAATCATCAAATTCAAATTTCACATTAATATGTTATAAAAGGTTTAGTTTATTAAATATAGAACTTACAAAACTTGTTATTTTTATAGCTGAAATATTATTATAAAAAAGGTAGGGTGTCGTCTAATTTTCCCTTAGGTTGCCGCTATCTGAAAAAGGTTGAGAACCACTGACTTACATCATCATTATTTCTATCGTTATTACAATTACTATTATTGTTATTTCTATTATATACTTATCATTATTACTATTCCAACTGTTATTATATTACTACTGTTATTTTTTATTATTTATACTATTATATTATTGTCCCTATTGTTATATTATTATTATTGGGCCAGAAAACAAACGGCCTTGAAAATTGTTTAAATGCATCAGTAATACAGCACGAAAACCCAGCACCAAGATAACTTAAAATACAATATACAACACCAACTAAACACTTTAAAATCTGAGAGAATATAAATAAATACAAAATTAAAAACATAAAAGTAAGAATAAAATAAATACAAAATGCATCAAGAACCGCACGAAATCTACATAAAAAATAACAAGAAAATTTTACCGTAAAATGACCATTTACATAAAAGTAAAAATTAATGAATTAAATGAATAAAAGTAAAATATTTTGGCTGAATAAATTTAATTAAAAATGTTAAAACTAAATTGACAATTTAAATTAAGAAATTAATAAAAATTAAATTTAGATAACACCAATAATTTCAAGGTCGAATTTTGTTTAATCGCAATAAAAATAACAAGCAAGGTTAAGGCCAAATCATAGGTATATATACTGATGTGTTTTGATAGATTTTAATCTTATTTTTTCAGTATTGATTTAAAATCTTATTTTTCATTGGTGTGTACAACTAACTGAGAACCGTGGTAAGTGTTGTGTCTAAGCACGACGGCTGACAGCTAGTGTGCGATTATTGATTGTGAACTAATGCCAGATGAATTGATGAAATACTTATTATGATTTTGTGAATTAATGCCGGATGAATTAATGATTAGTTCACGGCGATTTTTATGAATTTCCATTGTCGTATTTGACCAAATGAATTTATGGACGATGTAGTATGCCAAATAAAAATTTAAAGCCAACAATTTTTATGCATCGAGGCTTTTATTCAACTCCTATGGTAAATTTATTTATTTTTTTTTTTTTCGGCCCACAGCGAAAACATATTGCAAGTCAGTAAAATCACACATAGTTACAGAGCAGTATAAGTGCGGTGTAAGTCCGCCAATAGCTCGTGCCCGTGAGAGATCTCGCCGTGGGTAACGACGGACTCGAACGTCAAATCATTGAACCTAAATAGCGAAAGGGAGTAGCTCGAGGGTGGATCTTTTATCTCAACTTTCTTGCAATTAATTTCGATAAAATCGACATAAACCTTTTAAACAACAATCGGCTCAAAATCACTAACACCGAGTAGTCCAGTGGGCACTCATTAAATATAATATAAACATAAATAGATCATAAGGACAAAGCGAGGGAAAGGGTAGCATGGAAAATGGCGAAATCGTTGCAACAGTTAAAATGAATAGCCATCGGAAAAAGATTAATCCGAACGACTAAAATCAGGAAAGATAATGTTTTAAATAATATTTAAGAATTAAATAAATTATGTTGAATTGAAACGGAAAATATGGGCAGAACGCTGTGCAAATTTTCGGAAATAGTTAAAACAGTTATCGTAAAACTGTAAAATAAGGGCGGGACCCTGCTCAAATTTTCCAAATTGATTAAAATATTTATAGAAAATAGTAAACCAAAAGTGAAATGTTGTTCGATTGTTAGTATAATATTCTCTTGAAACCACAAAATAAGGTCGGATCGCTGCTCAAATTTTCCGAATCAATGAAAATAATTTATCTAAAACTATAGAATAAGGATAAAACCGTAAAATAAGGGTGGGACGCTTCTAAAATTTTTCGAATTAACTAAAATACTTTATCGAAAATCGGAAAAATACACATGGATTACGGTTAAATTTATATATAAAAAAAAATTTTTATAAAGCTGAGGAATAAGGAAGGATCCCTACTAAAAACTTGATAATAATAATGATAATAGTAAGGATAATGGCAATTATAATAATAATAATAATGATAATAATTATGATAATAATAATAGTAATAATAATAATAGTAGTAATAATAAATATAATGGTAATTATAGTAATAAGAATAATAATAAAGATAATAGTAGTAACAATTAATAAAGGTAATACATATAATAGTATCAATGATAAGGCTAGCTGTAACACGTAATAAGGAACATTGTGGTTATAATAGGGATAAGGGTAAGAGAGATGTACTGTGTTTATTTAACATAACAAAGGGATCACAGGCCATAAAAATAATCATCAACACGGACAAGGATGAGAAGGACTAAGCGAATAGACATAAAGATAAATGATATGAGAGTATGGGTTAACATTCGAAGGAGATAAGAGAATAATGGGACCTAAAAATCGAAATCGAGCACAGGCCTTCTATCGGCAGCTCGTTGGACCCATGGATCGTTCGGTAAATTATAGCATTAGCAATAGCGCTCACTTTTTGCGGACGATCTACCCACTCGAACACAGTTCCAACGTTGCTTAGCAACGGGTGCCGAGTGGTAAGCGAAAGATATTTGTATGGAGTTGTCTGGGTAACAACCATATAGTTTCAAAATATCAATACCCAGAAACCCACCATTATTATTTTTTTTATAAGTACTTTTTGTTTTTCACCTCTGATTTTTTTATCAGTGACATAATATTTTCAACAAAATTTGACTATAAATCAGATTTATTTAAGGTATTCATGAATTTTCGGCACAGCCTTTTTAATGCTCTATTATTTATGCATGACAAAAGGAAATGAATAGTAAAAGGCGATTCATTTACACTTTTGTATCAGGATTAGGATCTAATATAATATGTCAATTATTATTATTATTATTATTATTATTATTATTATTATTATTATTATTATTATTATTATTATTATTATTATTATTATTATTATTATCATTATTCGATAAGTGAATAACAAAATAAGCCTTTGCTGCGAAATAATAATTAAATTTTTGAAAAAAGTTTCGATTATTATACAATCCTCTTCTTTTTTGTTTTTTTGTGTTCTGCCCATAGGTGTTTTTGGTTTTAAATTCATTCTTTCGATGTCCTATTTATGGCATCCGTTTCTGTGTAAAACTTTATCGAATTTTAATTGCTGTTAATAGTTCTCTTCTGCATCAGTACATCAATTGGCTTCCTCTGTATCTCGTTCTTTATAACATTCACTTTATGCAAAAATGGAAGTGCTGATCTTTGGTTCATAAATATTACTTTGCGAGCTGATTTTTTGTAGAATCCTTAGGTTTGTGTGGCTACATCTATTTTTATTCTTAAATCCAGTAGATTGAGGGATGCATTTGGTCGTGATAAATATATCATCTATATATCTTGCATCGAAACCAATGGATTGTATAGCCCTCAGTGTCTGTCGTTTGAGGTAATCCATAAATATGATTGCTAGCAAGCCTGATATGCTAGAGCTCATAGGTAGACCTTTAATGTGTTTATATATTTTTTGATAGAAGGAAAATAGGTATTTTTGAGAATAACAGTTAGAAGGTTTATGATATTCGCTATATTCATTTCCTTTAATAACAAATTGTTTCCAAATCTTCTTCTTAAGCATTCGATAGCCTTACTTGGGTCGATAAATGTCTATAATGCTATGACATTAAGACTGAAGGAGTATTTGAATTCATTATTGGTGGTTTTGCCAGTTTGGTTTAATCATGCCATGAGGCGGTCACTACTCTGGTGATGATACGGTACACTGTTAAGTAATGGTTTTAGGATTTTTGAAAGGAGCCAAATTGTCTTGGCTGTTGGTTCATTTGTGTTTGACACAACTGGCCTGATTTATATGGAAGGCCCATCTTTGTGAGTTTTTATTAAATGGTAGAAATTTGGAAGGTCTGAGTTTTTTGTAACAAAACTTTTCGTTAGTCGTTTTTTGAGATTAATTTTTACGGCGATGACTTTCCATACTTTGTAGACCTTTATTTCGATAGTGTTTGGTGACATGCGACTGATCTTTTTGTATGTGATACTACTCCTGGGATGTTTACAGGCAGCTTCACAGTAATGACTTTTCTCAATAACGCAAAATTCTCTCCTTTGTCACTTGGTATTAATATATATATCTTAGTTTTAAGAGATTTCAATACGAATTGTTCATTGTTTGACAGGTTTGATTTATACATTTTCCTTTTCCCTTCTTTTTCAACAAAATCCATAATCTTTCGACAAACCTTTGAAAGTGTTGAAATTAATTCTGGATCGGGATTTGAAAAGTATGGTTTGTCAGTGTTTGTATATATATTATTCTCATTATCTTTACTATTAGCATTTATTATCATTATCACCACTACATAATTATTACGATTATTATTATTATCACCATTTTACTACAAATTACTATAATACAAAAATTTTATTAATAAATAAGTCCCAAACAATAAAAATCATGAATTACAATTGACAGAATATATAAAGTCGCAAATAATAAAATAGCACACAAAACGACAATAATAAAACAAAAATTAAATTATTTATGAAATATAATTGTCCAAATATTTATTATAAACATAAATTATTGTCATAAATTGTCATCATAGAATCCTTGAATTGTCATTATCGTATTGTCATCATCATTTAGTGGTCGTGGGAATTCTGTTTATGACAGCACTTTCATGATTTCTTCTGAATAAAAGGAAATTTTATATTTTCAAGCTAATAACAAAAAATGGTTTTGAGAGAAAATTTACAGACATCAACATAATCATCAAGAAAAATATAGTTAGAATCAGTAGGAGATTCAAAATATTCAAACAATCGTAATAGATCTGTAAACTGTCTAGGAATGTCATCACAAATTTTAATTGGAGCTTCTATTTCTAATAAAATATTCTGGTTTAAAAATATTTCCTTGCTCTTCCAACATAGTGTTCGTATCTCATCGTCTTTCATATTATTGATATTTTGCAATTCATTAATGAAGGTTGCAATCTGTAATTCCAATTCAGTTGAAGCTTCCTTACTACATTTGTGAATTCTAGGAGACATTAAATGATATTCCAACATATAAGCAAAATTAACTAATCAAAATAAGTTTTATTTTAAAAACTAAAACATTTACAATGGTTTTTTAAACAAAATCTTTTTTTAACCAAATTAGCATTTATATTTGTAAAAATTCTTATTTAAAAAAATCCAGATTTACATACTCAGAATTATATTCTTCATCATTTAACAGCTGAGAAAAATCACTTTTAAGAGTTTCATAAGAATCTTGATAATTTGATGATTTTTTTAATTGGGGTGAAAATTCTATTTCTTTCTTCTGGCCATCGCTCATAAAATCATGTTTTGGTTGGTAATTAGTTCACCACAATCATCATCAGTTGTCAGTAATTATTTATGTACATATTTATCCTATATATATATATATATATATATATATATATATTGTTTCACACCACATAGTATTTTCTAATGGGAGTTTACAAGGAGATCCGAAAGGCTCTATGCTAGGTAGATTTCAATAATTTCGACGAATTAGTAAAAAAGGCAATGCAAATCGAATTAAATCTCAAGAGCACAGAAAAGAAAGCGGAATCTTTTGCAGTAATTTCTGAAAGACGCAACAGATCATTAATGCCAGTGAAAAATGATCTATTTCAAAGAAATACCCGTCCATCGCCGAAATTCAGAAATAAATTTCAGTTCAATAGATCAATAGGTAGTGTTCAGAGTAAAATATTTAAAACAAGAATTGCAACAAAAAATAAAAAGGGCAATGATTGAATTAGAATTTAAAAGGAGACTTTTGAAAGACGATGAATTTTTAGTTGATTGTGGATTAATTCCAGGTGTTAAAAATGAGTTAAAAATGATGATAATAACTAGGGTGTCAGAAGATATGGAAGACAATGCAAGAAGAATTATAAATGATTTTACAGATACGTTGTTAATAGGTGATGAAGATGAGATTAATGGTAAAGTAGATTTAATTGATAATTCTGAATTCAACGTAGAAAATAAAATAAAATTGTTGATTGTATACGACCATACTTATATGATAAAACAAGATGTAGTGAAAAGTTAAAAAAGATGTTACGAAAAATGGGCCTCGAGCTCATATAGGCAATAGTAGAAATTTAACCGATGGAGATTGCACTAGAATTTGAAAATTATGAAGAAATAAAGTATACTCAGAAACATTGGTGTGAAAAGTTTTGAAATTGAGAAAACAAGCTATTGAAGTTATGGGTAGTGATAGAATTATAATATTAAAATATAAAGGAGAGGAACTGGATGATGACGAATATTTATTTGATTGCTGATGTGTGCCACATGAACTAGATGAGAACGGATATTTAAGTACAAGAGTAAACTTTGTGAATCATATAATCGCGTCAAAGGAATTTAGAACAAGTATAAATAGTCGGTATATAGAAAATGAGAGGGATGAAGAGAAAAAGGCAGTTAAAAAGGAGGAACACAAGAAAATAGAAATTGATGAAATAAGAGTTGTAAAAATGAAAGACAAATTAGAAGTTAATGAGCAGGTCGTAAAAATAAGGGAATTAAGTGTCGCTAACAAAAATGATGAATCAAGGATTGTTGATGAAGTTAAAAATCAATTGGAAATAAGTAAAAGTGAAGACACATTTATTACCTAACCCTTATTATGTCACATGGACTAACACACTCATTATGTCATGTTGACAAACACATCGATTACCTAACTGTTATTATGTCACGCAGTTATGGACCAACACACCTGTAAACTTCCACATACCCGCCTTCTAGAATCTTCCGCACACCTACTAACTTCCACACACCTACCCTCTATAACCTTCCGTTTTTAAACCGTTAACACACACAAACCAACCAACGATCACCGATCCGCACCGATCAACACCCATCCACACCCATCCACACAGATCAACACCCATCCGCACCAATCATCGCCCATCAGCACCCATTATCGTCTAACATGCCTAAAACTACGTCTACGACTAAGTCGTAGACTTAACAAAATCACTCACTAGTACTATTTAAAATTTATTAAATATAACAAGTTTGTTTCACAGTGAAAAGAATATGCTCAACATGAAGCATGCATTTCATACTGTAATCGTAGTAGAGAAGGATGAATTCAAATGTAAGTTGTCAAGTATTTGATCAATCAGTCTCTTCTGCAATTGGCGTCTTCTGAATATTCTTTTGCTTGATCTGATATGATGATTCATTGGCGTCGTCATCCGGATTTCCAGGATAAATTTTGCAATAATAAATACTACGAACTAAGCTTTGATTTGATTTTCTAAGTTTTCTAAATTCAATTACGACTTCTACAAAGGCAAAAGTCAGGTTAGTAATATTGAATTTAAAGATAAATTACGAATGGAGTCTGAATCATTTCAAATAAAAAAAATAATTCTGATCTCAATAAAAAAGTTTAATTTAGTTTAAATATCCATAATTTTAAATTAATTGCAGAAGTCTGGTAGAATGCCGGGCACATGCTAATACCATATTTTAGCTGAGTGCAGGATATTACTCATTCTTTAAGCAGACCTTCTGTTTGAAGTGGTTCAATGCCAAGTTTACAAATCAGATTATAAGTGGATGGAGGAATCGAGCCTAATGCCCCAATAATACAAGTGTAAAGCTCTACCTGATAATCAGGTTTGGCTACCTGTAATTCACTCTGAAGCAAGCCATATTTCTCAATATTTGCCTTATCAGTCAAGTCAAAATGTGAAACAGAATCCATTGGACACTTAATATCAATCATGAATATTCTTTTTCTTTCTGTATCAGTTATTATAAGATCGACGCGTTGTTTAGAATTCAGGACAAGAGAACAAGAATGGTCAACCACGACAATAAAAGTAGGATTTTTTAGGTTATTCGTTATTATCTTTAGGCGGTCATTGTTTCTCTCTAATGTCAGTATTTGGTGAATCTTACATGACTGTAAGGCATGAGACATAGTTTCATCCTCTTTCTCACAACGTGTACAAAGTCTAGAATCCCCTTTTCTATTAGGCTTTGCATTGATGTTAAGTGTATATTATTGCATAAAAACCTATAAAATAATCATTAAACATATTAAATTAACATCAAACTCGTCTTAAAATAAATATTCAATCCTAAATTATTTAGCTTAATGGCTATTTTGTTAGTAGTATATTACGTAATAATGATATCAAAAAAATCATAAAACTTTAATAATTTTCATGAAAATTTAAGTTTACAACAATTATAGTATATTGATAGTTTATTTAATTAAAAATAAGTCACTCAAAACTTAAATTTGAACACTGGATTTACAAAATTCAATATTTTAAGAAAATAATTCACAAAGTTTAAAATGTCAACTTAACTAAATGTAAAAAATTAAATTATACAAGATATAGTTTACCTATTTCTATAAAATTTAAAATTTACAGCAAATAAAATATACAGATTTATATTTCATTTTATTACCCAAATTTCTAATAATAATAATAATAATTACAAAACAATAGAATAAAAAGACAAACACATTTTTAAGACAACATTTATTTAAATAAAAGCTTCAATATCTTCGACGTCAGTGGCAATGATACCTAAATAATGTCCGAATGCAAAACTTTTGTTTTTACCTACCCATTGACGTTTATCATCATTGTTATCTAAAGCAATTTTACAATTTTTAAAAGTAAACAACTGATGATTTCTCGTCCCTATTCTCGTTTGATTTACAGAAAAAATTGTATCGTTTCTATAACAATCAAGTTAAGAAAGATGCTTTATTTCAGTTCCTTCCAAAGTAATTCCCTTTGCTTTATTACTTTCAGTTTCGCCTAAAAGACTATATCATTTTGGTCGTAAGAAAACCCATTCCTAATATCCAAGTCCCTTACTCTCATCTTTGAATTTACCTATTACTGAGTAAAGTTTTCTTGAATACAAAGAATGACCAATATCATAATTCGAAGTGTCCAAAAGATTATCCGAAACCATTGCAGGTTAAAGAGTACTTAATTTACAGTTTTTAATTTCAAGGAAGAAAGAGTCAGTGTCGCCAGCAACAATGTAAATCCTATAATTGAAAAGATCCTATATTTATCTAATTCAAGATACTGGAGCTGATACATCCATTAATTTTGATAAATAAAGAACCGTTTGACCGATATAACTAGGTCGGTCTAAACAAATTAATTCTTTATTTAGATGAGCTGTTATTAGATCATCGTCAATCTTTATACACTTTCTGAAAGACGGCTTTAATGAATAAGTAACCATATTTTCAAATGAATTACATAATCTTAAATTCATTCCTTTTTTAAGATTTTTCACAGATTTTCCATAAAGACTATTATTTAAAAGTTTGAAATAGTTCTTATCAAGATTATTTGTATCATCTGCTCTCAAACAAGTGTTTGTATCAATATACTCTTTAAAATTCTTTGCCTGTTTAAACCTTATAGCTCTATGAATCTTAAAAACCTTAACATTAAGAGAAACAAACATCTTTAGAAGTCTCCAATGAATAACATAGTTTTAATTGGGATAATGGGTGAGCATTAATTTTTCAACTTTAGAATCCGGTGGATACATCTTTTCAAGCGCCACAGGGAATTTATCCAAAAACTCATGTACACTTTCAGGAATTTCGAGATCAACTTCCATCGTGTAACCATATGAAAGCGTTTCAATATCTGTACTCATACACTTATTCAAAATAGAATCAAGATTATTACTTACCCGACTAAAATCACCGAAAGGAAGACTTTGACTAAGAGCCCAACAATACAGATTGTTGGTACATCACAGTTTTTAATTTCAAGCAAGAAAGATGCTTAAGTTCCAAAGTACAATAAATATAATAATCACAAAAACAATTTATAATACAAAGTAAAAAGATAAACAATTTTTAAATATAAATCTATTTAGTTAACAATAGCAATTCTAGCACTATCAATTCTTCATATTGGGACATAACTTCATTTTGATCAACTTTCTAACCTTGAATAGTAATATTAATGTACCAACTTTCCATAGTTTGAATTGGATTTCTTCAAAAGCGTCATGATATCGAGTGTTTCTAGAATTAATATAATTGTTTTCACTGCAACATAATTTATTATTGATTTGATATAAAACTTTATTGATTGAATCTGCATCTTCCTTCGTAATATTCACCTGAAGTTTTGAAAATTCAGTTTGACTCAATTTACAGCTTTGGAAAATTTATATTCTATTTCATTCAATAAGAAGTACATTCTATGACCGTGGTATATCTGAACAGGCTTCAAATTTACATCTTTTCTTGTTAGAGTATTTTTAGCTGTTTCGTTCTGATTGTTTACCATCACGGATTTATTGCTAAAAAGTCCTTGCATCTGAAAAATGAAAGTAATTTACAAATTTCATTATTTATACTTAAAATAACACGTGTGCGTTTAATCATAATCATTTTAATAAAAAAGTTTACTATATAAACAAAATTATGTAAACCAATAAAAACATAAAACATACATAAAAAGACAACAAAATTTAAATAAAAATAATTTATTTTTAATTAAAATCTTCGCTCCATCTGGCGAGCATATAGAGAAGATCGGCTTTCGCCTTTCTGCGCTCCAATTAGTGCAACAAGTGCAGGGTGATCCGCAAATAGGTTCTGTTTTTATTGGAGTTTTTTTCTTCTCCTTATACTTCGTAAGAATCTTTTCGACGATGATACCAGTTGCCTCGGGATATGAGAGAATTATCCTTTTATATGGAATTGAATAGCCATTTCTAAAAACATAAATTAAAACATATCAATTTATAATAAAAGAAACTTACCATCAGTTGAATTGTTTCTCATTTTGTTATTTGAATGAATAATTCACTTGTATTTATACTAATTTTTAACACACACCAGACTCATTTCAACGAATCAGAATCATTCACACAAATTACAAACACTTCACAGCCAATTAAAACTGTACACAACTATTACATCTACGTTAGGTAATGCTAAGTAAAAACTTTAAGATTTCATCGTTTTCAATGACTGACTTAATATCATCAATAATATTTCCAACAATTTCATGATAATCCAATGTTTTAAGACCTAAAATTACTATTTTACCACTAGCAAACACGTTAACACACAAAGGATTATATTTAACATATCGTAAAGCTGGGAATATTTTAGGTTCATATATACAATTAATTTTGATCAATAAATCATATAAATTAATATCTACTCCAATATCGGCAGTTACTGTAATTGATTCAATTTGAACATCTTCAATTGTAAATGGTAAATATTCAACTTTTAGAGGTTGCTTACATCCCATAATTCGACACTGACCTGACTTGAAAAACATAATTGGATACTTACCACTTCGATTTACAATTGATGTGAGAAACTGAACATCTTCCTTTATAATTTATATTACTAAGCATCTATGACGTAATTATTTTTGAATATTTTTTATTCGTGTATAACTAATAATTTAAACAAATATAAACAATATAATTAAAGTTAATATTTAAAATGGAATTAAGAAATGATGCAGTATATCAAATTGTTGGTCCAAGCGGAAGTGGGAAAACATTATTTGTTTGTAAATTATTGCAATCAAACATGTTTAAATCCAAGTTTAATAAAATATATTGGCATAAGGAAGCCGATGATGAAAATGGAATGACACAGGATCAATTTTGTAAAATAAAAATGATAATTATAAAAGGGTTTGATAAAAATTGGGTATCTAGATTACGGCCAGGTGATGTGATAATAATCGATGATTTATATCAAGAAGCCAATAAAGAAAAGGATTTTAATAATTTATTTTTATAACACAAAATCTTTTTCACCAAGGAGGATCTCACAGAACTCGCAATATGATTGTTCAATATTTAATTGTTTTCAAAAATCCTAGAGATGCAACTGTTATTGATTTCCTTGCTAGACAGGCTTACATAATAATAGTAATTTCTTGATAAACACCTTTCAAGATGCAACCAAAATTCCACATGGATATATTTTTCTTGATTTTACACAGCAGTGTCCAGATGATTTCCGAGTTAGAACTGATATTTTCAATAAAGAAGGTGCAATGTTTTATAAACAAAGTTGAAAATGATAGTATATACATCCAATCATGCTACTTAAATCTCGTGTTAAACATCCAAAATTATCAAAACTTCGAAAAGTGTTTAAAAAGACTCGTGAACCACTGATTCCGCCAACGACTAGTTTCACCCCATCTAAAAAACTTATAACTGAAAATATTCCAGCACAAAATCTTATTTCACACAATTTAAAAACAAAATCAATTCCGAATAAAAATGAAAAGTCTATAAAATCAAGTCATGGTAGTTTTCCGTTTTTTAATGCTTTACTAAAGGCTCCAAGTGTGAAAAGAATGAATATTTTACAATCTTTTCCAAATTACGCTATTGACAATTTACTTGATATTATAGTCAAAGTTGTTAAAGGTAAAATTGAAATCAGTAAATCAAGTAAAAAGGTATTAAACAAACACAAAAAACCACTGTTATCACTCGTAAATTCAAAAAATCGAATGCAGATGCGTAAAATCGTATTTATAAAAAACAAGGTGGTTTTATTGCGGCGTTGCTACCATTAGCATTATCATTATTATGTGGAGTAATAGGAAATTCATTATCATAAACAATGGGTATAACTACTTCATTACCTAATCTTATACTTAATTTTAAGTCAACCTGTTGTAATGGAGAAAATTTGGACAAATCCAAAAGACGAAGCAGGTTTCAGTGGGGTATAAAAGCTAATGAAAAAAAGTTACAAACTCAAAAAATGAGGCGCAAAAATGATTATCCGGTCAACTGGCTTACAGTTTGAACAAACCGATGTTGAAAAGGTTTCCAACAAGAGCATATAAAACATATGGAATTAATGATTTATGGCAAATGAATTTGATGGAAATGATACCATTTAGTAAAATTAACAAGGACTACAAGTATATTTTGACATGTATCGATGTTTTTAGTAGATTTGTTCGGACTATACCAGTCAAAACAAAATCTGCAAATGAAATGGCTTTAGCAATAAAATCATTGTTTAAAAATGGAAAAACGATTAATTTACAAACTGATTTGGGTAAAGAACTTTACAACAGTAAAGTTAAAGAAATAATAAAAGGAATAAATCATTACTCAGTATTTTCACAATTCAAAGCAGCACATGTTTAACGATTTAATCGAGCATTAAGGGATAAACTTAGAAGGTATTTTATGCACCAGGGTAATAAAACATGGATAAATGTTTTACCAAAAATGATTTACAGTTACATTCATTCGTCTCATAGATGTTTAAAGGGTTTGAAACCGGTAGATGTAACTTTAAAAGATAGGTTTATTCAAGAAGAACAAATTAAAAAGCCAAAATATAATGTCGATGATTATGTAAGAATATCTAAAATATCAGCATCACCATTCTTTAATAATTTTGATAACAATTGGAGTGATGAAGTTTTTCAAATCTCAAAGATCAATACAGCTCAAAATCCGATCATGTATGTTATAAAAGATGGAGAAAATAATGATGTATCTGGTAAAGTCTTCGAACAAACCTACAAGTTATTCGCCCACCAACAGTATTTAGAATTGAAAAGATTTTGAAAACTAAAATGGTGAATAAAGATAAAAAATATTATATCTAGTGGCATGTATATCAAAACCCATCATGGATATCCTCAAAATATCTAGTAAAATGAATTTCTACATGATTTTACCGAGCAATATGTGTCCAAAAATTCATCCAGACAATCAAGCCAGTAAATTTATGGTCAATCTTCAAAACCCGATTTATTTACAGGGTAATTGGGAAGTAGCTTTGCAAGATTTTACATTTGTGTATACTACGTTCCCATTCTATAGTAAAGCAAAGATTGAATACAAAGCAATTCTATGATAATCAGTTAGTAGTCTTTACTTTATTGAACTGGAAAAAGAAGAAATGCCAATAAAAGAATTCAACGAGCATAGTTACATGTACATAACCAAAGGAGGTTTACATATTTATTGTAATTTCTACCCATTCCAAATATCATTTGAAGATACGCAAAGTGCAAAAAGAATGGGTGTATCTGAACCAATAATTACAAGTCCCAGTGGACATTTCAAATAGTAGTTCCACCTGTTGGGCCAGAACACAGACGGCCTTGTAAAGGTTTAAATGAATCGGTAATACACACGCAAACATAGCATACAGATTTAAAATCGAACCTATTAAAACATCAACTAACCCTACTAAATTGTGAGAAAGAAAACAATTAAATATAAAATTACAAAACACAAAAATAAATTAAAATAATAACAAAGTGAAACAAGATCCGCACGAAATAAACACAAAAATAACATGAAAACCTAACAATTTGACCGGAATTTGACAATTTATCAAAAAATGCGAAATTTCATGAGAATGAAATAAAAATCAAATAATTGAATTGGAAACAATTCAATTAAAAAATACAAAAAAAAATTGTCAAATAAAATTACAAAATAAAAAAAATTAAAGATTAGAATATACTAGAAAATCACAAGGTCTAATTTTGTTTTACTAAATCAAAAACAACACACAAGGTTAGGGTTGTATAATAGGTATATATATCAATTCATTTTCACATAATTTTAATCGGTTTTTAACCTGAAATCTTCGTCAATTCAGTTTTAATCTGAAAAACAGTTCTAATCTAACCTGCGGAGATCTTGAAATTTGATGTGAGTGAGAGATTGTTCGATACTCTCTCCACGTCGTGTCCTTGCAACCTCGAATGAGCTCTGCTTGGATTTCGGCATGGGGAGAGAGAGTTACGAAATACTATGTGTGAATATTATGGACAACCACGATGTAAATGATATGGCAAAATATATATATTAAAACAAAATAGATTTTTCTGTCGAAATTTTTCCGGCCCACAGCCGATTCATCTCACAAGTTATTAAAATCAAGTTATCGAGTCGTGTAAGTGCGTGTACAATCGCCAATGACGCGTGCCCGTGAAGGCTCCGGCGTGATGAACGCAGGAGCTGAAACGTCAATATCATTCCGTATAGGGGAAAGGGTGAAGGGGAAATAGTCTCTTGGCTGTTTCGTCGGCACTCATTTCCTATAAACTCGGCCTAAATATTATTTACAACTCACGGCTCAAAATCACCACACCGAGTAGTCCAGTGGGCACTCTTAAACTATTAATATCGACACAAGGTTATCTTAGGATCAATTTGGGAAAGGGTACGGGAAAAGCGATGTCATTAAATCGTTGCTATGATCTTAAACGAAACTTTGAAAAGTAAAACTCTATCGATTAGTAATGTATCCAAAGTCATAAATAATAATTAGAAGTCGATCTTAATTAAAAATTAACGTTTAAAATATTCATAATGGCTCACTCAAAATATATGCTGTTTACTCCCAAACTTATAAAGCGCAGTAAAAATCCAATGAATTTAAAATATGCCCTTTAAATTGTCAGCAATCCAAGCTTTTTGTGAGAAATTATAAATGAGGAACGTGATTCAAAAAATCGTTACTTTAAACATTCAAAAAATACAAAAGTTTGACATAAAAATCCACCCTAATACGAATACGCTATACGTATATTAATATCACAGCCTGAAAGAATTAAACTCAACCAGTAAATTTCTGAAATAGGACTAATCCGTATAACTAATTTGGATCCGATAGTAATTAGCAGACAACCTACGGCAATACCAGTTAATGGCCAAATCAAAAGAAAAATTTTTGGGAGAAGTGGCCCCTTAACAGAATGACTTTTAAAAGGATGAAGGAATACTGATGACTTTATGGGCGACTTTAAGATCAAAGTAAATATTGACTTACAAGCGAGCTATTCATGAAACAACCACTCTATCCGGGAAAATAAACGATAAAATGTGGACAAACCTAAGAACATTAATAAAAGGTTATAGAAACTCATGCTATCAAAACCAGCAAAACCGTTTATTCAAAAACCCCATGAACACGAGACATAGTTGAGTTGACGTCGATTGAGAATTACCGTCTGCACAGCAATTTACATGTGAGTTGTCGGCCATTGGCTGACAGGAAGACCTTTAATGAATAGAAGCAGTCGACCCAATCCACAGTAGAAACTGACCATGGGTGGTTGGATGAGGAGACCATTCCAGAAATAATTAGTATAAACTCCAAACAAATAGACTAACTAAAAATAAATAGAATAATTAGTAACAACGAATAAGAGGATCAAAAATAAACTGAATAAGATAACTTGAAAGTAAACTAACTGAATATAAACCAAATAAAATACGTAACGACAACGATACATTGATTAGATACAAAATGAATGGCATAAACCAAAAAATAGACGAAAATAAATAAGATAAAGCGAGCTAATCGATATATTGATCTAAAATACACTAATTAGAATGATTGGCAATGATAGGTGAAGGTAACTGCAATTAGGACGATCAGCATTAATGGAGATATTGACTGAATACGGAGATGTTCAAAATGGATTACAACGACAAACGTCCTAACTAAACAACTTAGATTAGATCACCAATAGCAAATATTAATAAATATATTAACTAACCCTTTATGGAATTGGAACGAACTACCAGTAATGACGGAATGGATTAACTAACATCGAATTAACCAACGGATAATAACTCCTCGACAAAAAACGTATAACTAGAACGATCATGTAATAAAATTAAATAGTACATCCGGAACAACAAACTCACAACTCCTTGTAGATAATAGGGTATTCGCAAATAGGCCAACAATATAACTAATGACCAATATGCACATTCACTGACATCAACTGATGGTTTTATGGAGAAGCTGCTCTGTTAACTGCAATGCAGTGTAAATGATGGCGACCAAGTTGTGCGAAGCGGCTAGAAGAATTGGCCACCTGAATTCCAACTCTGGTAATAATAAGAAAGAAATAAAATTAAACAAATACCTAAATAAAATCTCCCTAGATGGAATAAATAGAAATGGTTTAAGAATAATAGGCTGTAGGTAAATATAGCCACTTTACAATTCCCGAAGAAAACGAAATAATGGTTCGATAGCCCATGATCGACGAAATCATATGGACAAATCGCGCCTCCAGTTTGACATTTCAAAATGTCAATCGATAAAAATTTTTCCAAGATAACAAATATTTTCCTAGACGCCTACTAGAAAATCAAGACATACCGGCACACCACTAAACTGGCGAGTGTGTCATACAGAGAATTCGATTAGCTGACGTAGCTGGAGGTATGCACACGTAGGTATAAAAGCTAGATTGGAATGCACTAGCCACCAAAATAAAGTATCCGAATGTCGAAAGCGCCGAGTTACAAAAATTCCACAACAGGAACGGTAGATTCACGATATCCCAGTACGTCCGACGAAGCATCACGGAGATCCCGACCAAGCCCGGAGAAGCGGAGAATATCTGAGGGTAAGGATTAATATTATATCAGGCGAATAACCCTTTTCTCGAGCATAAATTAGACGCAGCAAATCATCTAGATGGCCCAGCCCATCCCAGGGTTAAAGAGCAACGACAATGAAACCGACCATGCATATGGAGATATATAAACTTTACGTTAGGCTGCGAAGTCATTGTCGACGAAAATTTTTATCATCACGCGAAACCCAGACTCCACTCTTCCAATACCTCATAAGCAGCCAATTATCCCATGCCACCCCGTTCGTGCTCGTAAACAATGTACCATCAATGAAGAGAATGCTCGATGATAGTAACTGGAATGTACTTCAACTATATGAACAATCTCATTTTAATAAAATGTATAGTAAGAATTTTATTAATAAAATAAAATTTAAAGACATGGTATTCTGGTTTATTATGTTTGACAGGCTCTTTCCGCAGAATTTTGGGAAACGATAGATCTAATTATTATTAAAATTATTGGTATCTAAAGTGAGAATGAAAGTTTTAAATATAGTTTATTCAGAAATGAAAATAATTACTTCCATGGGATCTGATTTTTGGGAAATGATAGATTTAATTGTCATTAAAATTATTGGAATCTAAAGTGAGCTTGAAAGTTTTAACTGTAGTTTATTCAGAAATAAAAATAATTACTTCCAGGGGCTCTGATAATTTCCTTGCTTAAGAATTCACTATGACAATTCGACAAACCTTTGCATATCCTAATGCCCCTTGGAAGCGGAAATAGTCCTCCTTAAATTTGGAATAATTAATGATCTGATTGTGTGACTGAAATTAGGATATTGGCTTAAATTATCAATAAATGAAAGTATAAATAACTTCGAAATATATTTTTGATAATAGTTTTTTGCGTTTTCTCAATTAGGATCATAAAAATGAATAAATAAATTTTAAATATATTGTAGATAATATTTTTTGCGTTTTTTCAAATAAAGCTATTAAAACGAATAAGCAAATTTCAAGTATATTTTTGATAAAAGTTTCTTGCGTTTTCTCAACTAGAACCATAAAAATGAATAAATACATTTTAAATATATTTTTAGGTAATATTTTTACGATTCCCCAAAAGAGATTAGTAAACGGATAATTGAATTTGAAAAATATTGTTGATTAATAATTCTTTACGTTTTAAGATTTAATAAAGTTTTTTTTTAAAAGAAAAAAAAGGTTTCGAATTTAGCGACGAGAAATTTTATTCGTCAATTTAGTTTAATATTTAAGAATTTAGCCGTAAGATTGTTCATATGGTTTGGTTTGTAGGTTTCATCCATTATGGCTATCACTCCTCTACTTCCATTAGTGAGAGGAGTTGCGCACTAGAATAGGAACAAATAGCTCTAACCCAAGTGTGTATGTTCTACCATGCTAGTTTTCCTCCTTTGAATTGGGAATGTAACTCATAGAAACAATGAGCCGACTCTACTCGTATGACCCTACCTTAAATTTCTGATGCCCATCTCGCGACCATCGAAGTGACCCATGATCGAGGAGACCTAGACCGCCAACCCTATCGCTTATGCCTGAATGATGATATTATGCCCATTAATGTATTATTTATTGTTTCCAGAGGACTCGTAAATTGACGAGTCCCAGGTTACACTTCGCTTCTCGGCACATTCAGCTGCACGGTGCCGGCAAGCAATGTGGGACGCGGGATTCTCAATCTCACCGGTCAGAGAATTTCGAGGAAAAGATCAGAAAATCAGTGATGACAAAGACCTTCCTTTAGTTGCGATCAAACGAGAGCCCGGTAGAAATCCGGCGCGGGAAATAAGAGTCAAGCGGAGCACCTCCTTGCACGTTTGAAAGAACATCAACGACAAACGGCCCAAAAAATCCGAAGGGCGCAACGGCACCTAGACGAGATCAACCGGGACATTGCGGCCGGATTGATCCCAAGTACGGACGAGTACGCCCTTCCGTACAACACATCGTTCAATTTGGACGATCCCAGATTGAACAGGCCAACGGAGGCGATCAACGTGGTAGTCCAACGCCAATTATGGACAGGAAGAGAAGAACGAACAAATGAAGTGCCAAACGTCCATCGCGAGCATCCATACGCTCGGGGGCCGCCACAAACAAGCTCCGACCGACACTATTGAAGATTTAACTCGATGTAATGATTTTATTTTGTGTATTAAATATAAGTGCTTAGTTAGGTTGTTCGTTATACTACTAATTAATAATTCAACCAAAAAACGGGGAAATATCAGTCACAATATGACGCCATGAGACATAAGTCCCGTTATAAATTTAACTAATCTCTTTTAACGATGAATTGATTTTCCCTTCCATTGTAGAGATGAACTCCCCCAAGATTCTGCAACAAGAATTGGCAAAGGCACAAATGGTAATAAAAGATTTTCAACAACAAATCGTCCAACTGACAACCGAAGTTCAGCTGACAAAAAGTACTTGGGTGGAACCGAGCAAGGCCAAACGCCTATATCAAAAGTTAACAGCGATGCAGAAGGGTTGGGCTGAGGAGAAACAGCTCAACCAGAGCCTAAGGACACAACTGAGAGGTTTGGAAGTGGCGCTGTTCGCATGTCAAGAAGGAGCGGCAGTGACCTACACCCTAAAATTCGCCCCGGCGCAGGTAGCATACCGAGAGGCCACATCGACTTCAAAACCTGCTACCAAACTAGTTAAACATCGCTTCGGTAGAGCTGAACGGGCCAAACGACGGGCCGTTCAAGTAAAAGACCCGAAGGCGTGAAAGTTGTATTAAATGTTTTATTAAATAAAATTTGTTGAGTGTCGTGTTCGATTAATGATTTTGAGTTCCGATTGATACAGTTTGAATTCAATTAAACCCACGCAAATAGCTTCAATCAGTCAGCGAGCCAAGGACGTCAATAAAGCCATCTATCATCAGTAAGGGACGGGAATGATTAATCGCACGTAAACCTTCTAACGGTAGTGCATTGGACCTAGTTTGAGGTCGGGCCAGAGAAGTTCCCGCGTGGTGCTCAGCTTTGGCGACCTCAAAACCCTTGGTTACATTTCCAACGTTGCCTAGCAACGGGTAACCACTGGGAGTAGGAGAGAAACTTTCATCTGGGGTCAAGGTTATTGAAACCATAAACCCCACACACTAAATACAGATATGAATAATGTAGTAAAAATAAAGTTAATTTATAACACTGTAATTTAATCAGTTTTCTCATTTCGTGATAATTTGTACTTGACAAAACTTATAGATTATATAGTGTACAACTGTTCTCATATTTCTTCATCCCTTCAAATAAAAGATAAAATATTCACATTCAGTATTCACGATAATATTACAGAGATTGTATTCGATATAAACTTGGTTAGTTCACTCAGATTAGAGAAGCAAACATATAATGTGAAACAATTTGAGAGTATTTATAAAGCAAAGTTATACGATCATCATCAACAAATTTTCATCTATAGTAACATAATTTAAATAAATGTTGTCTTAAAAATGTGTTTGTATTTTTATTCTATTGTTTTGTAATTATTATTATTATTATTAGAAATTTGGGTAATAAAATGAGACTTGTAACAGTCTGGTGTTGGTAATAATTCGTTGAGTCAGTAATAATCCTATCGTGGGCGAATTATTTTCAAAATTAAAATTTTTAATAGAATATAAATCTGTATTTTTTATTTGTTGTAAATTTTAAATTTTATAGAAATAGGTAAACTATATCTTGTATAATTTAATTTTTTACATTTAGTTAAGTTGACATTTTAAACTTAATAATATGAATATGAATAGTACTAGTGAGTGATTTTGTTAAGTAGATGTAGTCGTAGGCGATGATGGGTGCTGATTGGTATGGATGGGTATGGATGGGTGTGGATCGGTGTGGACGGGTGCAGATCGGTGTGGATCGGTACGGATCAGTGTGGATGCGTTCGGATCGGTGATAGTTGGTTGATTTGTGTATGTGAACGGTTTAAGAACGGAAGGTTATAGAAGGTAGGTGTGTTTGTCCACAACTGCATGACATAATTACAGTTAGGTAATATGTGTGTTGGTCCACATGACATAATAAGGGTTAGGTAATAAGTGTGTCTCCGGGTAGTGACTGACCAGTGGGCACGTGACATAATCAGGAGGTCACCTGACAATAGTGGACAAAGGTCAATTACTAGGTAGTTACAGCGTGGACAGAGGTCAGATATTATGTATTTTTACTTAAGCCTAGGGGGCTTGTATCTGACGGGCTCACATCCTACTACTACGTATGCTTCTTTCTCGTCTATCATTTTTAATTTTTAAAATTGTCAGAATTCAATTTTTTTAAACAGAATACAATTTTTTTAAACTAGTTACTGAACAAATAAATATTTGGTTAATTACCAACAAAACTTTAAATAAAAATCAATAACAAGAAATACAAGTAAAATTACAAATTTATTAATAAAATCTTCTTCACTCTCTTTCACATCATTAATGCCTCTATATCTATAAATAACTTGGTTGTTTAGTTACTGAGTAGTTAGCAAGAAAAATTATCTTTTCTGAATAAAATTTTGTATTTGATTATTGTATTTTATTGAAATCATTGAAATTATTTTGTAAAAGTCAATACGTTTTGTCAAACACTTTTCAACTATTTTTTTAATAAATTTATCCAATGTTGAACAATTCTTTTATTAAATGTTATTTTTCATAAAAACATTCATTTAGATAGTATTTGCCCTTTAAATAACAATATTCAACCGACTCAACCCCTTAAAATATCAATAAACTTGTTCCTCATCGATAATTTCCCCTTAAAAAACACGGTTATTGACTATAAATCCAATATGATACCAATAACTAGATACTGAACCAATAAATATTAATGATAGTTTACTGACCAACCAATTTTGAAATAAATCAGAACAAACATTTCCACTCTTTTATCGATCATTGATGTCTCCATATTGGTAAATTATTTGGTTGCTTAGTTACCTTGTTGTTATCAAGCGGTAACTATTCAAATTCATTGAAACCAAATCCATTGTTATATTTACTTGATATCAACTTCTGAATACTGATAGCCCATACACAGTGAATAAATCATTGATTAATAGCTGAACAACAATCACTAGGTGCTGTATACAAATAACTGAGTACTGTAAAACTCACCATATACATGCTAGACATTGTATAATTTACTTATTCATTAAAATGTCATATTTAAATAATATTGTTGGGCCAGCATACTAATGGCCTTGAGATTTGTTTAAATGCATCAGTAATACAGCACGAAAACCCAGCACCAAGATAACTTAAAATACAATATACAACACCAACTAAACATTTTAAAATCTGAGAGAATATAAATAAATATCAAATTAAAAACATAAAAGTAAAATAAAATAAATACAAAATGCATCAAGAAACGCACGAAATTTACATAAAAAATAACATAATAACAAGAAAATTTGACCGTAAAATGACCATTTATATAAAAGTAAAAATTAATGAGTTAAATGAATAAAAATAAAATACTTTTAGCTGAATAAATTTATTTAAAAATGTTAAAAATAAATTACCAACTTAAATTAAGAAATAAATAAAAATTTAATTTAGAAAACAGAAATAATTTCAAGGTCGAATTTTGTTTAATCGCAATAAAAATAACACGCAAGGTTAAGGCCAAATCATAGGTATATATACCGATGTGTTTTCACAAACTTTCAGTCTTATTTTTCAGAGAAAAATTTTCTAGTAAATCTAGAGTTAGTGTGCATAACTAGATGAGAGCCATGCATTCAGCCAATTAACACTGATAAGTGTTTTGGCTGAACACGTCAACTCTCAGATAGTGAACGGATATTGATCTATATGATGAATTAATGACGATTTTATGCAAATTTGGTTGATCGATACTACGAAAATTTATGAAATGTTATTGACAAGATGATTATATGCCAATCTGTTTGATCGATAGTAGTGGGATACAGGCCCTCTAGCTCAGAGGCCCTCTAGCTCACATACCCCCCTCCCCCCGGCAAGAAATTTTTTCGCGCTAAGTTTAAAAGTACAAATTTTTTAGAACAAAGACAATGACTCATTCAAGGTCATTGAAACAAAGACCATGACTCAACAAAAATTTTTCAAGGTAATTTAAACAAAGACCATGACTCATTCAAGGTCATTGAAAAGTAGGTCAAGGTCATTCAAAAGTAGGTCAAGGTCATATTATTTTTAAACATTTTTAAATTTTAATTTACTACTTATAAAAATAAGTAGTATATATTTTGTAAATTTATTTTATTATTATTAATATTATTAATATTATTATTATTATTATTATTATTATTATTATTATTATTATTATTATTATTAATATTATTATTATTATTATTATTGTCAAGGTGATTGGATGACTCATCATAATTTTTCAAGGTCATTGAAAAGTAGGTCAAGGTCATTCAAAATTTCTCAAGGTCATATTATTTTTAAACATTTTAAAGTTTTAATTTACTACTTATTTTTATAAGTAGTATATATTTTATAAATTTATTGTTATTATTATTATTATTATTATTATTATTATTATTATTATTATTATTATTATTATCAAGGTTATTGGATGACTCATCATAATTTTTCAAGGTCATTGAAAAGTAGGTCAAAGTCATTGGATGAGTCATCAAAAATTTTTTCAAGGTCATTCAAAATTTCTCAAGGTCATATTATTTTTTAAACATTTTAAAATTTTAATTTACTACTTATAAAAACAAGTAGTATATATGTTGTATATTTATTTTATTATTATTATTATTATTTTTATTTTTCATTATTATTGCTATTATTATTATTAATATTATTATTACTTATAAAAATTTATTAATACTTATAAACTTTTTATAATATTATTATTATTATTAATATTATTATTATTATTCTATTATTACTTATAAAAATTTTATTATTATTATTATTAATATTAATAGTATTATTTATTATTATTATTAATATACTTATTACTTATAAAAATTATTAATACTTATAAAACTTTAATTATTATTATTAATATTACTTATAAAAACTTTTATTATTAATATTATTATTAATTTTATTAATAATAATAATAATAATAATAATAATAATAATATAATAAACAAATATATAAAAACAACTACATAAAAGCAAAAACAACTTTACAAAAACAACTTCATAAAAACAAAGAATTAATTATAAATACATTAAAATATATAGTGTTTTTACATTTAAAACATCTATAAAGTAATATTTCGCGCTTCGTCACGCTGCGGCTTTTGCATGAAATAATAAAAATGTAATTATAAAAATTAAAATTTAAAAAAAATTATATCTAAATTTCATAATAAAAAATGAAAACTAATACAAGTTTTCTAGAGAAATAAGATTCCAAATTAACAAAATCAGTTTTTTAAAAACATTTATTATTCTGATAAATACACGTCATCAATATCAATGTTATCTTCGTTAAAACCATCGAAAAGCTGTCCATTATCACTGATTTCGGTAGAGTCATCAAAACTAGGGCTCAAACCACCGAAAAGCTGTCCATTATCGCTGATTTCGGTAGAGTCATCAAAACTGGGGCTCAAACCACCGAAAAGCGGCTCATCCAAGAAATTAACTTGGTCACTATTTATTGCATCAACCCCAAAATAATGCCCAAATGCGATACTGGTATTTTTCCCCACCCATAATCGCTTATCATCGTTATTACTCAAAGCGATTTTACTGTTTTTAAATGTGTACAGCTGATGGTTCCGCGTCCCTATCCTACTTTGAGGTACTGTGAAAACTACGTTTTTATTGTAGCAATCCAAATAAGACTGATGTTTGATGTCAGTCCCCAACAACTTCACACCCTTAGCCCTCATTGTATCAGATTTACCTAATAAACTATAGCACTTGGGTCTTAAGAAAACCCACTCCTTATACCCGAAGCCTTTGCTTTCATCTTTAAATTTTCCTATCACAGAATCTAATTTCCTCGAGTATAAGGGATGTGCCGGGTCGTAATTAGAGGTATCTAAAAGGTTGTCTCTTATCATTGCCGGCAAAAGAATGTCAAGCTTACAGTGCTTAACCTCAAGAAAAAACGAATCAGTGTCGCCGGCAACGATATTTATATCACAGTTGAATTCTGATCGATATTTTGCCAATTCATTATATTGTAATTGGTACATCCGCAGCTTAGACAGGTCTAGTACTGATTGGCCAATGTAGCTAGGCCTGTCTAAACATATAGAATCTTTGTTCAGATGAGCAGCAATCAAATCATCCACTATTTTAATGGACTTTTTGAAAGTCGGTTTTGAGGCATATACAATCATCTTTTCAGCTGAATTGCATATCCTCAAATTCATCCGTTTTTTCAAATTCTCAACGGACTTCTCATATGGGCTATTATTAAATAATTTATACAAATCTCTATAAAGCTCGCACTTTGTGTTTGAGCGTAAATCTGTATTTCTTTGTATATATTCTTTAAAAATAGGTGCTTGTTTAAATTTAATTGCCCTATGAATACACTCAACTTCTGCACCCAATTCTATATACAGCTGGAGAAGTCTCCAGTGAAGAACATGGTTCTTCTTACTGTAATGCGTGAGCATTAACTTCTCAACTTTTGAATTGGGCGGGCACATTTTTTCCGGGGCAAGCGGAAAGTCATTCAAATACTGATGCACACGCTCAGGGATATTGATGTCAACTTCCATTGTATAACCATACGGAAGGAATTCAATATTCGCATTCACACATTCACTCAGCACATCATTCAGATTATCATGCACCCAAACAAAATCACCATACGGAAGGTTTTGGCTAAGTGCCCAACCATATAAATTATTAATGTCGATATACAAGAGTTCTGTATCTTCAGAACTTGCAACATGATGTTTGTTAACAAATGTTAACTCACCCCGTATTCCACCCTCATAGAAATTAAACATTTCCATGTCCTGCAGAAGTTCTATGGGTTCCTTTAATGTCATGAGAGCGGACGCCCATGACATTCCAGGAATTCCATAAAAATTCAGAGGTTCTAAACCATTGTAAGCAATAGCCTTTGCGCGAAATTGCTGAAAATAGTCTTTTCAAGGAGGAATACGTCTAATTTTAGGTAAGTTAACATATAGTCTAACATTGTAGTGCAATTTTGCTGTGTCCAAATTAGTTGGGCGGTAGCATATTCATCATCAGATACAGAATCCCATTTTGGAGGTAGTTCATAAGTCGATTCAAGAACCTCTAGTGATACTGCAAAATCATAAGGAAAGATACCCTTTGCCTTAACAATAAGACCATCAAAAGCAGAACAAGTTAGAGGTAGATCAGTAAGAGTTTTTACAGCCTTGGCTAAAGAGCAATTTACAAATTGCATACTATCTATAAATCTAACAGCTAATTTCTTAATATTTACAATCAAAGATATGAATTTCTCAGTTGTTGTAGGAATGATATTTAATTTCCAAGACGGAAATTCATTCAATCCATACTTTAAAATATGATGAAGGTCATATCCTCTCAAATTATGAAAGACGATAGGTAACTGTTTGCTTATTTTCCTATTTATATTACAGTTACGACAGGCAGCACCAAGATACTGACCTGTAAAATGATCATGGTCCTTAACCTTATTTCTAATAAGTTTTTTACAAAGATAGCAAGTTCTACATGCGATGAACTGCTGTTCCTCATTAGAAGTAAGATAATTCATAGGTTTTTTACCATGATTTTCATAATATGGTAGGACAATTGTGACAGCAATTTCCTCTACCTTCTTTAAAAATTCCAATACACATTCCAAGCCTATAAAACTGAAATATTGTGTAGTATTTGTTAAATTATTTATTAATAATAAGCCTGCTGATATCGGCATGTGTATTTGATGATGTTTTACATCTATAGGCAAAACAGCCTCAAAATCCGCATAAATTACGAATGGTGTGGTAATCATTTTAGAATAATTTTTAAATATTAAGTTTATATTTTCAGGGAGCGTGTATAGGGTTGTTCCTATTTGATTTTTAGCGCACAAATCAACATGTGCCTTAAAGGTTTTATCATAATAAAAACCGTTTAAACAATGGGACACCATTTTACGCGAATTCTGGTGTTACATTCACTACTAGAATGACAATTCAACAGTCTATTTAAATTAAAAATGGCGGTATAATGATAATTATCACCGTCTTGTAATAATAAAAGATTAATCGGGTTACCACCGATAACCTTTGTTCGATGAATTAAGACAAGGTGAGGATGATGAGGTACATAATCAATGTCATTCAATTGTTTAGAAGGGATGTTGTTATATTCAAAGACATTGATCGCCAAATTTAAATCGCTATTATTTCTCTCAAATTTGGGTATGTTACAGAGTCTCATTGGACAATCTGTAATTGAATCATAATTCAATTCATCCATAAAAGTAGTGTAAGAAGAAACACGCTCCCTATTCTTTAAAACTATATCACGCTTTAAAATCGATAAGACACTATATATAAAAATCGAATGATCTGTGTTTTTAACGTTTACAATAGCCTTTTTACCTACTAGAGATTCAAGCGTAGGGATAAAACTATGTCCGGCTAATCGACTTACAGGATAATACGTGGTTAAAATAAAATCGATTTCGCGAATCTTAACTACGCGCCACCCACTTCCTAAATATGTGAATTTTTCGATTTTCTCATTTAGCCGACTCACACCATCAGCAAGAAAACTATCGGAAAAGACACACGCGCTATTCGAAAAGAAATTATCTTTTATTTCCCCATCTTTTTCAAATTGAATGAGAGCTGTAAACTGAACTTTTACAGATCCCATTTTCTTTATTTCGATTTGTAATTTATTTACAAGTTTATCAGTTAGGGCGATTTGAACAAGGTTTTGATTTTCTAAATCAAATCGAATATTTTTACGGAACCCCTTAAGTCAATCTCTATTTCAGGTTCATCGTTTATTTCAATATTTACAGAAACCCCTATTTGATTATATTCAGTTTCGTCATCACTAATAATGATTTCTATTTTTTAATTTTAGCAGGGATACACGACACGATTTTATCAGCAGGTCTTTTTGATTTTTAGTAACAGTTGTATTATTGTTTTTAGTAATCTTTGTATTGTTTGTGTTATTATTATTATTACTAACATTTTTCGCATTAATCATTTGAAATAATGCCTTTTTATTAATTTTAAATTGATTTAAATGGCTAGAGTGTTTCTTATAAAACTCTAGATATTCAATGTCTTGGGCTGTATCGCATTTGGGGCAAATAAAAAAGTCGATGCCATAGAATCTATGACCATAGTAACTTTCCATAGTCGTATGGCATTTCGAGTTATGACCAATTCCAGATTGGCAATAGTTTTTATACAAACGACCTGATAAATATGTAATTATTATCAAATGTTTATTATTATTTAAATCATATATGAATCAAATAATAATATATAAATGATGATAATTATGTAAATATTTTAATAAATTTCAATTCGTATTATAAATCCGTTATTTCTATTATAAATCACATGTTTGAATAACATTTCGTAAAATAATTTATAAAAATTAATATTCTTATTATAATCATATATTCATTTTCATATTATAAATCATATATTTCTATTATAAAAAATAAATCACATATTTCTATTATAAAAATAAATCATTTATTTCTATTATAAATCACATGTTTGAATAACATACCGTAAAATAATTTATAAAAATTAATAATCGTATTATAAATCACATATTTCTATTATAAAATTAATATTCTGATTATAAATCAAATATTTCTATTATAAATTAATATTCATATTATAAATCATATATTTCTATTATAAAAATAAATCACATATTTCTATTATAAATTAATATTCATATTATAAATCATATATTTCTATTATAAAAATAAATCACATATTTCTATTATAAAAATAAATCACATATTTCTATTATAAAAATAAATCACATATTTCTATTATAAATTAATATTCGTATTATAAATCATAAATTTCTATTATAAAAATAAATCACATATTTCTATTATAAATTAATATTCTGATTACAAATCAAATATTTCTATTATAAAATTAATATTCTGATTACAAATCAAATATTTCTATTATAAAAATAAATCATTTATTTCTATTATAAATCACATGTTTGAATAACATACCGTAAAATAATTTATAAAAATTAATAATCGTATTATAAATCACATATTTCTATTATAAAATTAATATTCTGATTATAAATCAAATATTTCTATTATAAATTAATATTCATATTATAAATCATATATTTCTATTATAAAAATAAATCACATATTTCTATTATAAATTAATATTCATATTATAAATCATATATTTCTATTATAAAAATAAATCACATATTTCTATTATAAAAATAAATCACATATTTCTATTATAAAAATAAATCACATATTTCTATTATAAATTAATATTCGTATTATAAATCATAAATTTCTATTATAAAAATAAATCACATATTTCTATTATAAATTAATATTCTGATTACAAATCAAATATTTCTATTATAAAATTAATATTCTGATTACAAATCAAATATTTCTATTCATATTTCAAATCAGATATTTCTATTATAAATTAATAATATTTAAAGTATTATAATATAATACTTTACATATTATTAACTTATACTCATTAAAATATTCTTATAAATTAATAATAAATTAAAAATAATAATGATCATTAAAAATTTTAAAAATAATAAAAATCCTACATTTTTTAAACGAAATCTCATCTCCCACAGAAACATCAACATCCATAGAAATCTTGGCTTCCCCAGAAACGGGGGCATAATTGTTGTCTTCCCCAGAAACGGGGCATTATCAATAAATGTTTCGTCCAAATCTACTGACGCTGCTGAATGAATATTTTCATTGATATCCTCACTAATAATTTCTGAAAAACATTAATAATAATAATTAAATAAATAAATTTACCAATATCGGAATCATTGCTATCTTCTATTAAAATAATTTCCTCATTTAAAACATTTTCTAAAATTATATTAAAATAAATAATAATAAAATTAAAAATTACCAGGAACAAATTCGTTAACACCGTCAATTTGATTTTGAAGTTCGGTTATATTAAACCAATCTAGAAAAATAGAATAATAAAATAAATTAAAAAATAATAATTTACCATTTTCTTCGGCCAACAATTGTCGTAAAATTCTTGAATTCTCCATTTTAAAATTTTTGAAATCGCACGAGTGAATATTTGAAAATTGATAAATTTGAATTAATTGTGACAACTTTGGAAATTGTCAATGTTTATAAAGAGAATAATATTTTCAGGATTTAGCCAATCACATTTTAGCAATACACACATATAGGTGAGAGATTTTTACGCATGCAGTCTATTCTGTGTAGGCATGTGTTCTTTGTAAATCACATACATACTTTTGTTTGTATGTGTTTTCTTTACACCTGCTTCAATTCATTAAAAACTCCTATAATAAAATGAAAAAATCAATAAAGTTATAATATAGGAACATACATACTTACCCGTGTCTGCATGTAATTTGTTCAACTGAATAAAAACTTATATTATAGGAAGGAAGGAAATTGAAGAAAATTATTTTTAAACATAAACACATAATACATAGTAAATAATGCATGCAAATTTTCAAAATGTAGAAATGTTCAATTCATTAAAAACTCTATATAAAACATTTTTTAGTAACATTTTAGACATTTTTTTTTTAAATGGCGAATAAAATTTTTTATGAAAACTCGGATGATTCTACATTGAGTTTCCGAGAAAATGATGAAATAAATTGGTAAGATCTTTCATTTAAATTAAATCAATTTATTATATTTACAGCTTTTCAGATATTTCAGAAATATCTGTTGCAACTTTACCTTTTTGCGGAGAAGAATTAAAAAGGTAAGATTTATCTTAAAGTTAAAATAAACTAATTTTTTTACAGCTTTTGCAATTTATCTGAATGTATCGAACCAGGACCCTCAAATGTGGAATTGAGAAAAAAAAGGAAAAGGTACGTTTTAATAACTTAAGTCTAAAAATAATATTTTTATAGAATTACAGAAATAGACAAAATTAGGATTATCAATGCCATGGAAAATGGCGAAGATTTTTACACATTTGGGCAATTATTAGGATTTTCAAAATCATCCATAAAAACAATAATCTACAAATATAAAAATTTTGCCATTGTTTCAAAAGGAAGAAGAGGGGGCCGTGAAAAACGAATTTCTGAAGAAAACGGAAATGAATTATTAGATTATGTGGAAAATAACTTTTATGCAAGTCTCGAGGAAATGCGAAATTTCTTGTTGCAAAGAAATTGTAGAGCATCCAAGGCACAATTTGTACATATTTAAGAAACCAACTTATCACATATAAAAAAGTGAAGCCAAGTATCGCCGCACGAAACTCGGATCGCGTACTGGAAATGCGAATGCAGTATGTGACGCGATTCCAAGAAGAAGCTTGGCACGACAAAAAACTTATATATGTCGACGAATGTGGCTTCAACACTTGAACAAGCCAAACATATGGAAGGAAAATGAAAGGGAAAAGAATATATTCTACAGTTCCAAGTAATCGTGGACCAAATATGTCACTGGCTTTGGCAGTTGGAGTAAAAGGGCCAATTCACAACAAATTGATTGTAGGATCATTCAAAAAGGAAACATTTCAGATTTTCCTTAACGAACTTACGTCCAAATTGAATGGAGATGGATATCACATTATTAACGATAATGCATCCATTCACGGAGGAGCATTATCAGCAAATAACTTTATAGAATATTTACCACCATACAGTCCGTTCCTGAATCCAATCGAAAGTGTCTTCAGCAAAATTAAGTTAAGCATACGGAAGACTATCGCAAGAAAAAATGGATTCAGCTCAATGTCCTTCCCTAGTAGATTCGATGTAATCAATGAGGCTCTGGAAATCGAGCTAAGAAAAGAAGAATATAAAAATCTTAAAAAATATTTTTTTCACATTCGGCGATTTTTTCCAAAATGCTGCAAGAAGATTGAAATATTTGGAGATTGAATTGTATTTTAATAAAATTTATTTGTCAATTAATCTGACTTACATTTATAGTATAATAATTCCAATAAATTGGCATAAATTCCTAAAAAAATCCTAAAAAAATTAATTAAAACTGAATTAAAAATAAATGATGATTAAAAGTATTATTTAAGAGCTTGAATAATGATCTCATAACTTTACGAGATCATAATTCAAGCCTTAAATATATACTTTATTAAAAAAATTTACCTGTTAGCCATTTTAAAAATGGCTAATTCATATAGTTAACCATAATTCTATTTGGTTGTTCATTAAAACTTGTATTATAGAAGTTTTTAATGAATCGAATCAGGTGTATTCTGTTTTGAGTGTGTAGGTATGTGTTCTTTGTAAATCACATACATTGAGTTTGTATGTGTTTTCTTTATTCTGTTTTGAGTGTGTAGGCATGTGTTCTTTGTAAATCACATACATTGAGTTTGCATGTGTTTTCTTTATTCAATTTTGTGTATGCATGCACTTATCATGTGATGATCATGCAATTTCTTTGTGATCACGCACTTATCATGCAATGTCTTTGTGATCACGCACTTATCATGCACTGTCTTTGTGATGATGCATTAGCTTATCTTTAATTAAACACATAATAATAATAATAATATTTATAAAAATAATAATAAAAAATAATAATAATAATTATAATAATAATAATAATAATATTTATAAAAATAATAATAATAATAAAAATAATAATAAATAAAAATATTAATAGTTAAAACATAACAATAAACATTAATACATTTATTAATCATCAAATCTCTTGGATAAAAACCAAGCTAAACAATGTTGACCACATGTTAAGGTCCATTGTTTTTGATACATAGTTTTATTATATACAATAGGTTTACCCATTGTTTGAAGTTTTGAAACCATTTAAGCCGGATAATAGAAACCCATAGGATCAAAAACTAATATCTTGCTAGGTTTCATATATATTGCTAACCAATGTTCTCTACCGAGATGAGACGATTGAGTATTGATGATTATGGCTTGATTATTACGTAAATATGGAATTTTATCAAGAGGAAATACCCCTAAAAATTCATGTCCTAGTATTTGTTTTCCAATTCGATAGACCTGAACAGAACTACATCAGTAATATTAATAATACATTTAAAAACTTACTCCATGACAAATTATCATAAATTATCTATACATTTATACCAACATTTTCAAACCAATAATGTTTGAACTCTGTTCAAACCAATAATGTTCGTTCAAACCAACACTGTTCTGTTTGCAGTTATTTGAAACTCATTTTCAAACACTCCATATATTACAACATGTACCGGTTCAGTTGTAGCTTTAGCAAACTTTATATCTAATCGTAAATTTCCATTTTGAGGTAATTGACTCTGATTTAAATCAAAATCGGGTGCCAAAACAAATGTGAAGAATGGATATTTGTTTTTAAAATCATCAAGAGTTATACCACAATTAAGGTTTTTATCCAAATAACCCATATTTCTAACTATACTCTGCATATATGTAGCACTATAATTATCATTTTCGAAATCTTGAGTATATGTTTCTCTATAATCACTATTTTTCGATAAAGTTAGCGATGTTACACCAAAGTTTTTGAAAATTGAGCTCGATGTTAAGTATGATCCATTATATTGAGATTCACTTTGAAATGTTACCAATATAAAGTTGGGCATTCTTCTATCTCCAAATATTTGTTCCTTATAGAAAGAAGCTGAACCTTTAGCAATAGCAAATTGAACAATTTCCTTTGTTTTCAATGAATATATTGCATGTTTAGAATTAAGCCCCAATTGATGACCGGCTAATACAGAGGGCTCAACCCAAACTCTTCTCACCAATAATTTTGCATCAACTAATTGAAGAATTGGTGCTGTGGTAGCACTTGTTAGTGATAATGCCGAATCAGATCTTTTCAATCTAATGTGTACATTAACAACTGGGAGTAAATATTTCGGTTGATCCATAAAATCGAGTTGTAATGATGAGCACATGGTAAATAATTTCAAACCCTCAATCCACTTTTTCCTATCATCATCACTACCATAACCCATAGGAGTTAAACATGTATTTTTAGTATCGCTATTGTAATTTATAATAGTTTCTATTAGAGCTTTGTGAATATATGTACTGTTTCCACCCTCAATCTTGATATTATTAAATCCGAGAACTGCATCTTTAAAAAGTGTATGAAACAAGAAATTGTTTGGTATTACATCACTAGGTTCACCCAACGGTTTTCTATCTTTATCTACAACTTTGATCTGAACAGTTAACAATGTATCATTCAAATCTAGATATTCAGTTTGGGAACCATTAATATAAAATTCAATATCGGTTCTACTATCCATAATAGAATTCATCGGGAATACCTCTTCAAAGGCCCCAATTTCAATTACTGCTTGGGGAGATGGTCTATCAAATAAACACAATTCAGATTTACCACAAATCATTTTTGAAATATAGTTCCATGTCCTTTCATTCGTTTGTTTATATGTTTATGAGGTCTTTTACGTTTTTGAGCTGGCGCGTCGGGTTTTTGAAACATACCTGCAACACTAGGTAGAACTTTCCCTAACTCGGATAATGCATTTGATTTCAGCGATAGTAATATTTTCTGCTCATTCAATATCACATCTTTAGCAGTTTTCATACCAAAACTACCAAGGCGTTTAAGAATGGGAAGTGCAAATCTACCAATTGTTCTCAACCATCCTGATCCATACTGTTTACCAATAAAATATGGTAATTCACCACCACTTTGGCTACCACTATACATACTAATAATATCGTTATTGGCCATCTAATTTACGAAAATGTAATGTCAAATGAGGTTTTGTATCTTTACTAAATTCAATAAATTTACCGCTATCATCACGAATATTTATTTCTATATTGTTTATACATGATGTTGATACCGGTAAGTACATGGGATTATCGATATTTATATTGACAACTTCATCCTGATCATGTTTATCAACCCAAACAGATTTCAATAGAGGAACCAAAGAATCACCAACAATTATAGGATCGATGATGTTAGTATATATGAACATTTGCCTATGAAGTTTTATTATTTTTGGTTTGCGTACACCAAAAGCACTTGCTCTATACGTTTGCTTATCTAATCCCAATGTATTAGCCAAATTTTTATCAAATGTAATTTCACAAATGTTATTATTCAGACTGAATTTGCATATTCCATCTTTAAGAAATTCAATAGTTTTAAATATATGTAAACAATTGAATGAAATATATTTATGTAATTCTTCAAGTGTTTCAATATATAATTCATTAGTAAATGTAAATGTCTCTTCAACCTCATTAATATATGATACTGATATTTTGATGTTTTCGATTGTTACACTTTTTTCATCAAATGTTTTGAAACGTATTAGGTATTCAGTTCCAGGAACAACAATGCTAAGCTTATCACTACCCATTCGCTTGGCATCCTCAATACTTTCAAACTTTATTGTAAATGGACTATAATCACAACTAACATTCAATCCATCTTTGAAAAACATGCCACTATTTTCATCTAAAATCTGATTCGGAATATAGCAATATCGTTCAAAGTTATTAATTGAGAAAATACCACTACAGGTTTTGGGTACACGTTTCTTGAATCCGATTTTACAATGACTATAAAATGTGAATGTATTGTACACAAATGTAAAGTCTTGAGAAGCAACTTCTCAATTTCCATGTAAATAAATGGGATTTTGAAGATCAACCATAAATTTACTTGCTTGATTTTCCGGATGAATTAGTGGGCAACTATTACTCGCTAAAATTGTATAGAAACTCATTTTACTAGGTCTTTTGATGATATCCATGAGGGTTTTTGATATCCATGCCATTTGACATAGTATTGTTTATCCTTACCCACCATTTTAGTTTTCAATATTTTCTGAATTCTGAACACTGTAGGTTTGGAAATAACTTGTAATTCCTGTTCATAGAATTTCCCTTGTATTACATTGTTATCACTATCTTTAATAACATACATTACAGGACTCTGTTTAGTATTAAATTTAGTAATTTGAAATACCTCATCACTCCAATTACTATCGAAATTTTTGATGAAAGGTGAAGCAGATATTTTACTAATTCTAACGTGATCACCAACTTTATATTTTGGTTTTGTAATAGCAACTGTTTTAGACCGTACTGATTTAGGTAATGTTTTCGAGCTGATATCTACGGGTCTCAACCATTCAGACCTCGATGTGATGAATTATTATAACTAACAAGTATTTTCGGTAATACATTTATCCATATTTTATTACCTTGATGCACGATATATTTCTTCAATCTATCCCTCAATGTCCGGTGAAATCTTTCAACATGTGCGGCTTTGTATTGAGAATGTACAGAATAATGATTTATTTTTAGACGATCCAGGATTTGCTTAACTTTACTATTGTAAAACTCCTTGCCTATAATAATAATAATAATAATAATAATAATAATAATAATAATAATACCTAAATCGGTTTGCAAATTGTCTGGATGTCCATTTTTAAACATTGAGTTAATTGCTTTAGATATTTCCTCTGCAGATTTTGTCTTTGTTGGTACACCGCGAGCAAAACGACTGAAAACATCAATACATGTTAAAATATATTTATAACCCTTGTTAATCTTCGAATACGGTATCATCTCCATCAAATCCGTTTGCCATAAATCATTAATTCCGAATGTCTTATAAGCTCTCGTTGGAAATCTTTTCCGCATTGGTTTGTTTAAACTGTACGCAAGCTGATCTGACAACCACTTTTGCGTTTCCTTTTTCGACTTTGGGACTCTTTTCTTTAACTTTGCCACTCCACCGAAACCTGCTTCGTCTTCTGGGTTCGTCCAAATCTTCTCCATTACAACAATATGATTTAAATTTTAATTTGACATTAGGTAATGATTGCCCCATCGTTTATTGTGATAATAATGATAATGCTAATGGTAACATTGCTCCGATAAAACCACCTTGTTGTTTATATATGATTTTTCTCATTTGCTGACGATTTTTATTATTTACTAGTGATAACAAAGGCTTACGATGTTTATTCAATACTAGTTTTTTAGAATTACTGATTTTAATTTTACCTCTGACTACTTTTAATAGAATTTTGAGTAAATCATCGACAACAAAAGTTGGAAATGATTGTAAAATAGACATTCTTTTCATACTCGATGCCTTTAACAATGCATTAAAATATGGGAAACTCCTATGATTTTTTACAATTTTAACTTTTTTCTTACTCTTTTTAATAATTTTTTTCGAAATTAGATTCATCTCAGGTAATTCTCGGTTATTAGCTTTTTAGATGGTGTATAACTGGTTTTTGGTGGAACTTTATTTATTGTCTTTTTAATATTATGTCTAAGTTTTCGGATATTTTTAAGCCTGGATTTCATAAATATTTTTACATGTTAAAGTTTTCAACTTTGTTTATATACCATGGCACCTTCTTTATTGAAAATATCGGTTTTTACCCGTAAATCATCATTGCATTGTTGTGTGAAATCAAGAAATATATATTCATGTGGTGATTTTGTAGCATCTTGAAATGCACTGATGAGAAAATTACGATTATTAAAGTATGCCTGTCGAGCAAGAAAATCAATAACTGTTGCATCTCTAGGATTCTTGAAAATAACTAAATATTGAACATTTAAATTCCTTGTTCACCCTGATGAAATAGATTTTGAGTAATAAAGATCACAGTAACACCAATATGTCTACTGATTTTTGTGAATAAATTATTAAAATCCTTTTCTTTATTAGCTTCCTGATACAAATCATCAATAATGATGACATCACCTTTCCTTAAACGACTTGACCAGTTTTTATCGAAACCCTTTACTATTTTCATGTTTTTCAATTTACAGAAATTATCTTGAGTTAATCCATGTTCTTCATCTGCACCCTTATGCCAATAAATCTTGTTGAATTTTGTTTGAAATAAATTAGATTTCAGTAATTTACACACAAACATAGTTTTACCACTACCACTTGGGCCGACGATTTGATATACAGCATCATTTCTTAATTCCATTATTAATTTGTATAATTATAGGTTTTTGTTTATATTATATGATTTAATGAACTCTTCCTAAAAATTATATATATATATATAGCTTAATATTTCTTTATTGTTTAATTATGTTATCAAATATAAATTATAAAGGAACTTTCGATGTATCAAAAATAACGTTTCCAAATGGTAATCCACAGCAAATTGTAGATAGGAGTGGAAAATATCCTATAATATTTTTCAAATCCGGCAAATGCAGAATCATGGGATGTAAGAAACCCTTAGATGTCAATAAATTACAATATAGAATAAAGGATATTAAAATACAGTCAATTACAGTTACCATGGATATAGGACAATCTATCAATCTATACAACATGTCAACAAAATGTCTTTGTATGTTCGAACCACAATTATTTCCTGCACTGAGGCTTTTAAAATACAACCCAATTTGTGTTAACGTGTTTGCTAGTGGCAAAATAGTTATATTAGGGGTGCGAAATCTAGAATGCAAAAATATTGTTTGTGACATACAAAATGAAATCGAGGGATTGGTCGATATCTGATTGGCTAATGATTGATTAAAACAACTTGCTTATTCATTTGATTTCATTTTAAAAATATTATACCATTATGTATGCTATGCCAAAGAAAAATATCGCTGAATACGGTAAATTTATCTTTTTTTATTTCATTTTTTATATTTTATTTAGACCAATATGTCCCAATTATAATAGATCACATTATTTATTACTATCCTCAAATAAAGGAGATTTTGAAGAATCAAGAACCGTCAATGCATCAACAGCTAATATATAATGAAACAAGAATCGATATTTCCAATCTGATTAGGCAAGCCCTTTGGGATAATGAAATAAACCCAATGGTCAAGGAGATGGAAACTGAATACCCCTGCATTCTGGGGTGTAGCTGTTGTGATTTCAGATATCAGCGCTATGTCGAATGGAATCTTACAAATTCAATACCAAAAATGAAACTTTTACGACAATAATTGTATTTTATTTTTGTTTTTTTTGACAGTTTTAGTGTTGGTAATAAATGTTTTTGTATTTTATTTTTGTTGTTTTGTTAGTTTTATTTTGGTAATAATAATAAATGTTTTTGATAGTAATAGTTTTATTTTGATGGTGGTAACAATAATAAAAATAGTAATTTTATTAGTATCATAATAATAATAATAATAATAATAATAATAAAAATCATGATAATTAAAATAATAATAACAATAATAATAATAATGATAATAAAACACGTGACATTAATAATACATTTTATATAGATGATATGTGTAAAATCATATATGTAAACTCAATGGGTTAATTTACATACAGTTTTCCAGTCACGCACTTATCTTGCAATTATCATGCACTTATCATGCATTGTCTTTGTAATCATGCATGATTCTGATTGGTTAATCATTATCTGTCAAGGGTATAAAAGTGCGTCACCACATTATAAAGATCATAAATCAAACATGACCAAGAAAATAAGCGTCCAACCAGTTCAGATGTTCCACAATTATAAAATGTATTTTTTAAAGGAGCCTATTAATATGCAATTGGCAAATCCAGTAAAACTCAATAAGACTCAATTTCAATCTCTTGCTGGGACTCTCTCAATGTTAGATATCAAGGATATTGATAATACATTCAAAAAGATCAATTCCAATTTAAAATGCAATGAAAATGCGTTCTTCACAAGTCAATATACCAGATATTATGATGCATTTACAGAAATTGGATTCAAAGAACAGAAAAACTGGTATATAACAATAACAATCCAAGGATATAAAGCAGATAAAAACGATGTGCTTTCTCCAATCTGGAAAATTGTTACTGCTAGACTTTCACAGTTATTTTAGTGTTTAGTGTTTAATAAATGTATTAATGTTTTCTTTGTTATTCTATAAACAAAATTATAATTAGTTTTAAAATAGTGTTAAAATGATGTCTGAAAAAGGTAAAATATAAAATATAATTAATTAATTAATTTTGGTTTAGAATATTTAATAAACTTTTTGTTTGATAAACTTGAAGAAATAACCGGTGTAAAAATTAGAGATATGTTGACTCTAGTTGAAGCATTGAGTAAAGAATCGGATTGCGATTCTGGATGTCAGAGTGATGAAATTGATAATGATGGAGATACTGAAATTATTAATGATTCTGAAGAAATTATTAATGTTGAAGAAGCTACTGAAATTATTAAAGATGAGCCTACCGAATTTAAGAATTGTATTGATCATGTTATAGAAAATATTATGATAGAATCTTGTGGTGATGAAGAATGTACATGTAATAATCAAAATATCTTTAAAATATAGTTTTTTATTAATAAAAATAACAAAGAAATATTTATTAAAATCTATGATAAACCTTGTTACATAAATATAAAACAGATACTCCAGTGAATAGTTTTAATAAAAATTTGCAATTTTCGATATAAATATCAGAGCGTTTGGCTTCTGCGACAACTTGAATAATAGCTGTCCATCCACCGTTTGATTCTACCCACGGATCAATTTTTGTTTCTATCACCTAAATAATAATAAATTATTAACAATATAAAGTAATATACCTCTATAGACCATTGGAAATAATTTTCATAGTCGGATCCAGATTTTAATATCATGTGTTTCATGTACATTAATCCTACTATTATTCGCATCCATTTATTATTTTCATCAAACATGTAACTAAATATTGATTGGAATGCCTTCTTTCTCTCCAATGGTGGCAAATTGAGAATTTTTTCATAATCGAATGGGATGTCTTCAACGATTTTCTCGGTACGGTTTACCATAAATTTCATGTTTTTAATGATTTCATCTTCTTCTCTATTATTAGAGACCAGCTCATTAAACAAAGTTATAAAAAATTTAGTTTCTGGCATTTTATAAAAATATATGAAAGTGTAAGCTTATTTATACTATATTCGACCAATCAGAATCATGTAATACTAAGAAAATATGTAAAAATATATAATAGAAATGGCAATGATGATTTGTTGGCACTGTTAACTTCTTTCAAGTTGTTGCCACCACTGTTAACCGGTTGTTGTTGTTGTTGTTGTTGTTGTTGTTGTTGTTGTTGTTGTTGTTGTTGTAATTTCATTATACGATTGAACTGATCAGATGTTTTATTAGAATAAAATTTTATACTATATTGAACTTGATTCATCATTTTTTCATTAAGTTTACGATTTTCTTTCAATTCTAATACTGATTTTCTTAATTCATTTTTGATAGTACCAATGGTCTTATTTAGATATATAATATCATCATATAATTCGTTTTTAGCTCTTTTTAAAGTCTCATATGTATGTTCAAATCGGAATTCTAAATTACTCATTCTTTCAGATAATCTTTTGACTGGAGTTTTCAAATATCTAGGCCTATCTATCATATACAAAATATCCATCAATACAGCGGTATCTGGACATACACATCTTGTTGAATTTTTACCTTGAACGGTTACAACAATTGAGTTGGCCATATTAAAAACTAATAATATTATTAAAATTTCTTTAATCATTTTCAAAACATTATAAATTAATATTTATTGTTTATAGCTAAAGATTTGTGTGTGTGTGTGTCTCTAAATTAGTATAAAAGTAATTGTTATTTCAATTTTTATCATTAAAATGGTTATACCGAGCGCAGTTCAAGCTATGAATGAAATTAAACATTATGGTAATTTATTATTACTATTATTATTATTACTTGCTTTTAGATGATTATTTTAAAGTTATTAAAGAACGTCTGCAATTCTATTATCCAGAAACACATAGAATCATGGATAAGCCAGCAACAATAATTCCAGACTTGATATTCAATCATACATCAATATGGATATTTACTGTAATAGATGAGTTCCTATGGGATATCGAACAAAACAATTTGTCAAAAGATATGGAACCCGAATACCCTTAAGGTGATGGATGTCATTGCTGCGCTTCCCGATATCGAAAGTATGTGGAATGGGCTTTGAATAAAGCTCTTCGACAATACTGCTATAGTAAAATTATCTCTTTGTAATAAATTTGTTGTATATGTCTTGGTTTTCATTATATAGTAATAATAATAATAATAAAAATAATAAAAATAATAATAATAATAATAATAATAATATTAATAATAATAATAGTAATAATAATAATATTAATAATATTAATAATAATAATAATAGTAATAATAATAATATTAATAATATTAATAATAATAATAATAGTAATAATAATAATATTAATAATATTAATAATAATAATAAAATAATTTACAAATATATACTACTTATTTTTATAAGTAGTAAATTAAAATTTAAAAATGTTTAAAAATTCCGTGACCTTGAGAAAATTTTAATGACTCATCCAATTTGTTGTATATGTCTTGGTTTTCATTATATAGTAATAATAATAAAAATAATAAAAATAATAATAATAATAATAAAAATAATAATATTAATAATAATAATAATAGTAATAATAATAATATTAATAATATTAATAATAATAATAAAATAATTTACAAATATATACTACTTATTTTTTATAAGTAGTAAATTAAAATTTTAAAATGTTTAAAAATTCCGTGACCTTGAGAAAATATGAATGACCTTGAAAATTTTTAATGACTCATCCAATGACCTTGACCTACTTTTCAATGACCTTGAAAAAGTTTGATGAGTCATCCAATGACCTTGACCTACTTTTCAATGACCTTGAAAAAATTGATGAGTCATCCAATGACCTTGACCTACTTTTGAATGACCTTGACCTATTTTTCAATGACCTTGAAAAATTATGATGAGTCATCCAATCACATTGAAAATAATAATAATAATAATAATAATAGTAGTAATAATAATAAATGTAATGGTGATTATAGTAATAAGAATAAAAATAAATGTAATAGTAGTAACAATTAATAAAGGTAATACATATAATAGTATCAATGATAAGGCTAGCTATAACACGCAATAGGAAATATTGTGGTTATAATAGGGATAAGGGTAAGAGAGATGTACTGTGTTTATTTAACATAACAAAGGGATCACAGGCCATAAAAATAATCATCAACGCGGACAACGATGAGAAGGACTAAGCGAATAGACATAAAAATAAATGATATGAGAGTATGGGTTAACATTCGAAGGAGATAAAAGAATAATGGGACCTAAAAATCGAAATCGAGCACAGGCCTTCTATCGGCAGCCCGTTGGACCCATGGATCGTTCGGTCAATTATAGCATTAGCAATAGCGCTCACTTTTTGCGGACGATCTACCCACTCGAACACAGTTCCAACGTTGCTTAGCAACGGGTGCCGAGTGGTAAGCGAAAGATATTTGTATGGAGTTGTCTGGGTAACAACCATATAGTTTCAAAATATCAACACCCAGAAACCCACCATATAAATTTGGGGGTTCAGCCGGGATAGAAAGTGGTTTTCTTATTAAAATCAAACGACACGGAAAAATAACAGGAAGCAAAAGCCAATTGAAAAGAGGAAATAACGAAAACTTTGTTGGAACACCCACAGCCGGGAGTGAAATGATTTGTTTAGCCAAACAACCCAATATGAATCTATTATCAAGCAGAAAATGTCGAACAAGAATGGTATTTGTATGGAGTTGTCTGGGTAACAACCATATAGTTTCAAAATATCAACACCCAGAAACCCACCAATGTTTACCCTTTGATAACCAACTTAACCCACTTATAAATAAAATAAAATATTTTCTCAATTATTTCCTTTTAAAATACTTGGTTATTCACTATACACACACTCACAATATGTTATCAATAACTGGTTACTGAACAAATGAATATCAAAAATTGTTTACTGACCAAGAAATTTTGATATAAAAGCACATAAAAATTTGAACAATCAAAAGAATTATAATTTCAATTACAAATTTTATTAACTTCTCCACCCTTTTATCGATCCTTGATATATTAAAAACTTACAAGGGTAAAATGCTTTGAATGGAGAAAATATACATCGAAAAGAGAAAATATTCATTAAAGAGGAAAGCTATCATTAAAGTGAGAAAATATGAATTGAACCTAACAAATATTCAGTGAATCGAGAATTGCTTATACTAAATTAGACTGTAAAATTTCTCAATGATGAGATATCAATTAAATATTGGGAAATACTTGAAATAAACGGAGTCTGAATTATTCACAGATCAACGAATATACTTAAAAGATGAGAATATTAACTGAAAATGAATTGTACTTTAAGAGTGGATGAATTACTATTATATTCAATTAAAAATTATTAACAATTGAGTAGATTTCGTCAGTTAATTATATTTAAATAGGGATATATATATTTTGATAAATACTTATGCGAGGAAGAAGTTATTAAAAACAATAAACGCGCGCGCGTATACTAATCCGGCGAATATACAACAAACCCCGCGAATTTGGATCTGGCGCAATATAACAAGTAGGAAGAATTTAGTAGAAAGTCCACCAAATAAGATAATGTAGTAAACAATACATTGAATAGATGAATAATTTAGTATTATGATTATAAGAAACATTTAATTTTTGTAATATTAAATAAATTTAGAAAATTGATGTGTTTTATATTAATTATTGATTTTTATTAAATGTTGTAAATTTACTTTTAGAAATAATAATCATTTTTTTATGTTATTATTATTTTTGAATTTAAATTATTAGGTTTTCAATAGTTACAATTGAATAAATTATTTAAAATAACTTTATATTTAGATAATAATTATTTATAACCATATATTTATAAAGATATTATTCAAAATATTTATAAATTGTCAAAAAGTTTTATTTTAGTATGAAACTAAATCATATATTTTATTTACTAATCAATAAAAAATTATTTTTAACTAAATTTCAAATACAAGTTCAAATAATAGAATAATTTTAGAATTTAAAATAATATGTTGTCAATAGTTACAACTAAAAAAAAGTATTTAAATATAAGTTTTATCGAAATTAATTACATTTAGATAATAATTCTTAATCGCAATAAAATTCCATAATGTTCATTTAAAATATAACATTCAATGTGTTTTGAATGTAAGAGACTTAGATTTGTTTTCTAATATCTCAGTATTTGATGAATATTCGCCGGATTTGAATATATTAGACGGATTTGTTGAATATTCGCCTAATTTGTATATATTTGCCGGATTTGAATATATTCGACGATCCACTACCAGAAACAACTAGCGGAAACAAATATATCATTGTGTTTTGTGATTACTTAACTAAATGACCTGAGGCTTATGCGATGCGAAATCAGAAAGCAGAAACAGTGGCAAGAATAATTGTGGAAACATTATTTTTAGGTACGGAGCGCCAAAGAAACTGCTCACAGTCCAAGGGACGAATTTTCAAAGTGATTTATTAAAGTCAATAACGGAACTATTTAGTATATTGAAACTAAGTACATCACCTTATCACCCACAAACAGATGGTCTAGTGGAGAGATTTAACGGTACATTAATTAATATGACTTCATCATATGTAAACCGGAAGCAGAAGGACTGGGATTTGTTTATCAAACCTTGCTTATTTGGCAGGAAGCCATTTATAAAATATGTTGATTTAAAATTGTTTCAGACATATACTGTCCTAATTCATTACTACGAAAAATCCGTATATGAAAACGGAACGGATAGCGACAATCAGTGGGTAAAGATTCATTCCGATCAACAAACGATACGAGTAATAAATGAAACAAATCGAGTGACTTTCGATTATTTCAATCAATCGATAAAAGTTACCAGGCATGCTAATCTAAATCAAAGAACTGTTACATATTGCTTTGAGAAAATTCAATCGGTGCTAGAAGGCGAGAATAAATCTCAGATATTAACTTTTCGGTGGTTGTCATTGATATTAACCTCAAAACTAGTGTTTGTAAAAATCAAATATTATCGACGTTATCTATTTTCTGACTTATGGAAACTAATATTTGTGAGAGACAAACTTGTTCAAACTCCGCATCACTGTATTGAAAATAAATATCTACTGGAATAAAACCAAGTTATTCAAACCCCACAATCAGACAATGAAACCAAATTTTCGTATACCAATGTGTCTGTTCTGAACAATAAAACTATATCATTAATACTAAATGATAATATATTTGCGTGCAAAACACTATTTATGACAATCATTATTATAACAATATGAATCCCGATTATTGTCTAAATCTTCTGTGAATCAATCCAGGACTCCAATACCTTGGATTGGCTATGAAGAAACATTTGTGTAGTATAATTTTGCATGCAATTTGATAAAGTAGTAATAGTGTAATAGTATTTAAATCAATTATTTTATGAATATTGTTAGAATTTTATGTGAATCTGCATTTTTTCATTAGATGCAAGAAAAATCAATTTGATTGGCCGATGCAGGATTAGGGAGTAAGGAAAAATAAAATGCAAACAAAATTTTTTTTAAAAGTAACTAAGGTAGGGGTGAATCCATATAACCAAAAAAATATTCAAAATATTTTCAAATTTTTTAAATTTTAAAATCGGTAAATTTATTATTATTATTATTATTTATATAGCTAGTGGATGAGACAGTACCATTCGGGTGCTTCATCTTAACCCTGGCTTCCATAATAAACCTAACTTTAAGTGTAAATAATTTTAGCATAAAATGGAACACATTCCGTGGACAAGATTGGTATATGACAGCTACGCCAAACTACAGAGAAACGCAGGCCAAAGGTTCCAAATCAATGATAATCTACAGATCCCAAACTATCTAAGAATTAATGATAGGAAAATGAAGATCAAAATTCTTAAAGTTCATCGACAAGTCGAGTTGAAATTATCGGAAGAGATGCAGATATCCAGAAAGGAGGAGTGTTATATAAACATTATCAAAGGAATGATAGAAATCCTGAATTGGGAAAATCAATTATGGATGGAGCTAAAAAATTATCATGGAAGATACAAAGAGAAACAATGACAACAAGGATTCGAGCGGTAAATGAAGAGGTCATTATAGCCATAGAAATTAGAAAAGAGAACGAAGCAGATAAAGTACCAAAAGCGCACCCAGCTGAAAGTGAAGATTCGACATTATTACCTATTTCAGAAGACATGTTGAAAAAGAAAATGTCGTTAATAAGGAAGGAAATGAGTCTTGAGGAGATCCGTGATAAGATATTATTTGTTGATTCTGAATATGAGGCATCAGAAACTGGGAAGATGATAGAACTGGATGTGGCAATTATGAACTATCATGGAGGAACGGTTAAAAATACCTATTTAACTCCGAGAGGAAAAATCCGGCATTTTAATTCGAGGATTCATATGATCACAGAGGTATCCAGTAGGAATCAGAGAGATCAATACGCGGATATGTAAGAAATACAGAGATTGACAGTGGGTTAAATTTTAGTAGACCATGACCTACATGCAGAACTCAGATACTTGAAAATTTGGATTAAGAAGGTTCACAGAGTACGGGATTTTGCAGCATCACAAGTCCTCCAAAACATAAGAGTAACCAGAAAAGGTGAATGGTTCAAACTGCAGACAGTTGTGAGAGAAATATGTGGTGAAGAAACTCATATCGGGATCCACTCAGCGTTGAAAGATGTCAAAAGCATACGCTAGGTATATCAGGCGGTAGAAAATCAAAGGATAGATGACATACCAATGCTCAAAAAGCAGTCATCAAAGAAATACTCATTGAGTGAATATCGAAAGCTTCGAGGGACAGAATCAACATCAACAACACGAGAGATATGGCCACAATTTCTTGAAGAGACTTCGATGGCAGAAATTGATCTAACAGTGGATGAAAATGTAATGGAGGTTGAGAATTTTTCCACTGAGTTCAAATAAGTCACTGAAACATTCCTTGAAGAAGCAGAAGAAATCATGATTCAAATGGCTATTGTGAAGATAGAAAGGATCGAAAACGGGATACTTCGTCAAACATAAATGTTGGAGAAGATAACATCACAAAAAATAAAGTTGTTTATGAAAGAAAGGAATCAATTCATATTTATAAACATAGATCTGAACGTGTGGAGATATAAATGAACCCACAATCTATATAAACTATCTATAATTTATTAAAAATTAATAATAAATGATTTAGTCTCGTTTGTCTTATTTTTACATTTTGGCATGCCGCACCCGGAGAAGAAAAAAAATAGTAATAGTAATAATAAAAATTTAATGTTAAATATTTTTATTATTATTATCAATATTATTATTAATTGTAATATTGTATATTTATATTATTGCTATAATTCTAATTGAATGATAGCCCCTTTGACTCGCAGATCCTGAACTTCGAAATCGGAGAATCAAAGGACCCCAAAAACCGATCACCTGCAGCACTGGCGTAACCAGTGGTCGGACTGAGGAAAATTAATTATAACTATAAAAACAAGGATTAACAAAAAAAAGTCCAAAGTAGTATTTTATCAAAATATCGTATTAAGTTTGAGAAAAAAACTAAGTTAAATAGTTTCAATTTAATTTAACAACAAAGCAAAAAATTGTAAACGTCCTTATTTTTTGACAGACAAGTGATTAACTAATTGAAAGTCACACAAACAGCATTACCATTAACATGGCCAAAGGTAGATTGGTCGGGTGAACTACGCATATTTAAACACGCCACAGAAATATTCAATTTAGTTAAATGGCAAATATAATAAATTAAAATATTTTAATTCCATTCCATTCCAACAAAACATAAAATTACATTTGGTTAAAATTCAAACGTAATTTAATAAGTAGTTTTGAAATTTTCAGTGGCTCATGAAACTATGCTAGAAATGAATTAAGATAGTTTAAATGATATCATTGAAATGCTCGGTAGAAAATATTTATTGTCATCAATTTCTCCGCTAAGTCAGGAAGAGATTCAATTGAGTAGTTTCTGTTTCTGTTTTGATTTCTTGAGTTGGATGGTGGCGAAGCTTGCCGTTGGTTGGTTGATGAGTGTTTCCTAGAACTGCATGACTCATTGCAATCTATAAGTTTCATTCTTACCCAGAATCAAAGTCGAATGAAAATTAACACAAAATATTGGTCGGGATCAATTCGTGATAAAATTGTGAACAATTTCTCTTCATTAATATTATCGATTTAACAGAAAGACACACACACACATGTACAAAATAACTGAAACAAAATATTGTCTGAAATGGGAAGGAATATTATTTACGATGTCAAATTAAATGATAATTTTGAAATCTCGATCAAATAACTATAGTCTATCTGTTTACATGTCTTGACAGTTCAACCACACATGCACTCTCAAATATTCCAATAAGAAAACATCACCATTGATTTGACGGTCAAGATAGAAAATAAAAATCATATTATATTAGAGTTCCAACCAGCTCATTTCCAGTTATAATGAATTTCATTTAAAACGAAATTTATTAATACATCCTTTGGGATTTGCATTAACAACAATTAAATTAAACTGTCATGTGACTAGAGCGAGGCTCTAAACAAATTAAATTCATGACAGAAAATAAATTGCTGGTCACGAAATTCAAATTATTGATTGCATTTTGGAGAATTGAAAAAAATAAAATAAAATTTCTTTTGGGTGGTATCAAATAATTGATGAGATGTGTAGTAGAATCACTTTAACAATGATTATTTGTAATAATTGAAACATTAAATATTTCGATAAATATTTTGGAAGAAAAAAAATCATGTTTTACTTGACAGATTTATTGGCAAATTTTTATTAAAAAAAGGGAAACCAGGAAATAGTTCATTAAGTAAATTTATTTGTCATCGCAACTAATTTAATTAATTAACATTATCAACTTACACAGAGATTTGTTGGTTTATACTGAATTGTTTAAATGGCTTAATTTAATTTATTTTCAACATAGCAATAGCAAAATTGCGAGTTTCATCTATTAGCAGAATAAATTATTATTTCAGAAAATCTAGAATTATAAGATGAAATAAATTATTCAGTGAACAACCGGTTATGATTATTATTATAATTATTATTATTATTATTATTATAGAAATGTCCGTTGGACGTAAAATAAATAAATATGATATGTATATGTATATTTGTATGTATGTCTATATGGGTGTATATGAGTAGATATTTGTAAATCAGAAATAAACAGATTCGGGACGAATCTAAATTAAAGGGGGGAGATATTTTGGGGTTAACAAAATGCGCAAAAGTGGAAAATTAATAAAAACATTGATATTTGAAATAATAATTAAAAAGGCAAAATCAATTAAAATTTTAAAATAAATATTTATCGGGGGAAACGAGTATGGGCGGATGCCAAATGACGAGACGAATCCAAATATAATAAAATTAAATCAATCGGGGGTCCCCAGAAGGAAATATTTAATAAAATTAGAAATTAATTAAAAATTAATTGGCTAATGGTAAACCAGAGCTCATGGAAAGTTCGAACCAACAAAAACCCGAATAGTGTGAGAAACCCGGAACCTCAACAAATTTTATAATTACGGAAAACGAAATTTGGTTGACGAAAAAACTCGGGATAAAGGAGAAACCAGCCACCAAAATAACGATTGTAAACAAATGGAAACCCCGTGGGCCCAGAAATAACTAATTTTGTTTTGGACAGACATGTCAAAAATGCCAAAACCAATTTAGTTTGCGCTGACTTGATTTGCGAGATAAGTATAAAAGAAAAGGCAGATCAACAAAATTGCCAGTTGGTCGAAGAGAATATTTCAGAGAGCAGAGTAAAGGAGGTAATAAACTTAAAGATAAATCAACCAGTCAAACAAATTGCGCACCAGACAAGGACATCTCCCTTTGGAAGACGTATCCCTACGCATCGAATTTTGTAAAATCGTGCAGAGTATTGCGAATTGAATCGATTTTTTTGTGAAAGTTGTGAATAAAGTTGTGATGTATAAATTGGAAATAAATCTTATTGTGTTGGGTCAATGGAATCGATTAAAGAAGGACACCAAGGAGTCAGACCTAAGCTCTGACTTTCTATATAAAAACCCAACAAAATGATATTCAAATGTGCTTAGACTTTAGATTACTAAATGAAAACACTATTAAGCCAGCACTTCCAATTCCTAATATTGATGAAATGTTGGACTCACTATATGAGTCTATGTATTTTAGTTCAATTGATTCAGGAAACACGCACTATCAAGTTGAACTTGAAGAAAAATTAAAAATAAAAAATAGGTTTTTTAACAAAATATGGACAGAATTGTTTTAATAGAATATCATTCGACAGCGCAACAGCTCCATCAATATTTCAAAAATTAATGTCTATCATCGTTGGAGATATGATGTGGAAGAAAGAACTTGTATATTTAAATGACATTCTAATTTTTTCCAAGACGATTGATGAACATAAGAAACACATTGAAAAATTATTTAAAAGAATTAGTAATTCGGGGTTAAAAATCAATTTCGATAAATGTAAATTTTTAGTAACAGAATTAAAATTTCTGGGACACGTATTTAATAGAGAAAGTGTTAAAACTGATCCTGAGAAATTAGCACTATGCTTAATTTTAGAAAACCTCATTGCGTAAAACACCTCCATAGTTTTTTAGGGTTAATGAACTATTGCCGGAAATTTATTAGAAATTACTCAAGTATGTCTAAACTAAAGGTGCGCAAACTAAGGGGTGGGCCCCCGGAATTTGGGCGCGTGATAATAATTTTGGGGCGCAAAAAATTTAAAATGTAATAATTCTTTGTTTCCAGAAAATTTTAAAATTGTTAGATTTTACAAATGGTGGGTTTCTGGGAGTTGATGTTTGTTTAATCTATCTGGTTGTTACCCAGACAACCCCATATAACCGTGTTTCGCTTACCACTCGGCACCCGTTGCTAAGCAACGTTGGAACTGTGTTCGAGTGGGTAGATCGTCCGCAAAACGTGAGCGCTATTGCTAAGGCCATAATTGACCGAACAATCTCTGGGTTCAACGAGCTGTCGATAGAAGACCTGTTCTCGCTTTCAAATTTTAGGACCCCTTATACCATTAATTTCATCATTCATATTCATAATTCCCGCGGAAACTTCTCATTCACACATTTCAATGTCCTCATTCTACTTTCTGCGAATTTATCACTTATCGAATCCTCTAAGTAACATTTAAGTAACAACAAATATATATTTTATAAAAGAAACACCACATTTCGATACGTCATTTACGTGCTGTTTGAGATTCAAGCGGCTCGGCGCTTAGCTCGTTCTTTACGCCCGGGCATGTAGCCACTGGACTTCGGCGTGATCTTCGAGCCTGCTGTTGCCTCTCAGTATGCCAGTTGAGCAGAAGCGAAGACGAGGGGGATAGGTTACTGCCGCCCCCTCTTGGCAGGCTCATACTGCCACCTCTAGCCCTTTGATCTGAGTCCTCAGGCTTTGATTAAATTGTCTCTCTACTGTCCAGCCCTTTTGCGCGGCTGTGAGCCTTTGATAGAGCGATTTTACCTTCTTCGGCTCTATCCATGTGGCCTTTATTCGCTGGACTTTCTCTGACAACTGGATAATTTGCTCATAGAAATTTTTGTTGATTTTGCGCGCGTGCTCCGATTCCTGTTGTAGAATTCTTAGTGATTCCATGTCTATAAAAGGTAAAATTAACTTTTGTTTATAAACCTTAAGTCAATTGAGTAATCATACAAATATTTTTGCTAATAAACTATTTCTAGGAAATGGAGAAATCGAGTACAACTAAATATTTATTCAAATTCAGTTTCACAAATGGTTTATATTGTTCGCTATCGAGTTACTGATGAGAATGCTGGGTTCGGGAATCCTCAACGGTGTTTTCTTCAGGGGTCGGCCGAGCGTAAGGGTGCTCCCGATACACAAAGATGGGTCTCTCTGTCCTTCTCCGGCGGCTGGGAAGGGTCTTCTGGGGCACGGCAACATTGAGGTCCGGAGAATTCACGTTCAACCGCTCATTTACCCGGTTGAAAGAGGGGCTGTGCGACGGTGCTTGGTTGTCGGTACTCTCAATTCTGCCGGTAACGATATCTTCCTCCACGTTCGCGAGATATAGCCTGGCTCTGGCTACTTGAAGATCGGTCCGGCGCTGATCATCCTCGAGACGAGAGAGGAGGAACACAGCATGTTCGCAAATTTTCTGGGCAGGGATTCGGCCCGATTCTCGTTTTATTGCTACGAATGGCAGCCCAACGTCGTTTGTTTGTCGTAGTGCACCCGATCGGAATTCTCTCGGCTGGGATACGGTGAAGCCCGCATCTCACATGGCCTGTCCCCATCGATCATCGGCCTGGGCGGGAAATCGAATAATAACTCTCGATTCTCCTAAACAAGATTCGATTAAAATTGATCATTCCAATTCTCTGGCTGCTAAATATCGTGTTCTTCGCCTGAAATCCCTTAGGTCTTGTTTAAATTAACCAATTGGTTATCCGTCGATGACACCTAAGTCATTAAGTGAAAATTTAAATCGAGAATTGGTTTATCAATTAATCTTCGTGAAAATACTGGTCGAGCCCGATTTTAAATCGAAAATGTGTTTATCGTAGAATAAATAAAGTTCATTAAGAGAAGTTAAAGTCAGAAATTCATTCGTCGAGTATTAGGTAGCGTTTCAAAAAATATATATATACTTGCTAAATGAACCAAAAATTTGCTTATCGACTAAAAATTATTATACCCAAAAATGTCTACTAAGTAACATTCAAATCACAATTCCGTTCACCAAATACCAATTAACGAAAAATATTTATTAAACGGAATTAAAATTCAAAAATTCATCTATCAATTGATAACTAATAAAAATACTTATTAAATGAAATTAAAAATAACCAAAATTAATCTATCGAATAACCATTAATAAGAATACTTATTAACGGAAATAAAGTCAAACTTTATCTATTGAGTAATAATTAATAAAAATACTTATTAAATGAAATAAATCGAACTCCCTCTATTGAATAAAAATAATAAAAATACTTATTAAATAAAACAAAAAAAAATCAAACTTAGTCTATCGAATAATAATTAATCAAAAAATACTTATTAAGTGAAACAAGAGAAAATCAAACTTCGTCTATTGAATAATAATTAATCAAAAATTACTTATTAAGTGAAACAAGAAAATCAAACTTCATCTATCGACTCATAGTTAATATTCCAGAATAATATAGATCAAGTTAATTTTTATAGATTTTAGATATCTAGTTCAGATAAAATATTAGTCCTCTCAGTATCGTGTTTTTGGTTTTGGTATCTCCTTATGGTTCTCAGCATTTTAGCGTTGGGGTTGCTGCGGTGAACTTCCTATTTAACGCTCGTATGGATTAACAGCGGAATTCAAACGAAAAACAGGATTTACCTGAAATTCGGGATTCTGGATCCAGACCTATATCCTCATCTGGTATCTTGGCTGTCTTAACTTCATTTACTTGGTGATACATTTTTAGATTCTCCCAAAAAATTATTTTCTGTCTGTTCCAGCTTGTCAACATCCCTTATGTAGCTGGGGCATTGAACGAGAACGTGTATGACTATTGGCATACTAGGTGGACTCGGCCTACACGATGAGTGTGCTTCGTAAAGGTCATTCACTATAAAATCCACTGCCTAACTCATGTGCGTACTATCTAAATGGTGTGCGCTTTTCAAGTGCGATTGTGCAGTATCAGGCCTGAGAGCTTAAGATCCGAGTTGGCTGTGACTGGATAGTGTGTGATTTGGATGGGTGTGCTATCTGCATTTAGGGTGTGCCTGCAATTATACTGGTATTATGTCATTTACAAGCGATGGAATTCATCGATTTTCGTGGAGTTAAATGTCGCATCTTGGTATATAGTAGGTATTTTAATCTGTCTACAACATTTACTTTATCAATTTATTCATGAATTCCCGCTCGCTTGTCTTGGATCGGCGGATTATTCTGGTAGAGAAATACTATAATCACAGGTATTAGCGGATAATTAGATTCTCTTTATTTTAATAGTTTTTATCCTTTCAGGGTCGACTTACAGTGGACATCGGTTGGCCAGAAAAGAACCATGCAGAAACAACCCCTTTATTCATGAACGAATTTATTTGCTAATAAATGATTACAATTTGTTGTTGGTGGTTAATTTTGGGATTGATGCTAGTTGGTGAAATACCGAGTGGGTAGGTTGTTTTATCCTATTCAAGAAGCTACCGTTTTACGATTACTAGTAAGGGTTTTGGTGTCTGAGCTTTTCGATTTATTCTATGGTTACGTTATTAAATTCTTATAGCTTAGCCGAGTCTTTAGTCGGGAAATATAGAGTTGCGTTTATCGCTGTGAGGTTTCGTCGTGTTGGGAAGACATGGGTCTCTATTTATCCAATTGTTATCAACTCGCCGATTTTGACTAAAGATGGTTTTCCGCGCTTAGTCTATTAATGGAGTTTAGGCTGTCGGGGATTTTTCTCGTGGGAATTTTATCTTATCATCTGAAAAATCTCGGCGATTTCGGGGTTTGATTTGAGAATTTTTGGTGTTGTAAATATTTGTTCTTTCCTATCAAATATTTTGGTCGATTTTAATTGTTGTAACTGAGGTTTGTTAGTTATATTTCCTCTCAAGCCCTTTTCTCGATTTAAATTCTACATCAAAGGTTCACATCCAGTTACTTTCTACACTTCAATTAACGTATTAGCAGCTTCTAATATTTACATTTACTACTTCCTATTCCTAATGTCGTATTAGAAATTCGAACGTTTGTATTATTGATTCCTTACTCCTATATAAACTTTAAAAATTTTTAATCCCTGTATCGAAAATCCATAACAGCTACTTTATTGATTTTAGTGCGACGTAACCTCTCAAAATCTACAATTAAATTTCATTTGAATTTAGTTAAAATATACCTATTAGGTTCATAATTACTTCATAGTCTTTAGTACGAAATAACATCTCAAAAATTTATCACCATATTTCATTTAATTTTAGTTAAAATATACTTTTAATTTCATAACAACGATTTCATTTTTCTTATTTCCCCGTTACCTTTCCCTTGGTTGATCTTAGGCGCATTATGTTCATATTATATTTAATGAGTGCCCACTGGACTACTAGTGTGATGATTTTGAGCTGTATGTGAATATAGTTTAGGTCGAGTTTATGGAAATTGGGAGACGAGGAAACAGCCAAAAAACTATTTCCCTTTCCCCCCTCTTCCCCTATACGGAATGATATTGACGTTCCAGCTCCTGCGTTCCTCACGCCAGATCCTTCACGGGCACGAATAATTGGCGATATTCCACGCACTTACACGATTTCGAATTGTATGTCAGATTTTAATATCTTGTAGTGTGTTTTCGGCTGTGGGCCGGAAAAATTTCGACAAACATAGAACAAAATCTTTATGTAATTTAAATATTTTATTAAAATAAAAATATAATTTACCCGATACATTCACCATAAATAAAAATCATAAATACACCGCTTCAAGCAGAGCTCAATTGAGGTTGCGAGGATGCGACGTGGAGAGAGTTTCGAATAAAGCTCTCACTTACATCGTAATTTAAAAAAGGTTCAAAATAACTTTCAAGTTTTGGAAAAACTGATTACGAGTAAAAACGATTAAAATTGTGTAAAAATGAATCGGTATATATACCTATTGTACGACCCTAACCTTGCGTGTTCTTTTTGATTTAATAAAACAAAATTTGACCTTGGAATTTTCTGGTATATTCTAATCTTTAATTTTATTATTTTGAGATTTTATTTGACAATTTTTCTTTTGTATTTTTAAATTGAATTATTTCTAATTGAATTATTTGATTTTTATTTTCATTTTCATGAAATTTCGCGTTTTTGATAAATTGTCAAATTTCGGTCAAATTGTGGGTTTTCGTGTTATGTTTGTATTTATTTCGTGCGGATCTTGTTGCACTTTGTTATTATTTTAATTTATTTTTATGTTTTATAATTTTATATTTGATTGTTTTCTTTCTCGCATTTTGATAGGGTTAATTGGTGTTTTAATAGGTTCGATTTTAAATCTGCATGTTATATTTGCATGTGTGTTACCGATTCATTTAAACATTTACAAGGCCCTTTGTTTTCTGGCCCAACACAAACGAAGTATGGTTTTTTCGTTGAATATTTATTATTGAATTTTTGCTAAAGCATTAGAACTGTTATTTTCTTAATATTTAATTTGTTCAATTTATAAGAAATAGTAAAATACACTCTGTTTATTTTAAAGATGTTTATTTTATTTACGTCTTTTTTATTGTGGCGTTATGATTTTTTATTAACACGTTAATCGCCATGATAATATCAGAAAAATTTTCAGATGGGCCATGGTAACTTTATTAGATAATTTAGTTAAAAATGTATCAAGGAAACTTAATGCATCACAGAAAAAGATTTTTTTGCCAAACTCTTATGTCACACATATATGACTGTCATGGCCCTATATTAAAACTTTTTTTCTCAACAAGCCTTGTCAGTCTTATTTGGTCACTGAAATGCTTAGCTTAAGCTCAGACAAAATTAAAAACCCAAAAATTTCAATTCATACGCTAAAAATAATGTATATTGCTGAAAAAAGAAAATAAGAAGAATGTGCACTGGATGTTACGCTCAAATAAAAGAAGCAGAAGGTCGAGATGCAGCAAGAAAAAAGGGAAAAAGTTTCAACGTACTGCTCAGACTGCGAACAACAGCCCTTTTTTACATAGAATGTTTTGGACAGCATAATAAATGAATATAATTAATTATATCAAAATAAAAATTATTAAAATGTATTTTTTCAACTGAAACAATTTACCATTATATAACTATGTTTATTTCATTTTATTGTTTGTAGTAAGCCAAGAAATTTTCAGGTTTTATTCCTGATATGACAAGCTTTCGAAACATAATGCAAATGTATCGTTTGCGTCGGACATCTGTGATTGACGTGGCTTTCTACCAAATCGCGTACATATATGCCTGAATGGCTCATGTAGAACTTCTTAGCGTCAGACACATATGACTGACATAGCAATTAACGTGTTAAGTCGGGGGTCGCCAAAAATAAATATGTTGAAAATGAGAGCGCAACTTAAACAATTTGCGGAAGCCTGATCTAGATCTTTAGAAAAATTGAATACATAAACTAAAAATAAGATTTAATGGTCTGATGAGTGTGAAAACGTTTTTGACAAACTTTAATATCATATGTTTGAGAAAGAATTCATTCTTGATACAGATGCTAGTTTCGACACCATCCGTGCCGCATTATCACAAAGAAATAGTTTCAATAATTAAAAAGTTATAGCTTATGGTACTAAAAGTTTGAATGCCCACGAGATTGGTTATTACATAACGAGAAAAGAATTGGTGTCTGTATTTCACTTTACACAACATTTCAAACACTACCTTTATGGAAGAAGATTCATATTACGTACTGATCACAAAGCTAAAACATTTATGATGACAACAAAGAAGCCAATAACAACCCAATTTCAAAATTGGATCAACTTTCTGAGTAGTTTGAATACAAAACTAGAATATCGCAAAGGCGAATTTTATTCCAATGCAGATGCTTTATTTAGAATGGATATAAAACAGTGCTTACAGTGCAACCTCAACCATCCAAATGCAAAAGTTGATAAAATTAGAACTCGAATTTCGGCAATGACCGAAAGTGGAGGAATATTAAAGTGGCAAAATAAGGACGATGAAATTGAAAAGATTAAAAATACAATACTATCGAGTGAGCCAACCAAATATTTTCTGAGTAACAATTTGATTAAATATGAAAATGAAATCTATATTTTGAAAGAAAAGAGTAAAGCTTTTATAGAAGAAATTTACAACGAATTTTGTCACGTGGGTATTCAAAAGACAATAGAGTACATTGGAAATATATTTTTGTCTCTTTAGTAGATGAAATCACTAAAATTGTGATAAATGCTTGTGAAATTTGTCAGAAAAGAAAAGTCTTAGCATCAAAAACGAGTGAAATAGTTCTTAGATTATCGTCACATGAACCATTTGAAAGTGTTTTCATTGATTTTTGTGGTCCACTTAAAATAAACTTTAGTGAAAAGAATTATATTTTGGCCATGTTTGACCAATTCAGTAAATAAGTTGTTTTAGAAGCATTTAAAGCCCGGGATGAGAGGACGATATACAACATTCTATTAACTAAATGTATATTGAAATTTGGATCACTAAAGATAATTTACGTAGATAGATGAAAATGTTTTGAATCAAAGGAATTTAAACTACTAGCAACAGAACATAATTTTAATTTAACTTTCTCAAACCCATATCATCACCAGACAAATGGCCAGGTAAAAGGCAATTTCGAACAATACGAGATTGGATACAGTGTTGCATCAATGATAAGTTGTACCAAAATTTGGAAGATGCACTATCACAAATAGTATATACATTAAATGCGCCAGTTCAGAAGACTACTAAACAATCCACAGTAGAAATTATGTATGGCAAATACATAAGCAAACATTGTTTCGTACAGTGAGACCTAACAGCAAATGAAAATATTACAGACTATCGAAAATATCAAAAGAATGCAGCAGTGAATAATGCAAGAAATTAAAGAGCGTAATAACACATATCTTTACGACAATCGTAAAAGAATTCATAGAACTTTCAACGTTGAAGAAAAAGTATTAGATAAAATAGATTTACGAAAAAAAAATGATAATTGATACAGAGGCCCCATGGAGATAATAATGAAAATACACGAAAATATCTATGAAATGTTAGATAATTCAGGTTCTACGATCATTCGGAATATTGAATGGTTAAAACCTTTAAAAACGGGGATATAAGTAATCTAATAATTAAATTACATAATTATTAATTATTATGAATGGTTTAATACATGTGTGTATGTTATTGAATGCTTGAAGCATGTCTCATATTTCATGTTCATTATTACATAACAGTCTTCGATTCCAAAGAGATAAATACTAGAACTCTTATGTCATGAAATAGATTTAAGAATATTCCAGACTTAAAATTATTGTTGAACTTCTTGACTTGTGTTTACATTTGATTTTCGTGTTCTTTTTATTTTTATGGGCGTTCCTTTACGAATTTTGGTACATTATTTGGTATTTAGATATAATTTTAAGTTTACTTAGTACACATGTTTTTCATGTTATGTCACCGTGTGATTTAAGCAACTTCTCTCACTCACAGTTTTATTATTAGAATAAAACTTTTTAAATCTTAAAATATAAAAATGTAGATATATAAAAATGATAAAATGTTAAGAATTTTCAAAATTACATTCTAAATTCCAAAGCCGATGTTAAATATTGAAGAGCAAATACTTATGTTTGCTGTATTAACATAAATTCTATTTATGTTAAGTTCAAAAATTTTACTTTACCTTTGATTTGTTTAAGTTAGTTAGTTCAATATATTATCCAAATTTTAATTTTTTAAATTGAATCATTTTTTCTTTTTTGTTATTTTTGAAAAGACAGTATTTCTTTATGAGCCTATATTTTTGGGAAGGAGTTGCCTGGGTATTTATTCTTTATATGAAGTTAACATACTGTATTTGTATTATCATTACGATCGGAATAATTTTGATTGTAGCCGAATACCACATCAGGGAGAGTCACGGTGACAGCTACTTATACACTGAGATTAATTATATCAACGGAGCAAATTATCAAATTGAATTAAAATTTAGTTTGAATAAAATAGAAGGAAGTTTATTATATTTCTTTGATAAATATGACAATCAATTGATAATTTCCCTTTCTGATGATTTGGAAGAGAGAATGAAAATAGAATTCAGGGGTGAAGAATATCATTCAACTCTATCTGAATTGTGTAAGGGATAATGGCATGTTGATTGAGAGGGATAAATTATGATTTTTTTTCAGGCGGGTGTGTAACATGTAAATATAGAATTATTGATTTGAGGGTGGCCATCACTGATCGGATCAACATCCAATGCAATGGTCAGCGGAATAAAACTATTTGTTATTCTCATAAAATATTAGTTAACAAAGGTGAGTTATAATTATTCTCTGATTAATCAGTTTTTTACTTTGCAAGTTATTAATATAATGAAATTTATCCGGTTATTACAATTATGATTATTCGTATCAAAATAATTCTGAACCGGTAAATGTTATAATATACGGGTGTATTTTAAAACGAAATACAAACTACTGCAAATAGAGCAGTGATAGTTTGAACATAGTATAAATGCTGTTAGCTAAGTATTAAAATTGTCATGGAGTAAGATTTTTAAATATTAGTTTATTAAATATTAGGAAACGATTTTGTTGGGGTTTACCCGTTGGATAAAATCTCATGGAGAACATTGGATTGGAATATATATGAAACCGGATAAGATACATGTGTTTGATCCTATGGGTTTCTATTACCCTGCCTTACTAGTTTTAAAGCTTCAAACAATGCGTAAACCTATTGTGTATAATAAAACAATGTTTCAAAATCCATTGACTCGAACATGTGGTCAACATTGCTTAGGACGGATATTGTACAAAAGATTTAATAATGTTTAATAAATTAATGTTTAATAAAGTTTTTAACTTAAAAGGTTATTTTATTTTATTATTTTCATGTGTAAAACAAGTAAAGTGCATAAGGAACAAGGACTCGTGCAATACGAATACATGATTAACAAAGACAGCACATGATTAACATGCATGCATATGCTAGACACTATATAATTCACAATGAATGCATGCCTGCACGTCTTGTATATACATGCAACAGTAAGTCAGATATGATTAACTAGGAATACAAACATACACAATCAAGCCAGTATGTAATTAACAAGGAATACATACATGCACAAGTAGTACATACATGTGTAATTATCTCTCACCAATATGCATGATTTGCTAAATTTATGTGTAAAACATGTTTATTGATCATTGCTGATTGGACAATCTTTAAAATTTATTTTTCTTAATAAACATATGCAATCACTTTCACAATCACTTTTAATTCGCAATTTCAAATTTATTCAATTCTTAATTTAAACGTACAATGTCTTTAAGAACTAATACCAATATATCAAAGAAATCAGCGGATGTAAATGGTAATTTTTATTATTTTTTTTAAAGCTAAATTATTTTATCATTTAGATGTTAAACAACAAATTTTAAATACTTAAAACGGAACAATCTTTTATAAAGATGATGAATATAAATTTAATTTTCTTTAATCATTTACTTTAATAACAAATTTTTTAAATTACTAATATAAATAAAGTAATTTCAATTTATAAAAATACTGATTATTTATCATTTTGTTTTTAAAAAATGAATAATAATAACAAAATCCTACGATCTTTATTGACTAGCAAGATTAGGTAATAACTTATTAATTATTTGATTAATTAATTCATTCACTAATTTTAGATAATTTAGATTGGTTTAAGATTACGGAGAATGAAGATCTTCTCGATGTCTCCAATGTTTTCGACAATGGTAATTTATATATAATATTTTATGTGTATTTATTACTTATATTTCTAGAAAACTCTTATCAAATCATTGAAGATTCGGATTCGGATGTTATAATTATTGAAGATGATTCCCCACTGCTATTATGGATGTTAACGATGTCCCCAAATAATAACAATTGGGACTCGAATTTTGAGGCTAAAGATAAATGTATGTATTATTTATTTTATAGTAATTAAATAATAATAATAATACTGTCATATTATCATAAATTGCTAATGATATTATGTAATGTTAATACAGATTAAAAAATTAATTTTTATCAATAAAAAGTTACGGATTATTATTTTTATTGATTTATATTAATCATCAATAATATTTTATAATACTATTATTAATTATTCTCATATATTAATATATAACTCATTCATTATAATTATTTTATAATAAAAATGAATTAACTATTTATATTTATTTGATAATAATTAAATATTGGTTCTCGAAGAAATGAATACACATTATTTATTTGATTTATGATAACATATATGAATATCTAGATGAAAATAATAATTATTAATTATATTATTCGTTTTTATAATTATTTGTAAATATACCGAACTAATTATATACAATTGATAATATCGGATTTTCCAAATGATGACTAATGTCAATAAAAACACTGCAATGTAATCTAAATGCAGAATATACAAATTACTATGATATATATTATGAATAATTGATACTCTAGAATATATAGTCTAGATAATAGAATTTTATAATAATGATACATTTATTTCTAATAATAAGTATCAACTTTAAAGATATTTATCCATAAATAACATTACATTAACCAAATGATTTATAGTGGATTAAGAATAAACATTGTACTTGTAATAATATATACAATGTTAAAAAATATAATTGTTAAGAATATAATTGATTATATAATTTTATTTCTATATATTAATTATCAAGTCGACGTTACTCTCGAAATTATAGAAAAATTAATGCTTGAAATGAAACAAATGGGTCTTGTAAAAATTCAATTTACAGTTCTCATTCAGTTTGAAAAAGATGGAGAAATTAAATAACCTTTTTCTTTAATAGTGCAGAGGTTTAATCCGACAACTTTCTGACCTAAAAAATAGAAAGATTTACACATTTGGGTAGTGGGTGGCGGGTTATATACCAACTCCATCATCTTCAATTTACAAACACGCAGTAGTAAATGTTCAAATGTGTTTTATATACAGTATTCTTTCTTTATTAAAAAGGATGTAATCCATCAAAATAGGGAACGTGTTTCTTGTTACACGGATTATTTAAACGAATTAAATTTCGACTTTATTACAGACTGCCCCATGAAACTTGTCAATATACCTAAATTTGAGAAAAAGAATATTCATTTAAATCTCGCGATAAATGTTTTCTCCTACAAAAACAAAATAATAAAATTGCATGAAAATGAAAATATTGATTATATACCACATCACCCGAAATTAGATTTAATCCACTGATCTAAGGTTTCTGATGGTAAACTCGTATACCTTCTTTTGCTAGAAGATGATGGCAACTTTCATTACACAGCAGTATTCGATTTATAAAAGTTAATGAATTGTCACGCTAGTCCTGAATGTAATGTTCGAATTAAAGTAAATTGGTGCCCCAATTGTCTTAATGGTTTTCGACATAAAACAGCGTTTAACGTTCATGTCGCTCTATGCATAAAAAATCAAATAGGAACGACTCTGTACACGTTCCCTAAAATAAAAATTTAAGGTTTAAAAATTATGCAAAAAGTATTACACCTCCATTCGTCATACATTCGGACTTTGAGGCAATTTTACCAAAAGATATTAAATATCACCAAATACACATGCCGATAACAGCAGTTTCTATTGATTTTCGTGATTTGGTTGAGATTTTTATTAACAATTGCCGGCCACCATTATCTTCAACCCAGAGAATGACTTTATATTCAATTATCTGAATCATATTAATAAATACGACGAATAATTAACAAATATAGAAATACCTCCACAGACCATTGAAAGTAATTTTCAAAGTCTGAACCTGATTGTAAAAGCATATGCTTCATATATAAGAAGCCCATTAGAATTCGGTTCCACTTCATTTGATGATCGAATAGCATTTCAAAAACTTTCTCGAAAGATTTTATTTTCAATTCAATGGATAACAACTTAAGAATAGAGTTGTAGTCAATCTGCTGATCTTTCGTCATCTTCTCAGCAAGTTTCATCAACATCAGAATGCTCTTGATTATCTCATCATCTTTTTCTTCATTGAATATTAAACCGTTCAATAAATCAATCGCGAAATTTAATTGAGACATTTATAAATATTAATTGAAATGTACATTTATTTATATTAATAATTTGATGTATAAACGATTTTTATTGGATAAATTATACAATACACACTCTCAATAAACAATGACAGGTACAAAACATATGCATAAAGAACAAGGACTTGTGCAATACGAATGCACGAATAATAATACTATGAGGATATGTAAAATACTAAATTTGGTGTAAAAGTGTATGTTTAACTTTTTATTGGTTGAAATTAGTATAAAACTTATTGTTATTTCCATTACAGTCATTAAAATGTACCTAATTCTGATTTCAATTCAAGCAATGAATGATATTGAACACTGCTGTAAATCGTTATTATTATTATTATTATTATTATTATTATTATTATTATTATTATTATTATTATTATTATTATTATTTTATCTTTTTGCAGATGAATATTTAGAAGTAATCAAAGAACGTCTCGAGTTCTACTATCCAACTATACATGAAATAATCAGTGTCCAACCAACATCAAATATTCTAGATTCGGTCGTTAATCATACTGGAATATGGATATTTGATGTTACCAATTAATTTTCATATTACATAAAATTAATTAGGATATTGAAGGATATGGAGCCCGGATATCAATGCATTGATGAATGCCGTTGCTGTGCTACCCTATATTGACAATATGTGGAATGGGCTTTGAAAAAATCTCTTCAATAATATTATTTTAGCCGAATTATTTCTAATTAATAAAAGTTTTATGTTGTTGATTTGTTTTTATTATATAAAATAATAATAATACTAATAATAACATTTAGTTTTGAAGAAAAAATAAATAATAATAGCAATATTAATAATAATAAAAAGTTATATGAAAATATTACCTTGAAAAATTTGACCGTGACCTTGACCTTAGAAGAAAAACAGGCCCCGGGGGGATACTACACTAGCAGGTCTCTGAGTCTGATGGTTCCTAACCACCTACTTATACTAAATTTTTCTGATTTTTTAAAAATTACTTGAACAAACAACCAATGAGAAAATATGATCTATTTTGTGATTTTATGATAATTTATTGATTTTATTCAATTTTAATCATTTCGAAAGCTTTATATTTGCATGAATTTTGGTGGAGTCAATTTGTTGGGATTTTAGAGAAAAAATGTAGATTTTTATTGGGTTAGTTCTGATTTTTTTTATGGTTTTTGACAAGATTCATTAAAAAGTTTCGACAAACTGATTAAATAATTTAAGAATATTTTTTTATTCATCATCAAATTTCTTTTCATCTTCATCAGCAAATACCTATGTAACCACTTATACCTTATACCTTAAACCAACTAACTACTAATTAATTTACTATTCACTAAACAATAACAAATCAAATGAAAGAATGGAAGTGGATAAATATAAAATTTAATTCTTATGTTTTATTATCAAAAACCTTTATCGATAAATTTTAATAATTTTAGAGCTGTTAACAATTGAATACATTCTATTAAATATTTTGTTATATTTACAAAAATGATGTTTACCAATTGGGTGGAATGTAATAAAAACTTTAAGTTTTCATTGAAGCATTTTAATTTACTTTAATTTATTCTTGGCACTTTAATCTAATAAGTGCACTTGTTTTTCATTATAAAGACTATATTTTCCTATTCAACCACAAATATCCAAAGACCGTATTTGCCTATATAAAATGCTGTGATCACTTTTAAAAATATTTACACGTTTTTTATCGAGAAATTATTTTTAGACTTTATCGAAAGTTGAAATTCATGGATTTTTATAGTTTGTTGAAATTTTGAATTTTTAACGAGGATTTATATTTAGGCCTTTCTTGAGAATGAAAATCTGTTTTTTAATTGAGTATTTAATCTTAAAGCTTTTTTTAACGTTAGTTGAAATTCATTTATCTAGAGTAAAAATTAGTATCTGACTATTGTAACCATTTTAGACTTTTTCAACTGTAGGCGATAAATTGACGTTATGTGGTTCAAAAGAACAATGGTCCTAACCCACTGTCGAGCATTTGCATTAGGCAATTTTCTATTTACAAAATTATTATACCCATCCATGTACCTTTGAGCTTTCCAATCATTTTCATCTAACCATTCAAACAATATCACACCATTCCAGCCTTTATCAACGCTTACAGTTGGATCCTGTCATTCCCTTTCACCATATTTAATTTAAATTCAGCCTTTATAATGATTATTATTAAAATTATTATTCTCTTAGCGCTGGTTTTTTTTATTGATTAATATATTATCATTGGAATTTGATACGGAACGATGCAACACAATTTGCACTTTGTGCTAGTTTTTATGTCAAATAGATCTTGTTTTACTCTTTGTAGAATTTCCGCTTCGAAAACAATTGTGTCGATTTAATTTTTTATTTAAATTACTATTTTGTAAATTCTTTTATCCTTTTATTTTTTTTTAAATTTTCACTTAATATTCCTGTTTAATATTGGTAATTGTCCATTTGCCCTCGACAACATTACTTAAATGTTTTTTTGATTTTATTGATATTCTATGAATAATGATAATATTTGAACAATCCAATTAGTAATTTAGAATCAAATAATAGTCATTATTGCATTTCCATAAAGAATAGAGTATTATCTAAAACTAAATTGGATCACTCTGGTCACCTACATGTTTTCCAGGTTTAATTTTTTGAATTTTTATTATAACATTTATGTTTTCCTGGACTATTTCTTGCCATGGATTTTGTTTTTATGCTTTTATTTTCACATTTGTCCAATAAAAGTGGTGGGTTTCTGGGTGTCGATATTTTAAACTATATGGTTGTTACCCAGACAACCCCATACAAATATTTTTCGCCTGCCACTCGGCACCCGTTGCTAAGCAACGTTGGAACTGTGTTCTAGTGGGTAGATCGTCCGCAAAAAGTGAGCGCTATTACTAATGCTATAATTGACCGAACGATCCATGGGTCCAACGAGCTGCCGATAGAAGACCTGTGCTCGATTTCGATTTTTTGGTCCCATTATTCTCCTATCTCCTTCAAATGTTAATCTATACTGCTATATCATTTACCATTATATTTGTTGTTATTACTACTATTATTATTATTACTATCATTATTATCATAATTATTATCATTATTATTACAAGTACCATGATTATTATTATTATTATTATTATTATTATTATTATTATTATTATTATTATTATTATTATTATTATTATTATTATTATTATAATTATTATCATTATTATTACAATTATTATAATTTTTATCAATATTATTAACAAATTTTTGTGTAGGGATTCGTCCTTATTCCTCAGCTTTAAGAAATATTTTTTTTTATATAAAAATATAGCCGTAATATTTTTCCGGTTTTCGATAAAGTATTTTTGTTGATTCGAAAAATTTTAGCAGCGTTCGGCCCTTATTTTACAGTTTTATAAAAGTTTCAATTATTTCCGAAAATTTGCGCAGCGTTCTGCCGATATTTACCGTTTCAATTCAACATATTTTATTTACTTCTTATATATTATTTAAAACATTATTTTTCATGATTTTAGTCGTTCGGATTAATCTTTTTCCGATGGCTATTCATTTTAACTGTTGCAACGATTTTGCAATTTTCCCCGCTACCCATTCCCTCTCTTTGTCCTTATGATCTATTTATATTCATGTTATATTTAATTAGTGACCACTGGACTACTCGGTGTTAGATATTTTGAGCCGATTGTTGTTAAAAATTTATGTCAATTTTTCAGGAAACGGACGATGAAGGAGCAGCCAAAGGACTACTCCTTTACCTTCCAATTTACCCTCTATACGGATAATATTGACGTTCCAGCTACTGCGTTCTCACGCCGTAGCCTCCACGGGCACGACCGTTGACGATTGTACACGCACTTACACAGTCGATAGTTGTGTGTATTTTAATTACTTGCGGTGCTGTATCGGCTATGAGCCGGAAAAGAAAATAAATAAATAAATTTACCATAGGAGTTGAATAGAAGTCTCGATGCATAAAGAATGTTGGCTTTAAATTTTTATTTGGCATACTACATTTGTTTGGTCAAATCCGACAATGGGAATTCACCAAAAAAATCGTCATGAACTAATCATTAATTCATCCGGCATTAACTCACAAAATCATAATAAATATTTCATCAATTCATCTGGCATTAGTTTACAATATCATAATCAGTATTCCATTAATTCATCTGGCATTAGTTTGCAATATTAATTCATCTGGCATTAGTTTGCGACATTAATTCATTTGACATTAGTTTACAATATCATAATCACACGCTAACTATCAGCCGCCATGCTAAGACACAACACTTACCACGGCTCTCAGCCGGTTGTGTACACCAATGAAAATTAAGATTTTAAATCAATACTGAAAACATGATTGAAATCTGTCAAAATACATCAGTAAACATACCTATGATTTGGCCTTAACCTTGCATGTTAATTTTATTGCGATTAAACAAAATTCGACCTTGAAATTATTTGTGTTATCTAAATTAAATTTTTTATTAATTTCTTTATTTAAATTGGTAATTTTTTTTTCACATTTTTAATTAAATTTTTTCAGCCAAAAATATTTTGTTTTTATTCATTTAATTGATTAATTTTTACTTTTATATAAATGGTTATTTTACTGTCAAATTTTCTTGTTATTATGTTATTTTATATGTAGATTTCGTGCGGTTCTTGATGTATTTTGTATTTATTTTATTTTACTTTTGTTTTTTGATTTTATATTTATTTATATTCTCTCAGATTTTAAGTGTTTAATTGGTGTTGTATATTGTATTTTATGTTATCTTGGTGCTGGGTTTTTGTGCTGTATTACTGATGCATTCAAACAATTCTCAAGGCTATTTGTGTGCTGGCCCAACAAAAGATACATTGGCATATTTCATTCAACAGCATATTTTCTAAACTATTTCATTGAAATAAATCTTCAATCTCTGATTTGTGACAGGGTCAATTTATATTTTTACTTTTATGTGAAAAATACTTCAAATATATAAAATAAATAACAAAAGGTTTGGTTTAAGACGCAAACCCTGTGTCAAGGAGTTGACACAGTGTCCAAGACCAGTTTTGACTTGAATCAATCATAGTGAAGACATGAGTTGAGGCTATTTGGGGACTCGATGTGCAACTATTTGGATATTTTTTAGTTATTTATGTGTTTATTAGGCGAATTGTCATTTTGTGTTCTGAAAAAAACTTAAAAACATTTTACTTTTAACTGAATGAATTTCCGAAACGCAACTTTAATATACAAATCTATGTTGAATTTTTGGTCAAAAAATAAGCGAATTTTTAAAGTGAAAATTTAGTTCCTATGTTGAATTGCACATAATTTCAACTTAATGATCTTATATAAATAAATAAATCAGCGCTGGTTGTTAAATTTTATTTAATATCACAAATAGACAAATAATTACAGAAATACAAAAATGTTACAGCTACCTTCTATTATAGTATATTGCGAATATCTATATGCGTGCTTGTATAGTGAAAATTAAATGCTTTTCTGAGCTAGATATACTGTATACTTGATTTTAAAATTTCGAAGTCGATAACAACTTTGAAATTTCTCTTAATCGTAAGAATTTTTAGGGTCATTTGAATGAGGAAAACGTTGGTTTATATACCAAAATTCTGTTAATCTTTCCTTTTTAAAAGTACAGATAACAATTTCTATTTTTAGTATTAATATTATTTCCAGCATACCTGATGTTAGAAATGTGAGAGTATGTTGCAAATTGATATCTGTACATCGTTAATCATTTTTACGTCATCTCTTTCTGTGTTAATCACGTTAAATAATGTTTTTGCTATTATTGTCATTACTATCATATTAACAGAAATTTTTTAAATCTCTAGTTAAACGTATCTGATATTATTATTATCATTATGTTTACTATGATTATGATTATTATTATAATCGTTATGATTATGATTATAGGCTTTATTTTTATATATTTCTATGATTTATTATTTTTATTAATATTAGAAAGCGCCAATCCAACATATTAAACTACAATATATTTCGACAGACTCATTGACATCATCAAGTAGATTCAAACCTTAAACTATATCAAATTGAATTGATTTTTACATACGAATTTCTTCATTAATCTTTTGTATTTTAAAAATATATAATAAAAAGTTATAAATTCTGCTTTATAAATCTCAATTCTATCTGATGATGACAGCGAGTCACTGACCTTAAATGAACTACAATTTAAAGTTATAAATTTAATTTAAATTTCTAATTTTAAGTTAAATTATAAAGCTAAAATTGAATTTATTTGCATGTTAAAGACTTAATTAAATTAAACAAAATATGTTTGACGTCAACAATTTTGTTTATTCGATATTTTATTAATCTATTTTAAAAAAATGTTAGAAAAACAAAATTATTTCAGAATAATATGAAACATGCGATATGAATTCTATGGGGTTTCCTGACCTAATATTTTAGCCTAATATTTTATTTTATTCAACAGGATGTGCTAGCTGTTCCAGCGCTTACCTCTTTTCACGATGCCTCATCCAATTACTTCTTACTTTCAAATTTTTGGAAACAATTATTTATCTAAAGATGAAACCAAACGCAAAGTCAAAATTTCGATATACAAATATTCGTCAGATTTTGAAGAAGATCTTATCAACGAGTTTATATTGTGCTTTTCTGATAAGAAATATCTGAAATTCATAGCACATTTAATTAAATCTCAAACTGAAGTTTCCCAAATATAAATATTGCATTTTAGATTTATCACCCTCCCCCACTTTTTGGGTTAAATGTAAACGAAGAACTGTCATTTTTGCATAAAAACAAAATAAAAGTTATATCCGTTTAACCAAAAGCCCCTGCACCATCTTCGTTGGGTATTCTTTTGATAGGGAGTTCATCTTCTAACTTCATAAGACATAATTAACTTTTACAGCTGAAGGAAAAAAGTTTGAAAAATTATTATTTAAAGTTTTCATGTCCTTTTCTAAATTTGAATGTATTTTGTTTATTGAGATTGAAATAATTTGAATTATATTCTAAAATCAAATAATTAAATGATACAAAAAAGAAACATCTATTGTGAAATATCATTTTATTTACTTTATTTCAAGTTTTTTATTAAGCCTATCCTAACAAAATGTCAATTGGCAAAGCTGACGCAGGATTATGGCTCGTCAACACTCCCGCCCACGGTGAGTATTACCCGAACCCTGCCCAATTGGGGGGCTGCATCCATGAGATCTCATTCAATGGCAAACCACTGCAAATGGAGAGACATGGCATTGGAATCTCTACTAAGTGTCCAAAGGCGTGCGTCAATGACGTGTGCAATGCTGGTGTATGCCATGAAACATACGAAAAATATCCATTCTGTGATTGCACTGATTCCTTCCTGAACGGCCCATTCTGCAATTCAAGTGAGTAAATAATAAAATAAAACTTATTGCATATTGTTACAAAAAATAATCTTTTGTATACACCTCATTTTTTCATCATATAGTTTTTTGCTATATTCTTCAAAGAAACTGTTGGCAACTTCCATTCTGAAGCATTCATGTGATGTTTTTATTAATGCTCTTGTTTATTATTGTTATTATTTTTCAATATAGTAAAGTTAATGTTAATTTGTTTCTATTTTTACCAATACCCCCCCCCCCCCACTACTTACTATAAATCAAAAGAAATTATAATATCTTATACGCAATATTTATATGAAATTAAAATAGAATAGAAATCAAGCGATCAAATATTAGATCAGAATTACTTTAACCCTTAAATGCATCGTGTTGCCATTTGGCAACATACCAATATTGAAGCTCATACATTGCACAGAAATAAAATATTGATGCAATACATCTTACAGTGGACAGGCTACATAGTTCTGCGCATTATAATTATAATTTTTTTTATTATTTTTCTGTAGTTGTAGTTACTTTATTACAAAGCGTCAAATTAAAAAAAACGAAAAAAATTAAGTCATGCATTTAAGGGTTAACTTAATTTCGAAGAGTTTGTTAAAACAAAAGTTTGAATAATTTTAAAATAGGTCCCCTATTATGGTAGCGGAAGCTCACAACTTACCTGTTAGTTTTTCTTTTTTTTTGTCTTTATGACCTGGATCAACAAGCATTATCAGAAAATCAAGTTTCATTTTTCTAATTGAAAATCTTTAAATTTTGATATACTGATTACTATGTCAGTAGTACAATAGGAAAAAGTCAATTTTGTCAAGAATAGCTTGGCCACGAGTGACTGGGAAAAATCAGGCAAGAGGTTAAGGACGAAAAATTAGAAATCAAAGCTTCAAAGTATTCCTTATTTTTGATGACTTTGGATTACTTTTGGTGATTTTATAATGATCTTGAGACGACAGTGAAAGTTCACCTGAAGTGAAAATGTCCTGGAGGCCTCAAACCCATCAAATTAAATTTCTATTATTTTAAATATTATTTTTTAAATTTGTTTTGATCTCCAGGTCAAAGTGGCATAATGGATCCGAATTGGTGCCATCCTTTTCAGACATTTAATTTAAAATTCATGAAAGTTTCATGGCGATCTGATTCTAGTGAAATTTTTGGTATCGGGAACAAGTAAGTTCCATTTTCTCAATGATAATATTGGATGTTTAATATTTTCCGATAACTTAGGTTAAAAAAATTTTTTTTTATAAAGTATAAAAAATCCAAATCATTAATACCATTGAAAATGGGGAAGATTTTTATAAATTTGGGAAATTAACAGAAATTTCCAAAGCCTCATAAAATCAATAATTATCAAAAATTTGAATTTGTCAAAAGGTAAAAAAGATGGCAGCCAAAACAAATTTCCAAGGAACAGAAGAATAGTTTATTCGAATATAGAAACTTTTTAATAAATAATTTTAGTTTTCAATTAATTGGACTTACATTTATTAGAAAATAATTCCATCAATTTGCATAAATTGGCATAAATTCCTTAAAAACCTAAAAAAACTAATTAAAACTAAATTTATAATAAATGATGATGAAAAGTATTATTTAAGAGCTTGAATAATGATCTCATAAATATACGAGATCACAATCCAAGTCCTAAAATATACTTTATTAAAAAAATTACCTGCCAGCCATTTTAAAAATGGCTAATTGATAAACAACCATAATTGTAATTGGTTGTTCATTAAAACTTCTATTATAGAAGTTTTTAATGAATTGAATCAGTTTTAGAATCTGGGTTGACAAATGAAAAGGGTGACAATAAATTAGGCAGACTTGTGTAATGAGTGTTGTGGGCCAAGGGCCAATGTTGATTTGTATTTTCAGGTTTTGATAAATCATATTTAGATTATTAGAAAAAATTGAATGAAATAAATTAAAGGCTGATGAAAATTAGCAAATATTACCACTCTAGTAGTAGAAAGGAAAGTAATGAGGCAAAATACTTTCGTCAACAGGAAGTGCTTATTACTCAGTTCAATTGGACGAGGAAAGTAATCTGAAACAGAATTTTTTACAAAACAGGATGTCTAGAAAACGTTCCGAAATTTTATAACATTGGTAATAAAGCAGACAGAATTTTCTTAGATAATTTAATAGTGCGTTAATATGATGCATTAATTACTATAAAAATTGTAAATACAATTTATTTCTTGTAAATTAATTAACCAATATATTTTTTGTACTACAAATGATTTGATACCACACTTGTTGCTGCTAAAAAGGAAAGCGCTATTTAATATGAAGTATAGGAAACAGAAAATTTGTAATGTTTTAATAAAATTTAATTGCAAAATTGTTAAAAAGCGTTACATTTCTAATGCGGGACAGTTTTCAATGAGGGCCAAATAACTCAAATTTGGGACAGCTCCGCATAAATCTGGGCTCTGGTCACTTTATCTTAAGCATAAAGAAAGATCTCAACATGCTATATTTTTTTAAAAAATATTTCAAAGATTCTCGTGATATAATTTGGAGAAACTTTAAGTTCAAAAGTCCCATTTTGCTATTTTTGACATTCTTCCAATGAAATTACGAAAAGTCAAGGTCATCATAAATAAAGGACTCAAAAATCCTTATAGGATAAAAAACACAAGCGATTTTAAAAAAATTTAAATTCGTGAAAATTTTTAGCAAATTTTACGGATTCAGACTATACGATTTCAATAGAACGAAAGATAGAAAACTTGAAATAAGTTAGAAAGCTTACATTTACCTACTAGCTATTTACCATTTCTCTCCTTTACTGATTCGAATTATTTAACCATTACTAGACCAAACAACGACAACAAAAATATGAAAAAGCCTTTCATATTCTCTTTATTTATCCTTTTACCAAACTCATAAAAATGATTAATTTGTGGGAACCAACAGAGTAAATTCAGTGATTTCATTATTTCAATTCTATTTTGACAAATATGATCCTGTTCACTTGAAATTGTTAATTAAAGTTATTTTCCTATTATTTAATTAAATTAAATCATTTGATCAAAGTTTACAAAATTTGAATTAAATTATTTAATTTGACGTCAAAATTATTTCATTAATAATTTATTTTCATTTATTTTTTTTTGAAAAACCAAAACAGAATTATATGGAAAATAAATAAATAATTAATTAGTAAATTTCAATTAACTAAATTGTATTTTTTCAATTATTTATTTCAGTGATTATTCTGTGACAATTCAAACCGATAATAAATACATTTTCCTTCTATATAACGATGCGATGGCCTTTTATTCAAATAAAAGTAAGATTTTGATCCTTGTTAAGTTTGTGAAATGTTTAATTTAAATCACATCGGATTTCCTCAATTTATCATTTCTTTAATTCAAGTCTCCAATTTGTGTAAGGCTTACAAAAATTTTTAAATAGTGTGAGTGTTAAATTGTTGATATGTATGTTGTTATTGTTGTTTTCAAATGTATTAAATTATTAAGTCAAATGATTTTTTAATTTAATTTTATTATCTCTCGATAAAGTAAACATTATGTTAGAACCAGGAAAAGTAAATAATAAAATCAAATTCAATATTTGACAGACAGCAGATAAAAGAAAGATTCCACTTGATAGGATTTCAGTTAGGCGTTATTAAATAAACCATGAATGAGATATGATATCCAAGTATAAACTCTTTACTCTTTAGTGTTGCAGCGTTTTGTAACGCTTAGGCGCTCGAATTAAGTATTTAATAGTTATTTATGATATAATAATGTGGGGTTAGAGGTGGTTATTGTGACCTTGACCCCAATCATATAACTCTCCCTGACTGCCACTGGTTACCCGTTGCTAGACAACGTTGGTACTGTAACCAATAGTTTTGTGACCGTCAAAGGTGAGCTTTGTTTCCAAAACTGCTAAGACCCGGTCTACAGCTGGTTCAGCGAGCTACCGATAGAAGGTCTATGCTCGTCTTGTTCTTCTTTAGGTCCCTTACTCACTTTACTTCAAATCGTATTATCGTGACCCTCAAGGAGACTTATTCCCAATGTCAATATATTTATCTTGAAAACAAATAAATGAAGGAAGATTTTTTATTCATCAATACTTTATTTTAACGGAAAAAAACAATTCTCGTCTCAATGCAATTTTTGTTGCTTTTGCCGTTTCCTTTCAGCCTTAACTGGTCTTGCACGGGACTTTGGTTTAAATGGTTGTTCCACAGGACTTGTCGCATTCTTGTAGGCTACTTGGAATGGAGCGAACACCAGAGGATAGGTAACGGCCTGCCCCTCTTGACTGGCCGCTACCGCTACTTCCAGCCCACGAATCTGGACCTTCTGGGTTTGGTTCAGGGCTCTCTCCTCCTGCCAGACCTTCTGCGCCTCGTCGATCTTTTGGTAAAGTGCTTCACTCTAGCCGGCTCGGACCAAGTGGCTCTATGCCGCTGCAACTCGCGGCTTAGTTGGATACATTGTTGATGCAGATTCGTATTTTCTTTGCGGAGGTCCTTCAACTCTTTGCTGATCTTCGGTATGGCATCCATCATCAACTTTCCTTAATGAAAATAGGTATCATATAAATCATAAAGTTAGTTTCAGCGGTTTAGTAGGGAATCATAGTCTCCACTTTATTATGGTATTTTTATTTTTCACTATCCCTGAATGAGCATGTTTATATTTACTTTAAATAATCTTTGGGTAAAATATCATTGTTCCGATTTATCCGAATGATTTAAAAGTAATTTCCCACAACTCATTTATTTAATAAAAAACATCACAAAATTCAAGTCGATTATTATCTCTTATTCATATAACGCCTCCGTGAATAGACATGTTCCTCAAAACCCCGATCCTCCAGCACATCCCGAATATCCGGTTGTAGTAACCCCTTCGGGACCACCATATGGATGGGTACGTCGCTTTCTAGTAGTGCCGGATCCCGATGGTCATAGGCTACTCCATAAGTGGGCAAGTGCCCGTCCGAACTAGGGATACGCCCACTGGCAATATCCCGATTTATCCTGGCGAGGTGCTCTTTTTTCCATTTCGCCAAATACCGATACCGCCACTCCAATTGCTCCAAGCGGTGAAGTTCGCTTTCCGCCCTTTGCCGGATTTCTCGTACTGGGTTTCTTTCTGGCTCCCTTTTGATGAGGGTGCTGGGGAGCTCGACGTTTTCTCCTCATCTATTGACGTTTCTGTTCGGCCACTCGGGGGTGCCATATTTCAATATGGTATAGCCCCGATTCCATAACGCCTGCCGATATCTCCCGGCAAATCTAGTTGGCACTGTTAGAGTAGTGCGATCCACGTCTTCCCAGTTGCCTCTATGGGTACCTGTTAATAGCAAGAATAATGGTTATCAACTCATCGTGTCGTTCGTTCGTAGGATCAGCCTGTTGTCTGTTTTTTGGCGTGGGGTTTAACAAGTTTATATCATGCCTGGTGGATATAAGTCCCTCTATTGATGATTTACCTGCACTCCTCCGCTTACGCTGATTTACATTTGTTCATGGTTTCTGGTGTTTCCAACGACAGGGGCTTATTTATTTCAATTTAGGGGATTTGACTAGTTGGGTGTAATAGCTAAATTTACTTAAAATCTAAATCATTTATAAGGTAAACATTGACAAATTTTCTTTCATGGACAATGACTAAAACCCAAGGAGAAATGAATTTTTAGTGAACTCAAGTCCAAAATTATCTAAAATTAATTCACCAACTCATCTGCTTGATTACAATTAGTACAAGGTTCATTTAACTGCAACAGATCCTCTCTAGGGTATCAAGGGAGAAGTGAACTAATTATGGTGACTTAAATATCCTAACTATAAAATTTTAAAGGTGAATGATTAAAAACAATTGTACCATCATAATAATTCAAAATGATTTAAATACCATAAAAATCTAAATATCATAATTATAAAAATATGAATACAAATGGAAAGATGAAAATTAAACAATATTGTAATAATTCGAATAATTTAAATCTCATCAAAATGAAATGTGAAAGTCACGGCAAATAACTTTAGAGAATTAAAATTGAAAAATAAAACCTTGAATTTGCCCTGCTCAAAAATGTCAGGTTATCTACGTAGGAAGATCGATAGTGATCTGTCTAACCGCGTTTATCTGCCATGGAAACTCTCTGGGTACTACTCAATCGTTATTTTCCATATTTTACCTTTCGTTTAGGTGAGGATGCATAGCAGGATCTGACAAAAATTTCGGGTAACTCCCTCAGGTGAGGATATCGCGGCTAAAACTAAGGGAATTTGCTATTGGAGCCGGTAGGTTGTGAATAGATTTAGTTACTTCTTATAGAGTTAAACTTTACTGCTGAGTATTTATTGAAAGGATTCAACATAGTAATAACTTTATATTTCGTTATCACAACTCAAAAGGTGGCCAAAGTAGCCATACCTGTAGAGTGGTGTTTGTTTTGGACATTACTTTGGTCGCGCATTGAGGAGATCCTGGTTTGGTGATCTTGCATCTTGGAGATTCTTTGGCTAGACACTCCGGTTGACGACATTCCATGAGTTCCTTCAGTATCAGTTCCACGTATGGACGTTGTTGACATCGAAAATTTAAATTTAGACATGTTAATTCTAAATCGATATGAATCGGATTTTCTATATATACCACGTCCCTATGTGTGTTGCCACGTAGCCACATAACGATTTCGGTGGATAGTGACGATTGGTAGTTTTCTTACATCGATCAGTAATTTCTCTCTCCCTGACAATTCCCTCTATCCACTTGTTTAGATATTTCTCTAACTTCCATATATCAGGTTTAATCATTTAGATCTCCTGTCACAAATGTGAATGTCGTGGAGAGGAATTCCAATTACTATTACTCCGGTTCCATTATCAATATCTACACGTAGATTATCGAGGTTTGACTCAAACGATCTGCTATTGTATTAATTAATTCATTTAGGTATTATTCCCCTTTTCATAGGAGATTTCTCAGGCAGCCGGCTTCGTCCTCAGTTATCAGTTAGATTTGCTCAACATCCGTCGCGCCTCATCGTCTGTCATGGCTTCCTCAGCATCGTGGACGTATGAATCTAACATCCGCATATTTTCAAGTTTTTCCTTACATTTCGAACATGATACACCAGTAAAAATATTTTTTTGTTGTGAATAAATCTTTTGTTCGATGAATATTTTGGTTGAATGCGTTTGTATTTGGGTCATAGTGTGATATGGTTTGCATGGTCGTACTAATTACGGAGGCTTCGACATGTGGAGCAGCTAAATTCAAAGGCAATTTTTTTATCATGTTCTTTTATGTAACAACAAAAAAGAGTATGCATATATGACCTCGGCCACAGAATGTCACGGGAACTATAGACAATTGAGTGTTACAGTGATTTTAACGGTTGGCAAATACTAATCCACCACATAGATAAATTAAAGCAATTCAATTTGTTTCTTTTTAGCATCGCTGGTCAAGATTTTTTACTTATTTAGGGTAGTGGTCGCAAATTATAAATCGTAACTTTGGTTTTTTGTCGTATTTTACTACTATTAATGATTCGTAAAGTTGTTAATTTAGTTTTCGTCATATTTCCTTAAAACTATTAATGAATTTATAAGATTTTTTAGTTTAGTTTTCGTCATATTTTACAAAAACATTAATGATTTATAAGGTTGTTAGAAGCTCGATGCATTGATTTCCGCAAGCCCCTTTCCCATTAACCTCAAGTTGATCCTAGGGATTTTTTATGTTGATTTTAGATTTTAATAGTGCCCACTGAACTACTCTGTGTTAATATTTTAGCTGTTGAGTACTGATATTTTAGGTCGATTTTTCGGGAGCAGGTAGAAAGGTAGTCAACCAAAAGATTGCCTCCCGATCTCCCTTCTGCCTCTATGATAATGAATGAATTGACGTTCGAGTCCCTCGTTACCCACCAAGAGATCTCTCACGGGCACGAGCTATTGGTGGACTTACACCGCACTTACACCGCTCGATCTTTATGTAATATTTTACTAATTTGTTGGTGTGTGGCTGTGGGCCGGAAAAATTTCGACGTAGTAAGTTAATAAGTTCATTTAATATATATATTTTTAATCAATATCAATTCCGTTTTCATTCCTCATTGACATCCAGTTCATACAAATTAGCAAGTCATTCTTGATTACTTTCAATCACTAAATTCGTTCGATTCGGCAATAAAAATGATTCAAGTGTTCGTAAGGTTGTCGTCGTATTACAACTGGTCAAAAACTAGTTAAAACTGGTTGAACTGGTTCAAGAATGGTTAAAATTCTGTGGAAATGAATCGGTATATATACCTATTTTGTGACCCTAACCTTGCGTGTTAAATTTGATGTAGTAAAACAAAATTTGACCTTGGGAATTTCTTTGTATTTTCTAACTTTAATTTTCTTATTTTTTGATTTACTTTGACAATTTATTCTTTTAACAAATAATTTAATTGTTTGCAATTCAAATTATTTACTTTTAGTTCTAATTTTCATGAACTCTTGTTTCTTTAAGTAAATTGTAGATTTTTGGTCAAATTTTCATGTTTTCGTGTTATTTCTGTGTTTGTTTCGTGCGGATTTGGTTGCGTTCTGTTATTATTTTTATTTATTTTTATGTCTTTAATTTTATATTTTAATTATTTCTTTCTCATATTTTAGCATGGTTAATTGATGTTTTATGGGTCTGATTTTAAATCTGCGTGTTGTGTTTACGTGCTGTTACCGATTCATTTAAACGAATTTGTGTGTTGGCCCAACAATAAGTTTAAAATGTTATACAACAAAACCTAAAAATTATGAACAAATTAAGGTTTAAAATAATATAATAATTATATTTACAGAAAAAATACACACATCTAATTAAAAAAAGACAAAACCTGTTTACAATAAATAAAAGCATTTTATAATTAATCTTCGTGTCATTCGAAAGTTTGCATGCACTTTTTACTGTATTTTGTTTGTGTGTTTCATTAATTTTTCTGTGTAAAATGTATTTCTTCATTGCAACATTAAAATTTAACACATAGGAAACGTTCCATAATATTGACTTGTTTTAATATTATGTCAGTTGCAATTATGCCGCAATCGTTTACTTCAGAAATCGTAGTTAACAATTAAAATTTCACAACATTAATCATATTTATCATTATTTAAGTAATCTTTATTAGTCAGGTTATTTAAATATATTTTCGAAGCTTTGATAATACTTTTAAAGGGCCATCATTCGAAACATACATTTCAGCATAATATTGAAATTTAAATTCATACATTCTTACACAAATTTAATAATTTCAACTTCTTTAAAATTACTTATTTTAATTATTTAAAAATTATTATACTCACATCTCACATTATAGATGAGTTTTTTCATTGCTTACAAGTGCTCGGCACTGATGGGTCGCTAAAATGTTAAACCTGTCTAAGGGTAACTACTTCCCGTCCAGCGCCTACATAAGAGATTTTACCGCTAGTCACCCGTCACAATTGACGTTGGTACTGTGAACTAAGGGGTGGAAATTTAGCAAAAGGTGAGCTCCTCTACAAAAATTTCTAATGCCCTAACCCTCCTCGGGTTCACGAGCTGTCATAGAAGACTTCGTGCTCTAACTCTATCGGTCCCCCCCCTCGCCTATTTATCTCATTAATAATTAATTTGATAACTCAACCATTCCGGCATTCCGATCTTCAACTGCTTTAACTCATTTTAAACACTAATATCAAAATTAATACTAATAAATTATTATTTAAATCTATCAACAATTACAACATTAAATAATTTATCATGAGATCAAAGTTAATGAACGAGCAGTGTTTAGAACACGTTCGCGTCAAGGATATGCTCTATCAAACGAGCTTTATGCAGTTTAAATAACCTCTCACGCTCCTTCTTGCTAGGCCGATTTCTTTTCCTGTTTCTTTTCGGCGCTTCTACTAGCAAGCGTGAGGGTCCTGGGGTGAGGATCTTTACGCCAATGTCCTTCCTCGTTACGTTTCGGATCTTTATGGCTTCCTGCTCTGCCGATAGTGTCGCGCCACTCTGCACCAGGCCTGTGCGAATTTCGTCTCTCAACTTGAGATCTTTAACTTCGTTTTCTAGTGCCTGGGCCTTCTCCTCTGCTTGCCTCAGGTCTACATCTTTCTGAATTAATTTTTTCTTCAATACTTCTATTTCTGCCTTCAAGTTGGATGCGGCTTCTGGACGTAGCCATGTTTGCTCCATGTGATGGCATTTCCGTACCATGGCCTCCGCCCTCTGACTCTGATTTAGAGCCTCCCTATGATATTCTGAGATATTCCTGCAAAATTTCTCTATGATTCTTCTATTTGATTCCACTGAAAGAATAAATTTTAATATCCCTATCATTATTAACCATTGATTTAAATTATGTATAACGATATTAAAATATCCACATATTTTTAAGACAACACTCTTCTCAGGGTCGGATTATACCATCTGGATGAGGAAAGGGACGGGCACGCGCATTTTATCTGTCCTATACGTTCAGGAAGAGCATTTACAACAGTGCTCATAGACGTGGCACCGGCCAACGTACTATACCCACTGCTGGGGAAACTCTGGGTCCTCTTAATCCCACAATGTTTCACAGAGTCAACATGTTATCAAAGACCCTAGTAGTACAGTCGTCGATCATTTAAAACTGGGGTCTCAAATTCATATCCAACAACAATAAGATAATAATAATTTTAACAATGACAATAATAACTATAATAATTAATTTCAGTCCAATTGTATCTACATTATCAATAATAATAATAATAATATTATTAAAATTTTTATTTTACAATTTTAAAAATTTATTTCTAATTTTCTTATTAAGATATCTATTTTGAACCCCAAAAATCTTAATTTATTAAAGTTAAAAAGCAAAATTATTTAATTTAAATTACTATATAGTAGTTTAAAAAAATTAAATTTATAAAATGAAATGAACTTTTACTATGAATAAAACATCTTATTTTATATTATGATCCTGATCCTTAAAACTCAATGGTTTAAGAGAAATTTAGTTATATATCATTTTATTTATATATGATCTATCCTGCTTGCAACTTATTGCCATGGCAACAGATTAAACAATTTGTAATTTCTATAATAAGTAAGTATCGATTTTTTCTTGATACTTTTTTTTACCATCATTTCATGTTTTTCAGGCTTCCTACCGCAACCAGGCCTACTCGGTCGTCCTCCGGCATTACGGACGCTTTCTGTGAAGTTTGTAGATTTATTTAAAGTTGATTTTATTAATCTATAATTTCAGGACTCTCCGGTTTAGCTCCGATTCCAATCCAAACGAACCGTCTCATTGAATCTATTTTTGTTGTTTATGAATGTAAAAATTTTCTCGAGGGTGATTATTTTTTATTGTATCTGTTTGTGAGATAATTTATGTAAGATGATAGTAGTAACGATAATGAGGGTAATAATATTATAATAATACTATTAATAATAATGATAATGATAATACTAATAATAGATATAGATTAATAATAACAATACTATTTTGATAGTAATAATAATAATAATAATAATAATAATAATAATAATGGTAATAATAATAATAATATTTGTAATAATAACGCTAACAGTAACAATATCGAAAATAATGATCTTAATAAAGTTGAAGTCGGACTAAACAGGATTATAATAGTAATATTAACTATAATAATAGTATTAATAATAATATTTGTAATAATATAAGGCTAAGTAATAATAATATGCTAAAATGATAATAATGATAATATTATGGTTAGGCTAATGATATTAATAATATGACAATGGTAAGAATAATAATTTATTGCTATTGGGCTAGTAATAATAAGATTACGTTAATAATAATAATATTATTCATAATAATAGAATAATAATAATAATAATAAAAATAATAATAATAATAATAATAATAATAATACTAATACTAATACTAATAATAATAATAATAATAATAATAATAATAATAATAATAATAATAATAATAATAAATTTTGTAGTAATAATAATAATTTTAAATGAACAATAATAATGATGATAATAATATTGATAGTCATTTTTTGATCTGGGGGGTCATAGAATTTAATTTTGTAAAATGTATAGTATTGTGTCGTCACCAAAATAATATAATCTAAATAGTTGGATCAACGTGGGATTTTGAGTCTATAGTCGATTTTGGTTATTTAGAGTATTACAATCAAAAATATTGATAAAATACGATCAATGACATTCGAAAATTCTGTTGCAAGTCTAATTAAATATATATTCCTGATTCAAGCCGATTTTTGTCAACAATGGTTTGTTGTGGTCAAATATGTCAACTTTCTCAAACTTTCGATTATTGTTGTAATTCGATTCTATATAGGCTGGATAGTGACGTTTGGTACTAAAGTTTGTTCTGTCGTAGACCTTTCGGTTATTTCTACTAAATACTACTCTATGTATGCTTTTCATGATATTGTGTAAATCTTTATATTTAACCTTTCCCAGGACCTCAACACTACTCTTTCGAGGGTTGGACGATAGGATTTAGGAAGGGAGAATACTGAGCGGCTCCAGCTACTGCCTTCACCACGGCTTCCCCACTAACATACCGGTTCGATCCGGGGTAACGAGAAAAGTATTTTTGATTTTACTATCTTGCGTGCGTGTAGGCTATGGTGAGTACCAAATAACACTATAACAATGCAAATAAAAGTTAAGTAAAATATTTTAAATTTAAATCCTCATGATGGAGGTTAGATAAAAGAAAAATTTCGTTAAAATTCTCTAAGATGATTTTTAAGGAAAACTTTATTTTCTAAACAAAATACTGCACATTATTAATACTTCAAACTCTAACATAAACTATTATAAGCATCAATAAAATTTAAACATAGAAAAAATTTTTAAAAAATCAAAAATAACAAATTGACAATAATAAAAAATTTTAAAGTTTTTTAGAGAGTAAAGAGAGTAAAAATGAACTAAACTCTTGCTCAACCAGCATTGCCTTATATATAACGATTGTTCGTGTGTGTGTTTTGATACATTAAAACAAGGAATTTTCTAGAATATTCCAAAATTACCATTTTTTGATTCTTTTCGATTTAAAATTTTTATTTAATTTTTATTTATTTTATTTCCTTTAAATTTTCCATTTTTGATTTAAATTTAAGTTTTCTGCTCAAAAACACACAGGCGTTATCGTGCTGGTTAAACAAAATCAGTTTTTGCCCAACACAAGTGTATCATGGACGCAGATAAAAAATATTTGCATATACATTCAGCCCCACAGATAACACTTTTTTTTAATTACAATAGTCAATCAATTTTATAATATAGGTAACACACTAATTTGCATGTGTGTTTTAAATCTTTTTTTTTGAAAAACCCTTTATTATAGGATTCTTTTTTGTTCAGAAAAATAAAGTTCCTATAATAAAAACTTTACTAAACTGTTGATAAAATTAATCATTGAATTCGATATACTAAATAACATAAATTATGTTAGGAATGACAGATTATTTGCAGATCGTAATTTAAAAGTTATATTTTTCATAAAATCTACATTATTTAAAGATTTTTTCAATTATTTTTAATTTTTTAATGTTAATCTTTTTAATGAAATTAAACTATCGTATTTCTTATGATTTTCATGTTATTTATGATTTCTTCTTAAAACGAAAATATTCATTTAAATACAGAATTTTAAAGCTCTACTAAAGTGATTTCAGGAAAATATTTTTATGTGATTTGTGTAATTTTCTTCATTTTCCGTAACTTTGATAAACTTTTAATCAATTTGTGAGTACTTAAAAATATTTAACTTTAAATTTATTATTTTAAATTTAAATTATGCTTTGAGGCTTTAATTCTATATTTTTCATAATATTTGGTCATTTATCATCATTTTCCAAAATTCAAAAAAGTTGAAATTGAAATATTTTTAAATAAATTATAATTTTTATTGCTCACTATCCCTCTTCTTTTACTCATGAAAGGTTATAGGATCATACAGATTCCCTGCTCCAATTGGTCAACATACGGTCGTCAGAGTGCCTCGAATAACACTTATATTCCGCATCTGGAAAACCTCATGAATAAACTATGTGAAACCCAAAATTCACAGTAAAAAAAAATTCAATCGAACCAAATCCAATCTAAATGGATATAGTTAAATCAGTTATATTTGGAACAAATACATTTCGTTGAAAGAACATGATTTCAGTTAATCCAAATTGAAGACACTTAAATTGAACACGAGCCACAAAGTCCAATAAAAAATTTAACCTTAAAGAAAATGACAGTGTAAGCTATAAACCCATTGAGACATAAATAGAGATCATCGAATCGAACGAAAAACTGGTTTGGTCAAATACTAATAGATAATGATACTAATTTATAAAACTAATATTATATAATGATCTAAAGATAGAGTGCTCAACACCCGCCTAGATGTAACAGAAAGAGTAAAAACATCAAAACAACCAAAAAATTATGTTCTAAATAAGTAATAGAATGCGTACCCGTCAGATACAACCCCATTGTTGATGCAATATTACATAACATTAAGTTATAATTAGATCTTGATCGATTGCATTATTCTCCGATTGTGCCGATTGTGAGAAGTACCGATTGTAATTCCGATACCGATTGTGTATAAATTTTAATTTTTGTCAACTATTCGACTTTTTAAACGCGACTTGTCATAATTGGATTATTTTACTTGGTTCTTCTAAATACGCTTAATGTTTGCATTAAGTGATGGACGTCTTGTTTCGTCGCTAATCTATATTTATTTATGTTTCGTTTTTGTAAAACCTCAACAAACTTTTGAAACTGAGTGAAATATATTATCTTATATTATTGGAAACACACAAACTTGTGTATTGAAATATTCATTGATGTTATTCGCATCTAATATTGTGGTTTGGATATGGGCTAGAAAAAATAAAGCAAATACACTCACTGTAATAAATTAACAAACAAATTGTTATTGCAAAATAATAAAGTTATTTGCCTAAATTATATTTTTAGCCAAATTAATTATTGCTACGCATATATGTAACAGAATAAGAATAGATTAAAACAAAAATAGTTTTGCTATTGTCGCAATTCATTATTATAATTATTGTATATAGAAATCTTAGAATTTCTGTCAAATATCATTGTTTATTATAAATTTATTGATAATAATAACAACAACAATAATAATAATAATAATAATAATAATAATAATAATAATAATAATAATATTAATAGTAATTATAATAATTATAATAATTATAATAATAATAATAACAACGATAATGATGAAAATAGTAACAATGATACATTTAACAATTAAAATCATACCTTATCTCAAATATTTTAGTAATAATAGTGATAAAACCCTTTAAAATGCAAAAATAGTTCTTTTAGTGGTTATTATCCTGTTCACTGAACATTGAGGAGGACATATCGGTCATGGAAATATTGAGGGCATGGCTTTAATGATTGGGAATAATAAATTAAAGAAAAAAATTTGTTTTTGTTTTGAAAAACAATTTTTATATGTACAATAAAAGTGAATTGTCAAACTTGAAACATATAAGAGAGAGGTGCACTAAAGAAACCCAATTCTACTCGTGAACTGATTTGAAACTTCCTAAATTTGAATATTAATTCTTGCGGGTGCCCAAAATTATTTAATTAAAGTATATTATATTGAAATGAAATATATTCAGCGATAACTGGTAAATATCAACCAAATCAAAATTGCTCTCTTTATTTATCATTTGAAAGAAATTTTATCGGAATAAAGGTAATTTATTTTTTGTTTTGTTACGGTTTATATTTTTTTGATTGATTTCACTATTCATGCGAGTGAATGGTAATTGTTTATCCATTTTATGGAGATGGGGTTGATACGTGGGTCAGTGAATATGTTACTGTGAAATATTAATGAATGTAAATTTATGATCCGTACAAAAATATGAACCAAATTTTTGTGGTTATATTCCTTTTACCTTGCTCTTTCGATAGCTGATTGATACACAGAGGCCTGAAACATTCATTGCACATGTTGACTAATCCGATCTCGCTAATATCACGCGCATTGGGCATTTGACTAATTTGTTGTTCATAAAATGATATGAACATATGAATTAGTACAAATGAATAAATATTGATATTAACAACTAAGAAAGTAAAAAACGTTATGACTGCTGATGTGATGTCTTGACTAGCTATTAGGTTTCAGATAGATAATTCTGCGGGTACCGGTGGGTATATGGTGGGTATATGGTGGGTATATGGTAGGTATATGGTGGGAAATTGGTAATAGATTGGGTAAATTGAGGTTCGAGTGAGTAAGACTAATGATGGTGAATAAATTGATAATAAATGGGTGAATTGGGTTTCGGGTATGTAAAGTGGTCGATAATGAAGATGTGTGATTGATGAATGCTAATGATGGTAAGAAAATGATGGTAATATTATTTCTTTTTAAAAGGTAATTTTTTTGTAATTCTAATAATTAAGTTTTTGTTAAACACTAATTAAATATTATTTAAATTGTAAATATTGTATATAATTGTAAGTTAAGATTTGTTAATTAAATTAAAGTAGATGTATATTAATTGTAAATATTTTGTAATTAAAATTAGATTAAACTAGTTAATAGATTTAATTGACATCTTTTTTAAATTAATTATTTTTAAAAATAAATTATAAATTTAAATGAATGATAAAATAGATGACTAGGGTGGATAAAAATGGATGAACGGTGGAGATATTCCGAACACAAATTATTTGTTTCTAGGGATTTTGTTCCGTTGAAATATTTTTATTGCTGCTTGTCTACAAAGTCAGATATCTAGATAAAATTACTTTAATCAGATGTAATTATGAAAGTCGTTAAATCACTCAAGTACATATGCATGTCATGATGAATGTATTAGAAAGTACAGATTAGCTTTAGTATGGATATATTGCACAAAAACATTTGATCATCTTAGTTTATCAGTTTTAATAGATTGGAAAATGTTTTGGGTTCACGGAGATGGCAAGCAAGAAGTCGCTGATGGTGGAACCTTGTGTGATTGATTGTGGTCATATCCTGGAAAATACCTGGGGCTGATGGATTATTCATCCGTGATAATAATCTAGAAATGATTTTTTGTGCGCGTCAATAGGTTATGGAAGGTTTCAAGCGGTAATTCCACGAAACATTTTTTTACGCCAAGGGATGGATCGTATGAATTAATAAACAGGGAATCTTCTGGAAAGAAATTATCAAATAATATACCCAATTACCCAACCTGCTAATTAGGAAAAGTCTTTTCTACGTGTATAAAGCGTAGGTTAGTGTTTATAAAATTAGTGCAACTATAAATATAGCATAAAAATAAAGAATACACTATGGGATCAGCCAGGAAATGAGATAACATCTGAGTTAACTGAATAATTAGGAGGTGATGTTTCGCATTTTCTTTTTATATTTCCATAGTTCTGTTTGAGGTTTTTGTTTTTGAAATTTGGAGCACTCATCTTGTTTTTTTCTATTTTCGAAATCAAAATTTTGCAGTTGTGTTTTTTTATAAATAACCATAAAATTTTCTTATCTCGCCCATTTTCTAGCAGAATTTTTATTGAAATTTTTTATTGGGATAACCATAAACAAAATTTCAAATTGGAAAATTACATTATTTTAACCAGTTTTTTAGAATTTCGGTTAAAGGTAACCGGTTTATTTATAAATATTTTTTCGGTTTCGGTTTCGGTTACGGTTAGTTAAATATATTAGAAAAATAACTGTTATCCGGTTATTTAAACAGGCTTCCATCTCTGGCTTTCATCCCTAGTTTAAATAAAAGTAATTTATTCTAAATAGTTTCAAGTTCATATCTACCTGACGATGACAGTGAGCCTGTCAAAATATATTGTAGTATAATATATATGTTGGATTCGTGATTTATTTTATTTATTAATATTATTGTCATTATTATTATTATAATTATTATTTTTATTATAATTATTATTATTAATATTATTATTATTATTATTATTATTATTATTATTATTATTATTATTATTATTATTATTATTATATCAAGTTCAAACAAAACAATTCTACAATAAGTAAGAAACTGCCTGTTCCCAAAGATTTATCCATGGAAAATTTCTCATCAATCTCAGTGCTAAGCGGTCCTGGATTCATTGGTAGTGCACTTTGTGATCATGTAAAAGGTTATTATCAGTTCCTTTAGATATAGTTCACAAATTGCGTCCCTCCCAGTACCAATGGCTGCCTTTTCATCGCAAATTCTTTGTCAACAATACCGGTAAATGTTAATTATTGTTTACATAAATGTTTCATTAGACATTTTTATAGGTTAATTTGTATGTTTTACATGAAAATGATTTTTGATTTTCCCTATTCTTTCTCTTGTTGTTTTCCTATTGACTTCCATCATTTACATCATTACTTTCAGGTATCACCCTTAACCTTTTGATATCAATTTGTATCAATTTGATATTTAGGTGGCGGTTTCGTTTGATATTATTTATTTTTCTAAATTTTCCTTGTTTTGTAATGCAGGAAATATCTGACTGCAAAATTAGAAAAGTGAGTTTGATATTACCAAAGTTATAAATAATGCAATATTGCTTTTCAAATGTTTATGTTCACAAAGCAAATACTCTTATCTTCGTTTGAGGATTCGTAAAGGTTATCAAAATTACTAAAATATACATCTTTTTCTGGCACTATGACAGTTTTTATTTGTGAAATCAAGCTGAAATCTGAGTTATCTCGGATCGCCCACCATATCCGTTATGCCTTGTTACGCATAATATACAATAAAAGTTAACTAAGGATATTTTGGAGTAATTTTAGAATTTGTTTTGTTTAAAAATAGTTTTGTCATGATTTGAAAATAAATTAAAGTTTTTCTAAAAAACTAATTTTTTACCTACGAAGAGCTTGAATTGTTCTCGTTACAGGAAGACGATGAAATACCGTTTTTCAATAATTAAAAACCGTCAAAAATATGATAAGTTTCTTTCTGTTCTATGAATAATCGATGATATTCAAAAATTATTGTCTACGAGAAAAAATATCAATAATTATCTATTTTCGATTTTAATCGATAATGAACGAAAATAATTCTATTTCCAAAATTCTAATTTGGTTTAAAAGTTGAGCTTTCTAGCTCGTACAAGCAAATAAATCTGAATTTAATATTTTAGAATTATTTTACTTAGTATTTTTTCAAAATATTTTCAATTTTTTTACATTTGTTTATTTGTTTTAAAAATATAATTTCTTTTACAAATTTATTCCATTCTTCAAGGCGTTTTTTAGTTTTGTAGTATTTCAGTCATTCTAATTCAATACATATAAATTTAATAATTAAATTGCAAATACATTAATCCATTCAAACCTTTAATTGAACATAAGTTACTACAAGTTCACTTACGTTGAAGATTGGTCAAAGTTCTTACAATTACCAAGAAACTTTCAGTTCATAACAAATTTTGCGATTTTTATTGTTTGTCAACTGTTTTGACTATATTACTTTATTGTTAGACTTTTACCTTAATCGGAAGTCCCTACAAGTTATAAACTCTTTTGAATTTTTCTTGACAGTAAATTTGAATTTTTTCAGAGACTGGAGATGGGTTATATTGATATTTCCTATTCCTCTTTGGTTTGAACCCATAATTCTAATTAAATTTCATACCTAGAAAAAAGATTTGCATCACCATAATACTGATATAATATCCTTTGAACAATCAACGAACCATCTCTAGTCGTGTAAATTATGCTTTCTGTTTTAAAGGCTGTGATTCAAAAAAATATTTTAACTCTTATCAGTAACTTTTTTATTTGCCTAAACAACTTGTTTAGAAATGTTAGTATTGCTTTACTTAATCGAAAAATCATTTTCTAAATACTCTCTTATCCGCCAACTCTTTTTTTACTGGATTTTTTAAACAATTTTATTATTTTTGGCGGACAAGAGTAGTTACTGTACCTGCAAACGTATAAAAAAATTCAATACTCAGTGCAGTGAGATGTTAAATTTGTCATATGCAAATGTCATAAATAATGTCATTTCTTATCTCATCGTTTATGCAGTTATTTTCAAGTTAAAATACGAGAATGAATGTTCAAATGCCATTATACCATTTAACTGTAATATAACTGTAGTATTTTCCAAATTAACTAATTGAAATAATATTAATTTCGTATATAATTATTTATTATCGTGAAAATTATTTCAATTCAAAAATATTTTTCTTGACTTTTAAGAATTCAAGTATTTTCCGTTTCTCAACTGAAATAATAAAAGCATTTTTATTACGAATTTTATTATTATTATTAAATTAACTGAAACAAACAAATATCTATGAAAAATAAAATATTTAATTTAATAATAATAAAAAAATTCATAATAATAATGCTTTTATTCGTTTGAGAAACGGAAAATATTTGGATTCTTAAAAATGAAGAAAATTTTTTTTGAATTAAAAAAATGTTGACAATAAATAATTATAAACGAAAATAAAATTTTTTAAATTAGTTAATTTGTTTTTCAAAAACAAATTCATTTTGCATGTATTATTATTTTTTTAAAAAAAAACTTTAGCCATGAGATGAAAATTTTATTATTTTTTATATTTTTTGAGAAATTAGTTTGTTATTAAATATTCTAATTTAAAATTAACATTTTTTAAGTAAATACTAACCAAAATATATTTAACTTTAATTAAGTTCAATTATAAATCTAATTAATCAATCATAAAGTTAATAAACAAAAAAATAAGGTGTATTTTACTTTTTAATCTCTCATCTGAATTTTTTTTAAATAAAATATTATAATTATTTGAAAGGAATAAAATCTGCAAAGTTTGATTCCAACTTTCTCAGTGCATCACACCAAGGACAGAAAAATATATCAGAAAAGGTAAATATATATTTAAATTCTATTTCCGTCAGTTTTTCAGAATATTTAAAAATAAATACAAAAATAATCATATTCAGTGTTTTAATCTCTCCTCAATTATTTTCTTTATGATTGTTTTGATGGGAATTGCTGAATCCTATGAAACTTCAGGACCCGATTTAACAGATTTGTTTTGTTTGAAAAAAACTTATTATAACACTGATTAATAAACTGCTATTTCCCCAGTGAGAATATAATTATCTAAATTAACGTATTCGGTACAAAATGTTTTCTTTCGTTTTTATACTCTATCATCTGTAAATTAAAGATTTTTTAAACAGGATTAAGGTAAATTAAAAAATCTAAAGTTAAAAATTTATTATTTGTGTACATTTTTGCCTTATATTTAAAAATATTCTTTAAGATATACAATTATTTCTCACTGTTCCCATTTGGGACACTGGCTAAAAATTGGTTTATTGAAATTATTGACAATTTAATTAATGATTTTCTGAATGTGTGCTGCTGAATGATGCGTGATGAATTTGTTGGGGTTATAACAAAATATGAATAAAAATAAAAATTTTAAAATTATCAAAATCAATTAAAATTAATTAAAATGTTGAAAAACGTAAGTCAATATTTTTCGGGGGGAAAAAGTGGTAACCGGCGGAAAATTTGATTTTGAAGACGAATAAAATACTAATAGGTTGAGATAAGGAATATTGAAGGGTTGAGAGCCCAAAAATAAATTAATTAATTAACTAAATTATTTACCGACGAACCCATTAATCAAGGGCCTCCGAGCTGAACGTCAGCTTAATAGGTTTCCCAGCATTAGTGAAACGGGCAATAAATTGTCCGAAATGGAAAATTGTTTCCCTTGCAGTGATCCAGATTAATGGGAATCCAAAAACTATAAAAGGAACTGTCAATAAAATAAGTTGCGAGTTGGAGAAACGAGTGAAGAGCAGTAAACTAATAAAAAGTTAATCAGATTGCACTGACTCTTATCGTGATACCCTTTGGGTGTGTACGAGAAGTGAACAATTGTATATCGTGGTGAATATTTGTCAATAAAGATTTCTTTATTGGGATTTTGTCTTATTGATTATTGAACACGAGGAGTCGGATCGACAGACCTATTCATCGACGAATATTTATTATCCCAACAAATTTGTTATTTATACATTACTACATTGAAGAATTTTTATGTGGATTTTTGTTTTAATAATATTATCAAGAGTATCTGTTTGAAAAATCAGTATTATAATATTTTAAATACATGAAAAGAGCTGCTAAGTAAAGTTAGTCAATGGAAGAACGTTTATAAGAAACATTGAATTGAAGTCATTTAAACGAGAAAAGATATGAAAAATGATATTCAATTAATAAATAAAAAGTAATTAAATTAATTAATATTTTTAATAATCTAATGAATAACAAATTAATTTTAGACTGTGTTAGTTTATGTTGTTGTTTGATGCGGTTTATTGAATTCCTTATTGATATATTAGTACATTGAAAGATTGTCCTCTGAATTTTTGTTTGAATAATATCCTAAAACATTAGAATTTTTGAATTAATAAAATTTATTAGTTAATTTATTTAATTTAACATTTAATGAATACCAAGAGTAATATAGCTAATAGCGAGGTTTAGCAGTTAATGTTTTAATTGTTTATTTATTTGCTTGCAACTGTCCTGCTTTTTAAAATTTATTTATTTTTTGTTTATGTATTTCATTTATTTTTGCTTTAATTAATGTTTGATGGTAATTTTGATATTTCCTTGCTGTGCATGTTTGTGTTACATTTAGGATCATAACGAGATCAAATTTAATTTAATTTAATATTCATTTTAACTATTAATTTATGGATCTTATCCCAACGTCGATGATGGCATTGTCTTTGTTTCAATGACTTTGAACTACTTCAGTGTCTTTGTTCTGACTTAGAAAAATTTTAACAAATAAAAACAATGACTCATTGTGAGCTCACTTCTACCGACTTCAAATATTTTTAAATGAAAAATAAATAAGAAAACCATATTAAATACGTTTATTAAAAATCTAAAGGGATCTGGAGAATAACCTATAGAAAAATTAAACTATTAATCAAGAAAAATGAAGTCCATATTTTGTAGGTTTTCCCAAAATAAATCGATTAAGTAACAATGGTGATCTGAGGGATATTCCTTTGTCAAAACATATAAACTGCCCGCGGTGTAGTAATTTGATTAGAGCTCTTACGACGCTAGTTGCCATGACAACTAGAAGGAATTTCGATCCCAAAAATAAAATTTGTTTTCTAATCTAATATTTTTTTCTGGGATTTTACCGAATTTTATCATTGTTGTTACTTAACTATGATTTTAAATTGAACTTTCTCTTACTACATAACGCGATCATTTTCATTCATGACTATTGCGATCACCTTTATTATCTCATTTTAATAAACGGTTCCCAATATGCTCTCCATTCGCCATTTGAGTTGTCCTTTAACATTAGTGCGGATGACCAATTTGAGTTGAAGTATTGTATTATTTGGTTTTCTAGAAGGTCATTGAATATTTTCTTTGTTATGTTTAGGTTTTTATTGTTTAGTTGTCTGACCTTTGCATAAACTGGGTTTCCATTTGTTATTATTGCGTGTTTTGTTATGCACTTAATTGTCTTTTCCGCAGCTATTGAAAGAGAGATGATGATGCAAAAACTTATATCAACAAGATCAAAAAATGTGTCCCAAAGATCTTGAAGTACAAATTAACAATGTCAAAGTTGACATCTTTCTTTCTAAAACATTGCCTTGACAACGAAGAAGAAAAATGTGAAATAAAACTTGTTGTTTTAATCTTCTTAAAATATCTATAAAAGATTAGTAATATAGACACTATTTATGAATCAATTGAGTAACCATTAAAACGCCGAATTCTTTAAATTCTTTACACGTAGTCATTTTTTTCGTCTAATCTTTCATTTGTAACTATTTTATAATTTCAAGATTGAGATTTTGATAGTATTATATAACAAAAAAGGTAAATAGTTCAGCCTGTCAAATGACAGGTTGTAGTAGTTAAAATGGACAACATATTTTTTTGTATGTACGTTTTAAACAAATTCGTGAATTTTGATGGTGGTATAATAACGTCGTGTTTAGAAAATTTTAAACAAAATCTTATAAACGGTTATTTGACCGGTCGTTGTAGGTTTAGTGTTAAATAACGATGTAACAGATCTAATAACCTATATAGAGTGATGTAACGTTTTGTGGCCTTGTGCAGAAACTTTGCATATTTAATAATATAGGTTGTTATTTTCGCCTTTCCAATTACATTTGTGTTTAAACTGTACTGGATAAATGAATTTTAAACTTTTATTTTTTTGTTCAGTTTGTGGTATTTTTTTGCTACTGGAGAAGTTTTTGTAGTGTTTTTAAGATTTAGATTTTTCAAACACAGTGAGCCAGGGCGATATATATATATATATATATATATATATATATATATATAATATGAGGAACTAGTCAATTAATATAAATCAATGAACAGATTTGAAAACGGCAAATAATTGAAATATCCAATTTAAACAAAGGCTTACCATAACAAAGGAATCATATAAAAATATGGCCAATTTAATGATAACTGTGATCTACATCGAGAGTTTATTAACTACATGAAACGCAATTTTAATTAGATCTTCATTTGAATTTTGCGCTAGATTTTTATTGGACGATTTCAACATATTTATTAGTTAATAATATTTACTCGTTATTTGAAATAAACTAAAACATTTCTGTGAATTTCAGAATTCTGAATCGGTTGTTAAAGGTTAGACTTTATAATACAATATATTTTGTCATTTAATGGTAATAATTTATAACTTAATTGCGTTTTATTTTAATTTCATTATGTTAATTTAATATTTTAATTTTTAATTGTATAAAAATTTTTTAAAAAATCTTATTCGAAATTTGTAAAAAATATGCTAGATCTTATTAAACTTATTTTCGATAAAAAAATGGAAACAATATTTCCAAATAAATAATAAAATAAGCTTGATAGCAATTTTATTAAAAGAAAGTGCCACTCAAACACTCTTTACGATATATTTCCACAGATTAACTTGCATCTTCAAGTACAAAAACAATTTACATATTTTAAACAAATTATTATTAGTAGTAGATAGATATGTCACCGCTAGACCATGTCACCGCTGGACCACATACCCCCTCCCCCCACCCCCCCCCGGGAAAAATTTTTTTTGCGCTAAGTCCAAAAGTACACATTTTTTAAAAGTACAAAAAATTTTTAAACAAAGACAATGACTCATTCAAGGTCATTGGATGACTCATCAAAAGTTTAAAACAAAGACCATGACTCATTCAAGGTCATAGGATGACTCATCATATGTTTTCAAGGTCATTGGATGACTCATCAAAATTTTTAAACAAAGACCATGACTCATTCAAGGTCATTGGATGACTCATCATATTGTTTCAAGGTCATTGAAACAAAGACCATGACTCATACAATTTTTTTTTCAAAATTTTTTCTATGTTGAAAAGTACATATATTTTCAAGGTCATTCAAAAAATTTTTCAAAATTTTTTCTATGTTTAAAAGTACACGATTTCCTATGTCACCGCTGGACCAAAAAAGATAGAATATTTTTCGAAATTTTTTCAAAATTTTTTCTATGTTTAAAAGTACAAATATTTTTTCAACATCATTTAAAAGTAGGTCAAGGTCATTCAAATTTTTTTTTTTTTTTTCAAAATTTTTTCTATGTTGAAAAGTACATATATTTTCAAGGTCATTCAAAAAATTTTTCAAAAATTTTTCTATGTTTAAAAGTACACGATTTCCTATGTCACCGCTGGACCAAAAAAGATAGAATATTTTTCGAAATTTTTTCGAAATTTTTTCTATGTTTAAAAGTACAAATATTTTTTCAAGGTCATTCAAAATATTTTTCAAAAATTTTTCTATGTTTAAAAGTACACGATTTCCTATGTCACCGCTAGACCAAAAAAGATAGAATATTTTTCGAAATTTTTTCAAAATTTTTTCTATGTTTAAAAGTACATATATTTTCAAGGTCATTCAAAAAATTTTTCAAAAATTTTTCTATGTTTAAAAGTACACGATTTCCTATGTCACCGCTAGACCAAAAAAGATAGAATATTTTTCGAAATTTTTTCAAAAATTTTTCTATGTTTAAAAGTACACAATTTCCTATGTCACCGCTGGACCAAAAAAGATAGAATATTTTTCGAAATTTTTTCAAAAATTTTTCTATGTTGAAAAGTACATATATTTTTCAAGGTCACGGATTTTTTAATCATTTTTAATTATAATATATCTACTTACTTTTATAAGTAGTATATATTTTGTAAATTTAATTTTATTATTATTTTTTATAAATATTATTATTTTTATTATTATTATTATTACTATTATTATTATTATTACTATTTTTATTATTATTATTATTACTATTTTTATTATTATTATTAATATTATTATTATTATTAATATTATTATATTTATTATTATTATTATTTTTTATAAATATTATTATTTTTATTATTATTTTTATAAATATTATTATTATTATATATTGAAAACCGAGACATATACAACAAATTTATTATAAAGAGACAATTCTACTATAGTAGTATTGTCTAAGAGCTTTATTCAAAGCCCATTCCACATACTTCCGATATCGGGCGGCGCAGCAATGACATCCATCACCACAAGGGTATTCGGGTTCCATATCTTTTGACAAATTGTTTTGTTCGATATCCCATAGGAACTCATCTATTACAGTAAATATCCATATTGATGTATGATTGAATATCAAGTCTGGAATTATTGATGCTGGCTTATCCATGATTCCATGTATTTCTGGATAATAGAATTGCAGACGTTCTTTAATAACTTTAAAATAATCATCTAAAAGCAAGTAATAATAATAATAATATTAATAATAAATTACCGTAATGTTTAATTTCATTCATAGCTTGAACTGCGCTCGGTACAACCATTTTAATGATAAAAAATGAAATAACAATTACTTTTATACTAATTTAGAGACACACACACACACATCTTTAGCTATAAACAATAAATATTAATTTATATAGATTTGAAAATGATTAAAGAAATTTTAATAATATTATTAGTTTTTAATATGGCCAACTCAATTGTTGTAACCGTTCAAGGTAAAAATTCAACAAGATGTGTATGTCCTGATACAGCAGTATTGATGGATATTTTGTATATGATAGATAGGCCTAGATATTTGAAAACTCCAGTCAAAAGATTATCTGAAAGAATGAGTAATTTAGAATTCCGATTTGAACATACTTATGAGACTTTAAAAAGAGCTAAAAACGAATTATATGATGATATTATATATCTAAATAAGACCATTGGTACTATCAAAAATGAATTAAGAAAATCAGTATTAGAATTGAAAGAAAATCGTAAACTTAATGAAAAAATGATGAATCAAGTTCAATATAGTATAAAATTTTATTCTAATAAAACAACTGATCAGTTCAATCGTATAATGAAATTACAACAACAACAACCGGTTAACAGTGGTGGCAACAACTTGAAAGAAGTTAACAGTGCCAACAAATCATCATTGCCATTTCCATTATATATTTTTACATATTTTCTTAGTATTACATGATTCTGATTGGTCGAATATAGTATAAATAAGCTTACACTTTCAAATATTTTTATAAAATGCCAGAAACTAAATTTTTTATAACTTTGTTGAATGAGCTGGTCTCTAATAATAGAGAAGAAGATAAAATCATTAAAAACATGAAATTTATGGTAAACCGTACCGAGAAAATCGTTGAAGACATCCCATTCGATTATGAAAAAATTCTCAATTTGCCACCATTGGAGAGAAAGAAGGCATTCCAATCAATATTTAGTTACATGTTTGATGAAAATAATAAATGGATGCGAATAATAGTAGGATTAATGTACATGAAACACATGATATTAAAATCTGGATCCGACTATGAAAATTATTTCCAATGGTCTATAGAGGTATATTACTTTATATTGTTATTAATTTATTATTATTTAGGTGATAGAAACAAAAATTGATCCGTGGGTAGAATCAAACGGTGGATGGACAGCTATTATTCAAGTTGCCGCAGAAGCCAAACGCTCTGATATTTATATCGAGAATTGCAAATTTTTATTAAAACTATTCACTGGAGTATCTGTTTTATATTTATGTAACAAGGTTTATCATAGATTTTAATAAATATTTCTTTGTTATTATTATTAATAAAAAACTACATTTTTAAAGATTTATTGATTATTACATGTACATTGTTCATCTCCACAATATTCAATCATAATATTTTCTATAACATGATCAATACAATTCTTAAATTCGGTAGGCTCATCTTTTTCGGTAGCTTCTTCAACATCATTAATATTTTCTTCAGTATCTTCAGTATCCTCAATAATTTCTTCAGAATCATTAATAATTTCAGTATCTCCATCATTAACAATTTCATCACTCTGACATTCAGATTCGCAATCCGATTCTTTACTCAATGCTTCAACTAGAGTCAACATATCTCTAATTTTTACACCGGTTATTTCTTCAAGTTTATCAAACAAAAAGTTTATTAAATATTCTAAACGAAAATTAATTAATTATTTTATATTTTATATTTTACCTTTTTCAGACATCATTTTAAAACTATTTTAAAACTACTTATAATTTTGTTTATAGAATAACAAAGAAACATTAATACATTTATTAAACACTAAACACTAAAATAACTGTGAAAGTCTAGCAGTAACAATTTTCCAGATTGGAGAAAGCACATCATTTTGATCAGCTTATATCCTTGGATTGTTATTGTTAAATACCAGTTTTCCTGTTCTTTGAAACCTATTTCTGTAAATGCATCATAATATTTGGTATATTGACTCGTGAAGAAAGCATTTTCATTGCATTTTAAATTGGAATTGATCTTTTTGAACATATTATCAATATCCTTGATATCTAACATTGATAGAGTGCCAGCGAGAGATTGAAATTGAGTCTTATTGAGTTTGACCGGATTTGCCAATTGCATATTAATAGGCTCCTTTAAAAAATACATTTTATAATTGTGGAACATCTGAACTGGTTGGACGCTTATTTTCTTGGTCATGTTTGATTTATGATTTTTATAAGGTGGTGACGCACTTTTATACCCTTGACAGATACTGATTAACCAATCAGAATCGTGCATGTTAAGTGCATAATAATTGCATGTTAAGTGCGTGACTGTATGTATATTAACCCGTTGAGTTTTATGATTTTACACATATCATCTATATAAAATGTATTATTATTATTACTATTATTACTATTATTATTATTATTATTATTATTATTATTATTATTATTACTATTATTATTATTACTATACTAATAAAATTACTATTATAATTATTATTATTATTATTACCAAAACTACCAAAAATAAAACTATTACTATTATTAATATTATTACCAAAACAATAAAACTATTATTACCAACACTAACAAAACAAAAAATAAAATTCAAAACATTTATTTTCGAAAAAGTTGGTATTTCGAAGAATTTCTAACTGATTTTGCCAGGCACCATTCCACATAGCGCTGGTATCGAAAATCGCAGCAGCTACAACCCAGAATACAAGGGTATTCGGGTTCCATCTCCTTTGGTCTTCTGTCAAGCTTAATATCCCATAGAGCTTGATCAATTATGTTAAAAATCCATATGTTGGTGGTTGTATAGACCAAATCTGGAATTACTGATTCAGGCTGGTCTTTGACTATTGCTCTGAGTTGAGGATAGAAGAAGAATAACCTTTCCAGTAATACGGCCTGATATTTATCTGGAAACATATATATTAATATTAATAAATAATAAATAATAAATTTACCATAATTTTCGATCTCTTTTTTGCTTAATTTTGTGCTTGAAGTATTTTCCATTTTAAAAATGAAATAAAATGAATAAGCAATTTGTTTTAATCAATCATTAGCCAATCAGATATCGACCAATCCGGTGATTTCATTTTGTATGTCACAAACAATATTTTTGTACTCTAGATTTCGCACCCCTAATATAACTATTTTGCCACTAGCAAACACGTTAACACACATTGGGTTGTATTTTAAAAGCCTCAATGCAGGAAATAATTCTGGCTCGAACATACAAAGACATTTTGTTGACATGCTGTATAGATTGATAGATTGTCCCATATCCATGGTAACTGTAATTGACTGTATTTTAAGATCCTTTATTCTATATTGTAATTTATTGACATCTAAAGGTTTCTTGCATCCCATGATTCTGCATTTGCCGGATTTGAAAAATATTATAGGATATTTTCCACTCCTATCTACAATTTGCTGGGGTTTACCATTTGGAAACGTCATTTTTGATACATCGAAAGTTCCTTTATAATTTATATTTGATAACATAATTAAACAATAATGAAATATTAAGCTATATATATATGAGTTTTTAGGAAGAGTTCATTAAATCATATAATATAAACAAAAACCTATAATTATACAAATTAATAATGGACTTAAGAAATGATGCTGTATATCAAATCGTCGGCCCAAGTGGTAGTGGTAAAACTATGTTTGTATGTAAATTACTGAAATCTAATTTATTTCAAACCAAATTCAACAAAATTTATTGGCATAGGGGTGCAGATGAAGAACATGGATTAACTCAGGATAATTTCTGTAAATTGAAAAACATGAAAATAGTAAAGGGTTTCGATAAAAACTGGTCAAGTCGTTTAAGAAAAGGTGATGTCATCATTATTGATGATTTGTATCAGGAAGCTAATAAAGAAAAGGATTTTAATAATTTATTCACAAAAATCAGTAGACATGTTGGTGTTACTGTGATCTTTATTACTCAAAATCTATTTCACCAGGGTGGTGCACATCGAACAAGGAATTTAAATGTTCAATATTTAGTTATTTTCAAGAATCCTAGAGATGCAACAGTTATTGATTTTCTTGCTCGACAAGCATACCCTAATAATCGTAATTTTCTTATCAGTGCATTTCAAGATGCTACAAAATCACCACATGGATATATATTTCTTGATTTCACACAACAATGTAACGATGATTTACGGGTAAAAACAGATATTTTCAATAAAGAAGGTGCCATGGTATATAAACAAAGTTGAAAACTTTAACATGTAAAAATGTTTATGAAATCCAGGCTTAAAAATATCCGAAAACTTAGACAAAGTATTAAAAAGACTATAAAGAAGCGTTTTCCACCAAAAACTAGTTATACACCATCTAAAAAACTAATAACCGAGAATTACCCTGCAATGAATCTTATTTCGAAAAACATTATTAAAAAGAGTAAGAAAACAGATAAAATTGTAAAAAATCATAGGAGTTTCCCATATTTTAATGCATTGTTAAAGGCCTCGAGTATGAAAAGAATGTCTATTTTACAATCATTTCCAACTTTTGTTGTCGATGATTTACTCAAAATTCTATTAAAAGTAGTCAGAGGTAAAATTAAAATAAGTAATTCTAAAAAACTAGTATTGAATAAACATCGTAAGCCTTTGTTATCGCTAGTAAATAATAAAAATCGTAAGCAAATGAGAAAAATCATATATAAACAACAAGGTGGTTTTATCGGAGCAATGTTACCATTAGCATTATCATTATTATCACAATAAACGATGGGTCAATCATTACCTAATGTTAAATTAAAATTTAAATCATCTTGTTGTAATGGAGAAGATTTGGACGAACCCAGAAGACGAGGCAGGTTTCGGTGGAGTGGCAAAGTTAAAGAAAAGAGTCCCAAATTCGAAAAAGGAAACGCAAAAGTGGTTGTCAGATCAGCTTGCGTACAGTTTAAACAAACCGATGCGGAAAAGATTTCCAACGAGAGCTTATAAGACATTCGGAATTAATGATTTATGGCAAACGGATTTGATGGAGATGATACCGTATTCGAAGATTAACAAGGGTTATAAATATATTTTAACATGTATTGATGTTTTCAGTCGTTTTGCTCGCGGTGTACCAACAAAGACAAAATCTGCAGAGGAAATATCTAAAGCAATTAACTCAATGTTTAAAAATGGACATCCAGACAATTTGCAAACCGATTTAGGTATTATTATTATTATTATTATTATTATTATTATTATTATTATTATAGGCAAGGAGTTTTACAATAGTAAAGTTAAGCAAATCCTGGATCGGCTCAAAATAAATCATTATTCTGTACATTCTCAATACAAAGCCGCACATGTTGAAAGATTTAACCGGACATTGAGGGATAGATTGAAGAAATATTTCGTGCATCAAGGTAATAAAATATGGATAAATGTATTACCGAAAATACTTGTTAGTTATAATAATTCATCGCATCGAGGTCTGAATGGTTTGAGACCCGTTGATATCAGCTCAAAAACACGAGTGCAGTCTAAGAAAGTTACTATTACAAAACCAAAATATAAAGTTGGTGATCACGTTAGAATTAGTAAAATATCTGCTTCACCTTTCATCAAAAATTTCGATAGTAATTGGAGTGATGAGGTATTTCAAATTACTAAAATTAATACTAAACAGAGTCCTGTAATGTATGTTATTAAAGATAGTGATAACAATTTAATACAAGGGAAATTCTATGAACAGGAATTACAAGTTATTTCCAAACCTACAGTGTTCAGAATTCAGAAAATATTGAAAACTAAAATGGTGGGTAAGGATAAACAATACTATGTCAAATGGCATGGATATCAAAAACCCTCGTGGATATCATCAAAAGACCTAGTAAAATGAGTTTTTATACAATTTTACCTAGCAATAGTTGCCCACTAATCCATCCGGAAAATCAAGCGAGTAAATTTATGGTTAATCTTCAAAATCCTATGTATTTACATGGAAATTGGGAAGTTGCTTTGCAAGACTTTACATTTGTGTACAATACATTCCCATTTTATAGTCATTGTAAAATCGGTTACAAGAAACGTGTTCCCAAAACATGTAGTGGTATTTTCACAATCAATAATTTTGAACGATATTGTCATATTCCGAATCAGATTTTAGATGAAAATAGTGGCATGTTTTTTAAAGATGGATTGAATGTTAGTTGTGATTTTAGCCCATTTACAATAAAGTTTGAAAGTATTGAGGATGCCAAGCGAATGGGTAGTGATAAGATTAACATAGTTGTTCCTGGTACTGAATACCAAATACGTTTCAAAACATTTGATGAGAAAAGTGTAACGATCGAAAACATCAAAATATCTGTATCATATATTAATGAGGTGGAAGAGACATTTACATTTACTAATGATTTATATATTGAAACCCTTGAAGAATTACATAAATATATTTCATTCAATTGTTTACATATATTTAAAACTATTGAATTTGTTAAAGATGGAATATGTAAATTCAGTCTGAATAATAATATTTGTGAAGTTACATTTGATAAGAATTTGGCTAATACATTGGGATTAGATAAGCAAACATATAGGCAAGTGCTTTTGGTGTACGCAAACCAAAACTAATAAAACTTCATAGGCAAATGTTCATATATACTAACATCATCGATCCTATAATTGTTGGTGATTCTTTGGTTCCTCTATTGAAATCTGTTTGGGTTGATAAACATGACCAGGATGAAGTTGTCAATATAAATATCGATAATCCCATGTACTTACCGGTATCAACATCATGTATAAACAATATAGAAATAAATATTCGTGATGATAGTGGTAAATTTATTGAATTTAGTAAAGATACAAAAACTCATTTGACATTACATTTTCGTAAATTAGATGGCCAATAACGATATTATTAGTATGTATAGTGGTAGCCAAAGTGGTGGCGAATTACCATATTTTATTGGTAAACAGTATGGATCAGGTTGGTTGAGAACAATTGGTAGATTTGCACTTCCTATTCTTAAACGCCTTGGTCGTTTTGGTATGAAAACTGCTAAAGATGTGATAATGAATGAGCAGAAATATTACCATCTCTGAAATCAAATGCATTATCCGAGTTAGGGAAAGTTGCAGGTATGTTTGATAAACAGGAAGCACCGGCTCAAAAACGTAAAAGACATCATAAACATATAAACAAACGAATGAAAGGCCATGGAACTATATTTCAAAAATGATTTGTGGTAAATCTGAATTGTGCTTATTTGATAGACCATCTCCCCAGGCGGTAATTGAAATGGGGGCCTTTGAAGATGTATTCCCGATGAATTCTATTATGGATAGTAGAACTGATATTGAATTTTATATTAATGGTTCCCAAACTGAATATCTAGATTTGAACGATACATTGTTAACTGTTCAGGTCAAAGTTGTAGATAAAGATAGAAAACCGTTGGGTGAACCTAGTGATGTTATACCAAACAATTTCTTGTTTCATACGCTTTTTAAAGATGCAGTTCTCGGATTTAATAATATCAAGATTGAGGGTGGTAACAGTACATATATTCACAAAGCTCTAATAGAAACTATTATAAATTACAATAGTGATACTAAAAATACATGTTTAACTCCTATGGGTTATGGTAGTGATGACGATAGGAAAAAGTGGATTAAAGGTTCGAAATTATTTACCATGTGCTCATCATTACAACTCGATTTTATGGATCAACCGAAATATTTACTCCCAGGTGTTAATGTACACATTAGATTGAAAAGATCTGATTCAGCATTATCACTAACAAGTGCCACCACCGCACCAATTCTTCAATTAGTTGATGCAAAATTATTAGTGAGAAGAGTTTGGGTTGAGCCCTCTGTATTAGCCGGTCATCAATTGGGGCTTAATTCTAAGCATGCAATATATCCATTGAAAACAAAGGAAATTGTTCAATTTGCAATTGCTAAAGGTTCAGCTTCTTTCTATAAGGAACAAATATTTGGAGATAGAAGAATGCCCAACTTTATATTGGTAACATTTCAAAGTGAATCTCAATATAATGGATCATACTTAACATCGTGCTCAATTTTCAAAAATTTTGGTGTAACATCGCTAACTTTATCGAAAAATAGTAATTATAGAGAAACATATACTCAAGATTTCGAAAATGATAATTATTGTGCTACATATATGCAGAGTATAGTGAGAAATATGGGTTATTTGGATAAAAACCTTAATTGTGGAATAACTCTTGAAGATTTTAAAAGCAAATATCCATTCTTTACATTTGTTTTGGCACCCGATTTTGATTTAAATCAGAGTCAATTACCTCAAAATGGAAATTTACGATTAGATATAAAGTTTTCTAAAGCTACAACTGAACCGGTACATGTTGTAATATATGGCGTATTTGAAAATGAGGTTCAAATAACTGCAAACAGAACAGTGTTGGTTTGAACAGAGTTCAAACATTATTAGTTTGAAAATGTTGGTATAAATGTATAGATAATATAGGATAATTTGTCATGGAGTAAGTTTTTCATGTATTATTAATATTATTGATGTAGTTCTGTTCAGGTCTATCGAATTGGAAAACAAATACTAGGACATGAATTTTTAGGGGTATTTCCTCTTGATAAAATTCCATATTTACGTAATAATCAAGCCATAATCGTCAATACTCAATCATCTCATCTCGGTGGAGAACATTGGTTAGCAATATATATGAAACCTAGCAAGATATTTGTATTTGATCCTATGGGTTTCTATTATCCGGCTTTAATGGTATCGAAACTGCAAACAATGGGTAAACCTATTGTCTATAATAAAACTATGTATCAAAAACCATGGACCTTAACATGTGGTCAACATTGTTTAGCTTGGTTATTAGCCAAGCGATTTGATGTATAATAAATGTATTAATGTTTATTGTTATGTTTTAACTATTAATATTTTTTATTTATTATTATTATTATTATTATTATTATTTTTATTATTATTAATAATATTATTATGTTTTTAATTAATTAATGTTAACAAAGGCATTGCATGATAAGTGCGTGATCACAAAGACAGTGCATGATAATTTATCATCACATGATAAGTGCATGCATACACAAAATTGAATAAAGAAAACACATACAAACTCAATGTATGTGATTTACAAAGAACGCATGCAGTCACAGTGTAGACTGCATGTGTTTTACAAAGAAAACATGTCTAAAAATCTCTCACCTATATGTGTGTATTGATTAATGTGATTGGCTAAATCCTGAAAATATTATTCTCTTTATAAACATTGACAAATGTAGAATTTGTCACAATTATTTCAAAATTTTACTCGCGGGATTTCAAAAATATAATCAAGATGGAAAACGATAGTATTTTAAGAAAATTATTGGCGGAGGGAAACGGTAAGTTTTTTATTTTATTATTTCCTTTATTTATTTATTATTAAGGTACATTTAATTGGTATGATGTCACAGAAAAAGATAACGAAGTTATTATAATCGAGGATAGTGGTAAATTTATTTATTAAATTATTAATTTATTATTATTATTGTTTTAGATGTTATTGTAACACCGACGGAAATCATTGTTATCAGTGATAGCGAAGATGAAATCGATCATGGTAAATTTTTATTTTATTTTTATTATTTTTAAAACCATTTTAGTAGATTTGGATGGAGATGAAAATGCTGATGCCCCCGTTTCTGGGGAAGATATGGATACCCGCAATTATGCCCCCGTTTCTGGTGAAGATATGGATACCCACAATTATGCCCCCGTTTCTGGGGATGCCCCCGTTTCTGGGGAAGATATCGATGCATCCGTTTCTGGTGAAGACAGCTCTACAGATGATGATAAATGTGAGTTTTTTATTTATTTTTATTTTTAATAAAATGTTATTATTATTAACAGTTGTTTTTATTTAATCCATTTGGATTAAATAATAATAAATGTTAATAATTGATAAAAAACTTTTATTGTAAACTTTTATTAAAAACTTTTATTGAAAAATATATTGAATACTTTATTGAAAACTTTTATTGAAAACATATATTTAAATTTATTATTGACAAATTTATTGAAAACACATATTGAATACTTTTATTGAAAATTATATTGAAAATTATATTGAATACTTTATTGAAAACTTTTATTGAAAATTTTATTGAAAAATTATATTGAATACTTTATTGAAAACACATATTGAATACTTTTATTGAAAATTTTATTGAAAATTATATTGAATACTTTATTGAAACTTTTATTGAAAATTATATTGAAAACATATATTTAAATTTATTATTTTTAACAGGCAAATTATATCCAAAGTACTGCATCTCTTCAGCGTGTCATTCTTTAGAATGCCATGCTGAAATGAAGCGATACTATGGACAAAAATTTTATGGCATCAAGTTTTTTATATGCCCTAAATGCGAGACTGCCCAGGATGTAAAATATTTAGTTTTTTATAAGGATCACTCTTCCCACTTAAATCAATTCACTTTAAATAAAAAGGCTCTTCTACGGAAAATAATGAAAGAAAAAATAATAACAGAAAAAATAATAAAAATAGTAAAAATAATGACAATAATGACAATAATGACAATAATGACAATAATAATAATAATAATAATAATAATAATAATAATAATAATAATAATAATAATATGTCGAGACGTAATAACAACAATAATACATCGAAACACAATAATAATAATATGTCGAGACGTAATAACAACAATAATACATCGAAACATAATAATAATAGTAATAATAACAATACGTCGAAACATAATAAACGACCTGCTGCAAATATCCAGTGTGTTCCCTCTAAACTTAAAAGGGTTGAAATCATCATTAGCGATGATGAAGAAATTATCATTAGTGATGATGAAGAAATCATCATTAACGATAATCAAATAGGAGGTTCGATCAATATCGATAATGAACCCGAAATAAGGTCAGATTTAAATGGGACTCATAAAAGTATTAGATTTGATGTAGAACGTCAGAATCTAATACAAATCTCATTAACAAATAAAATAGTTAATAGATTAAAATATGAAATTAACCAAATGGGGTCGGTTAAAATACAATTCACCATTCTTATACAATTTGAAAAAGATGGTGAAATAAAAGACAACTTCTTTAGTAATAAGGCAGAACTTTTCTCAGATAATTTTCTGCTTGATGGTATTACTAAATTAAATAATAAAATAGAAAGATTCACATATTTAGGGAGCGGATGGCGGTTGTTAAAATCAAAGAGATTGATTTTATATTAACAAAGTATTTCCCTATAAATAGACTAGCTGGCCATAGTTATATCCCAACACCGAAATCTTTATCTGGCAAAAAAGCTATAGTTAACGTTCAAAACACTGACCATCACTGTTTTATATATAGTATATTAGCCCTTTTAAAACGAAGTGTAGTTCGCACCCATAGAAACAGAGTTTCTTCTTATGAGAATTATTTGGACGAATTAAATTTTGACCCATTGACGATTGTCCTATGAGACTCTGTAATATTCCCAAGTTCGAAAGAAAGAACAAGGACTTAAATCTGGCTATAAATGTTTTGACTTTTAACGAAAAACCGTCTAAAACTCTAGATGATATAAACTATATCCCCCATCATCCGCATTTAGATATAATTCACCGGTCCAAGGTTACTGACGGTACACCTATTTATTTACTTCTTTTGGAGGACGGTGATAATTATCACTATACAGCTGTTTTTGATTTAAATAAATTAATGAACTGCCATGCGACTACATCTTGCAATGTGCAAATCTCTGTTCATTGGTGTCCCATTGTCTTAACAGCTTTAGATTAAAACCTGCATTTGACGCCACGTTGCCTTGTGCAGTAAAAATCAAACAGGCACTACCCTTTATACTTTGCCTAAAAATAAATATTTAAAATTTACAAATTTCGCAAAATCTATTACCCCGCCATTCGTAATTTATGCGGATTTTGAGTCAATTTTACCACTGGATATAAGGCATCATCAAATACATATGCCGATAGCAGCAGGTCTATTATTAATTAACAACTACACAAACACAAAACAATATTTTAATTTTATTGGCGATGATTGCGTTTTGGCGTTTTTAAAAAAGATTGATGAAATCGCTCTTTCGATTGTCTTGCCATATTATGAGGTTCATTGTCAAAAACCTATAGGACCACTTTCTTTTAAGGAGGACCGAGAGTTCAAGGATTGTCGCACATGTTATCTGTGTAAAAAGTTTATTAGGGATAAAGTTAAGGATCATTGTCATTTCTCAGGTAAGTATTTAGGGGCTGCTTGTATGAAGTGTAATGTTTCTCGACGAATCCAGAAACAATTACCTGTGGTTTTCCATAATTTGAGGGGATATGATCTCCATCATATTTTAAAGTATGGTCTAAATAATTTTTCTTCTTGGGAATTAAATATTATTCCGACCACTACCGAAAAATTTATCTCCCTCATCGCATACATTAATAAATTGCCTGTTCGTTTTATAGACAGCATGCAATTTATTAATTCATCTTTAGCAAAAGCGGTTAAGACACTTACTGATTTGCCTTTAACTGATTCTGTTTTTGATGGTGCAATTGTTAGAGCCAAGGCTATTTTCCCTTATGACTTTGCGAAATCTCTTGAGGTTCTTGAATCGACGACTGAATTGCCTCCTATTTGGGGTTCTGTATCTGTTGATGAATATGCTACAGCCCAACAAATTTGGACACAGCAAAATTGCGAGACAATGCTAGATTACATGCTAACCTACTTAAAATTAGACGTATTCCTTCTTGCAGATTATTTTCAGCAATTTCGCGCAAAAGCAATTGCTTATAATACTCTAGAACCTCTTAATTTTTATGGAATTCCTGGTATGTCATGGGCGTCAGCTCTCATGACATTACAGGAACCCATAGAACTTTTGCAGGACATGGAAATGTTTAATTTCTATGAGGGAGGAATACGGGTGGGTTAACATTTGTTAACAAACATTATGTCGCAAGTTCTGAGGATACAGAACTCTTGTATATAGATATAAATAATTTGTATGGTTGGGCACTTAGCCAATATCTTCCGTATGCTGATTTTGTTTGGGTGTATGATGGTTTGGATGATGTATTGAATGAGTGTATGAATGTTGCGGATATTGAAATCCTTCCATATGGATATACTATGGAAGTTGATATTGATATCCCTGATTATTTACATAATTTTTTGAATGATTTTCCGATTGGGCCGGAAAAGATGTGTCCACCGAATTCTAAAGTTGAGAAGTTGATGCTCACGCATTGGCCAAAAAAGAACCATGTTCTTCATTGGCGACTTCTCAGGCTTTATCTTTCTCTCGGTGTGAATGTTGTTAAAGTTCATCGCGCAATTAAATTCAAGCAAGCACCTATATTTCATGCATACATAGACAAAAACACAAAATTAAGAGCTCAAAGTACTAGCGAGCTATATAGGGACTTGTTTAAACTTTATAATAATAGTTTGTACGGAAAGTCAGTCGAAAACCTTAAAAAACGGATGAATTTGAGGCTATGCAATTCTGATGAAAAGATGATTGTATATGCCTCAAAACCGACTTTCAGAAAATCTATCATAATTGATGATAATCTGATTGCTACTCATCTGAATAAGGATTCGATATGTTTAGACAGGCCTAGTTATATCGGACAAACAGTTCTAGACCTGTCTAAACTTAGAATGTACGAATTACAATACAAAGAGCTAGCGAAATATCGCGATGAATTTAATTGTGAAATAAATATTGTTGCCGGCGACACGGATTCGTTTTTCCTTGAGGTTAAGCACTGTAGGCTAGACACTCTTTTGCCGGCAATGATAAGAGACAGCCTTCTAGATACATCGAATTACGACCCAGCACATCCTTATACTCGAGGAAATTAGATTCCGTTATCGGAAAATTTAAAGATGAAAGCAAAGGTCTCGGGTATAAGGAGTGGGTTTTCTTAAGACCCAAGTGCTATAGTCTTTTAGGTACAAAAGATTCGATGAGAGCTAAGGGGGTGAAGTTGTTGGGGACAGAGATTGATCACCAGTCATATTTAGACTGTTTTGAAAATGACACTATATTTACGGTGCCTCAAACTAGGATAGGGACGCGGAACCACCAATTATTCACGTTTAAAAATAATAAAATTGCGCTTACCAATAACGACGATAAGCGTAATTGGGTGGGGAAAAATACCAGTCTCGCATTTGGGCACTATTTAGGATTTGATGTCATTGATCAAGTATCTCCAAGCTATCAAGGAACTCACAGTCCAAGCTATGTCAGCTCCTGCTCATATTTCAGTAGAGACATCGATGATATACTTTTATCTGATTAATTTTTTCAAATAAAATGTATTTTACGTTTTATTAGTTATTAATTTAACAATTTGTGTTAATAACAATTTATTTAGAGTTTTTATGAAAATTGGGTCTAGAAAAAACATGATGTTGATAATAATTTATTTAGAGTTTTTATTTATTTTATAATTAATAATTTTTATTTTATGAAAAAATCGAGAGAGAGAGAAAAAAAAAAGGATCGAGAAAACTTGATTTATTGATAATAATATTAACAATTTGGTCTTTGTTTGGTGATAATAATATGTTTTATTTGTTTGTTTTTATTGTTAATAATAATTTTATTATTATTAATTTAGTAATAATGTGTTTTGTTAGTGTTGGTAATAATAGTTTTATTTTGTTGTTAGTTTTATTTTGGTAATAATTTGTTTTATTTGTTTTTTATTATTAATAATAATAATAATAATTTTAATAATAATGTGTTTTATTTGTTTTTTATTAATAAGAGTAATAATAGTAATAAAAATAATAATGTGTTTTATTTGTATATAGTTTTTATTAATTATAGTAACAATATTAATAATAATAATAATAATAATAATAATAATAATAACAATAATAATTATAATAATAATAATAATCTTATATAAAATAATAATAAAAATAGTAATAATAATAATAATAATAATAATAGTAATAATAATAAAATAATAATTAAAAAATATATATATATACTACTTATAAAATTAAGTAGTACAATAATAAAAATAATCATTGTAGTAATAGTAATAATAATAATAAAAATAATAATAATAAATATATATATATATATATATACTACTTATAAAAGTAAGTAGTACAATAATAATAATAATAATATTAATAATAATAAAAATAATAATTAAAAAATATATATATACTACTTATAAAAGTAAGTAGTACAATAATAAAAATAATAATATTTTTAAAAATAACAATATTTATAAAAAATAATAATAAAATTAAATTTACAAAATATATACTACTTATAAAAGTAAGTAGATATATTATAATTAAAAATGATTAAAAAATCCGTGACCTTGAAAAAATATTTGTACTTTTCAACATAGAAAAATTTTTGAATGACCTTGAAAATATATGTACTTTTAAACATAGAAAAAATTTTGAAAAAATTTCGAAAAATATTCTATCTTTTTTGGTCCAGCGGTGACATAGGAAATTGTGTACTTTTAAACATAGAAAAATTTTTGAAAAAATTTTTGAATGACCTTGAAAATATATGTACTTTTAAACATAGAAAAAATTTTGGAAAAAAAAAATTTTTGAATGACCTTGACCTACTTTTAAATGACCTTGAAAAAATATTTGTACTTTTAAACAGAAAAAATTTTGAAAAAATTTCGAAAAATATTCTATCTTTTTTGGTCCAGCGGTGACATAGGAAATCGTGTACTTTTAAACATAGAAAAATTTTTGAAAAAATTTTTGAATGACCTTAAAAATATATGTACTTTTAAACATAGAAAAAATTTTGGAAAAAAAAATTTTTGAATGACCTTGACCTACTTTTAAATGACCTTGAAAAAATATTTGTACTTTTAAACAGAAAAAAATTTTGAAAAAATTTCGAAAAATATTCTATCTTTTTTGGTCCAGCGGTGACATAGGAAATCGTGTACTTTTAAACATAGAAAAATTTTTGAAAAAATTTTTGAATGACCTTAAAATATATGTACTTTTAAACATAGAAAAAATTTTGGAAAAAAAAAAAATTTGAATGACCTTGACCTACTTTTAAATGACCTTGAAAAATATTTGTACTTTTAAACATAGAAAAAATTTTGAAAAAATTTCGAAAAATATTCTATCTTTTTTGGTCCAGCGGTGACATAGGAAATCGTGTACTTTTAAACATAGAAAAAATTTTGAAAAAATTTCGAAAAATATTCTATCTTTTTTGGTCCAGCGGTGACATAGGAAATCGTGTACTTTTAAACATAGAAAAATTTTTGAAAAATTTTTTGAATGACCTTGAAAATATATGTACTTTTCAACATAGAAAAAATTTTGAAAAAAAAATTGTATGAGTCATGGTCTTTGTTTCAATGACCTTAAAAAAATATGATGAGTCATCCAATGACCTTGAATGAGTCATGGTCTTTGTTTAAAAATTTTGATGAGTCATCCAATGACCTTGAAAACATATGATGAGTCATCCTATGACCTTGAATGAGTCATGGTCTTTGTTTTAAAATTTTGATGAGTCATCCAATGACCTTGAATGAGTCATTGTCTTTGTTTAAAAATTTTTTGTACTTTTAAAAAATGTGTACTTTTGGACTTAGCGCAAAAAAAAATTTTCCCGGGGGGGGGTGGGGGGAGGGGGTATGTGGTCCAGCGGTGACATGGTCTAGCGGTGACATATCTATCTACTATTAGTTTTATTAACTATTTTAATATGTAAATATTTATATATTATAAGGACTTTTTTGTTTTTCACCTCTATTCTTTATAAGTGACATAATATTTATATACTTTTACACTAATTTTAAAATTATGAAATATAAAACAATTTTCTACTACAATAAAAATTTTAAATTAATATTAAAAATTAAAATGTTGAATGGTTTTACTTAAAATAATAAAAATAAAAATTATCTCTTATAAATATAAATAATTTTAATTAATATAATAAAATAAATATTAAAAATTAAAAAACTTTTAAACAAACAAAAAACATTAGTTTATCACAGTTTTACAAGTATTACATGAAAATTGCTAAACGAGATCTGAACATAATCCAACCGAAGTTATTGATTTTTTAATAAAAATATTGCGTACCTTACACGAATTAGAAACGATATTATAATCTAAATTTCATACCTGTTTACTTAAATTAGATTAAATTTTGGAATAATAAAATAAAATTATAAAAAAATTTTAACCTATAGAAAAAAAGACCTTTGTCTCGAATCTACCAAGGTCCGAGGTTTCCTTTTATCACGAAAGAAGTTATTCTGTAAGAAAAAATAGTTAACTACAAATTAATTTGTTTCATAAATAATGTATTATTTCATCAAACCATAATTTCTATTTCTTTTTTATAATGAAATTCGATGTGGCTAATTCAGGCATACAGACATATAACTTATTAAGAAGTTCATTTCACCCTTGCACAATTCTTTCTCATTTAAGTATCATTTCCATACATTCCCAGAATCAGGTAAATTGCGGTGAAATATATATGTAGTTCTTATTTATATTGCAAATTATATGCCTTCTTGCTCTCACTCCAAATGTACCATTTTCAAAGTATACGTAAAAGCTACTGTCTCTGACAATTTGTTTTAAATTTTGTCAAAAAAAGTATGGAGAATGCGTCTTAAATTTGGATTTTGTGATTAAAAGAATGGTCATGCATCTATTGCTTTCCATGAAAATAATATTGATCACAAAATTTGCATAAAAGTTGGAAAACAAATGCTAAACCCCACGAAGAATCATTTGCTTTTATATTACCAGCTGGAGTTGGAACTAACATAATCGACGAAAACTTCTTTAATACGTTATTTAAAATTTTATTGTTCAGATATTTGATTCACTGAGTGCTGCGGCAGACTCTTGTAGGCTATTCAAAGGCTATTCAATTCTAAGATGGAATGTATGTAGCATAATTCAATATTATAATAGCCTACTGCTGGCTATTAAATGTAAAAAAAACTTATCATAGCAATTAATAGCATTGAGACATTTGTGAATTAATAATCTGTAATTTTATGCATATTTTAATGAAAGTGCAAATTGTAAAAGAAGCTTCTGGGAATGTACTAAGTACTTGAACCCCCTCCATATTGCCCCAATATGTCCTCCTTGTCGAGACCGTTCTTTCTTTTTAATGGACATCTTTTATGGATTTTCTCTTATGGTATTTTATAAAGATCTTGTTAAGAAAATAAATATGATTAAAATAAATGTAATAAAGATATTTTTGAATATAAAAAATGCAACTATTGTCGAGTCTTCAGCAGGTTGCAATGCATATTGCACATGAAAGAAGCAAAAATTGAATATATGAAGAAAAAAGTAAAATTAAAGATTAGTTTATTGCTAGAAAGGAGTTGAATGTAACTAAACCGATATGGACTAAAAATACAGAGGACAATTATACTGGATTCTATAAATCCGAACTAATTTTACAATGTGATATTAAGGGTTAAGGTTCATTAAGCTTTTGTCAATCAACGCTTTGCTCAGTTGTTTGATTATTTTCATCGGAGGTTTTGATTAAATTAATTAATTGAAGAGGTAAAAGCTTTTTCAAGTGATATTTCTGAAGGTGAAATTAAAAGTTTTCGATCGAAAATGATACAAGGACTTTATGAGTTCAATCGAAATCCGAAAATTGCCGATAATTCAAGCTTCAAATGAACAACATTTAATGCAAGTTTCTGAAATTAAGAAAGTTACAGATAAACGAAAAATTATTCAAGACTTCGAGATCGAAGAAAGCCAAACATAATGAGGACGGAAATGCAAATACAGTGAAAAGTTCAATCCACGAGTCAGACGATGTATTTTTTGACAGTGATTAAATCATTAAATCCGATGTACAAAAATGAACCGAACCACACATGCTACTTTGTATGTTTCTTATAATATAATTTATATTATTTCTTTTTATTAATTGTAACGCGATGTATATGAATGTTTTGAAATGAAAAGTTTTGTAAATATTTATTATCACTTTGCTTTTTTCGACTTCAGGGATTCAAGTAGTTAATTCGGTTGCCGGATAATTCGATTTTCTCCCTTAATTCGATTTTTTCGTTAACCTGTTGGAAATTATATTGGAATCAATTGCGATAATTCGACTACCCTTGATAATTCGATCCTGCGATAATATTTTTTCAATAAAAAGTCAAACAAAGTAACCCGGCTAATTTGATTGCGATTATTATTTTAGTTAAAAAAAAGATTTATGTACAACCTTCAAAAAAAATAATGAAAAAAAAAATTCAATATAAAACATTGACCATCAAGGACAAGATAAAAGCAATAAGTGAGATTGAAGAAGGCAGCCAGATTAAGGTTGTAGCTAAAAACTTTGGAGCTCCCCCAAATACTTTTTCAACCATATTTAAGAATAAAGATAATTTAAAAGAAAAGATTAAATAAATTCTGTAATGCTTTCACGCAAAAGATTAAGGCCCGGTAAATTAAAAATAATTGATAAAGACGTGGAAATTTTTGTAAGTGAAACAAAAAGTAATGGTCTTCCTGTAAATGGAAAAATGATCAATGATAAAGCGAAATTGTATGAGATGGCTTTAGTCTGTAATACATTTAATGAGAGTAATGGCTGGTTCAATAAATTTAAAACTTGCTCTGGTTTAAAATGGCGATGTCTTACACGCGACGCGGCAGGATCTGACAAGATAGTCGCAGCAGATTATGTGGAGACGACTTTAAAACAAATTAATAAAGTTTATGATCCGAAGAATATTTTTAATGGAGACGAGACAGCAATTTTTTTTTAAATTTATCCCAGTTAAAACGTTTGCTTTTAAAGGTGACACATGTCAAAAAGGTAAATTTAGTAATGAGAGGGTCACATTGAGGCTCTTAAAATTAGATTGTTATTTCGCGCGTCAGAATAGGAATGTAATATTTTTCTTTGATAATTGTTCCTGTCATAAAAAGAGGTTCAGCTAAAATTGAAAACATTAGGTTGGAATTTTTCCTCCTAATTTGACTGCACTGCTACAACCAATATATATGAGGATCGCACGGTCCTTGAAAGTTCATTACAGTTACGAATTCTTTAAAGAAATGCTGGACTGCGTTGAGAAGAAATTACCAGTAAGAAAGATTTCTCGGTTTTATTGTATTATGAAAGTTTCAATGATTTGGGACACCAAAGTTTCACGGAAAACTAATCAGAATTTCTTTAAAAAAGCAGGATTTTACGATGAAAATTTTCAAGAAGATGATAATAATGTTCAATTAAAAGAACCTGTTGAAATTTCTGAGCGACGATTCAAAACACTTCGTTTGATCACTAGCTTTTTTTTCTTCTGAAAGACGAAGAAGAAATTGAAATAGAAGGACCAAATGATGATTCTCCAATTATAATCAAGCCACCAATAAGCAATTTAGCAGTTCAAGATGGAATAAAAACGCTTAGAAATGTATTTCTGCAGCGCATGTTTGTGCCTACTTTTTTGTTTCAGGTTCCTAATGAAATGGATCAATTCCTAGGTTTAAATTGGGTTTAATATTACTTCTATGTATTAACTTATGCTTTTTATACTTTTCAATAATCAAATTTGTTTGATATTTATCGTAGCATATTTGAGAGTTCTAAATTATTTTATTTTCTATGAAAACGATCCTCTTATATATCATGCATTGACTTGTTCCTTAAAAGAGTGCGCACTCTTTTTTCAAAAAAGCACTCTTTCAAATTTCTGGGTTAATAATAGTAAATTTATAAACAAATTATTTACAATAACATTGTATACCAAAGCACTGATGGGTATTTATTTTAGTTTTTTTCAGTTGTTCATAGAAAAAGTTAAACTAGAAATTAATTAATTTATAAAATTGAATCTGATATTTTCAACTGCCATTTTATAAATTTGTGTGCCAATGTCTCAACTCAATGTTTCACAACTTTGATACTAGAGAATCCGTGCTTCACTATTATAAATGACTGCGTTATTTGCAACACATGTGATGCATCATTTAAGTACAACAATAGAAGATGTATAACAATACTAAAAAAGCACTTAACAACTGCGTATCACATAAGAAATTCATAAGAAATATAATATTCCTAATCGATTCCTTTTCGTTTGTTGAAATCTCCAAGTTTTTTTGGAAAATAAAAAGCACTCCTTGCACTCATTTTTAACCCCGAAAAGCACTCTTTTTTCCGATCCTTAATGATAATATATAATTCATTCAATGACAATATGATTTATAGCCTGAATTTTATTATTTACTTTGATGTCTTTTCTTTAATTTTAGATGTGTTCTTGGGAATTTTTACTTTTGTTTTGATGGCATTTATTTGTTCCGCTACCATTTTAGTGAAATTGAAGATTGCAAATCCAAGCCCCAAGAAAAACATGTAAAATTTTATTTATTTATTATGATAAGCATTCTTCATTCTGTTAGGGTATTACAAAAAAAGGACAGTAAAATCAATAAAACACAAAAATGATAAAAGTGCAACATTAATTAAAAAATTTACAAAAATTAGAAAGTAGTATTGATCGGGAGAAATTGGTATGGTTGAACGCCAAATTGAGAGACGAGTCCAGAAATAATAATAAAAATTTAGGGAGGGCTCCCCAGAAAATAATATAAGACAAAAAAAGAAATTAATTAAAAAAATTAATTACTAATGGGAAGCTCGAGGCAATGGGAAACCCAAGAGATGAGGAAAACCCGGCATGTAGACGGAATAAAAAAAATGGTAAATTGGCCTAAACAATATTAAATGGGCGCCACTGATCTATGGAGAGGTAATTATTTCCTAATTTGTAATTTAGTAATGGAGCAAACGTTGTTGACAAATGTCGGCTAAGGTGGTCTGTGGGAAGTAATTATTTTTAATAATTTAATAATGTAGCAAATGTTGTTGACAATCGTCTGAAAACAGTCTGAGCAGGAGTTTAAAAGGAAAATGGAAAAACACGAAAGGTCCAATGGTCGAAGCAAACGAGTAGTGTAGTCAGGTCAGTAGAAGAATCTAAACCCAAGTAAAGTCAAAGTTATCTATCAGAAAGGGTGATTATCCATTGGATAACCTTCCTTAAGATAATCAATTTTTTTACGGTGGTTGAAGGGTGAAAATAAATCAGTGAAATTGTGATTACAAAACATTGAAATAAATCGGATTGTGTGTTGGGTTTGCTTATTTGATTCGAAAAAGACACGAGGAGTCAGAGGGAACAGACTTTCAATAATAATAACCAACAATTCTTTTATTAATAGGGATGCAAAATTAAAACTAAAAAATTAAAGCACCTCACTCTAATAACTAACCAATATACTAAAATACATTTAAAATATATTAATTGACAAATGTAGTCCATGGTGTAAATGGGATCGTTTTACGTGTCTAAGATAGGCAGCAACTATAAATTTTTTAAATGAAAACTTTGAAAACTGAAATTAAAAAACATAAAAAGATTAAATCTGAGGTTTTATTAAGACACTCCTGACTGCGGATGACTTTATAAGACGCTGGAGAGTTGTAAAGATATCACAAGAATTGTTAGCAGGATTCTCGGTGGGATCCATGTTAAGACCTTTGTTTAAACCTTTTCATATTTCAAATTAATTTAGCTTTATTTAATTAACTTGTGAATTAGGGTGTAAAAATCAACAGATTTCCAAATTAAACTGGAAATAAATTTTAATGAAAAAATAAATGCATATAAAAATAGACAAAAGTTGCGCTGAACCGCAAATACAAACTAATTTATTAATTAATTACAAATTGCTTATCTCATGGTGAAAGAGAAAACAAAATTTTATTTCGACATTCAAAAAATTGAAAAATATTCAGGTTAAACTGAATTTAAGGAAACCGGAAAAATTCATAGTTTTTTCGCAATAAAAATAATTACTATTTCTTAAGAAATGTTATCTAGGGACTTCAATAGATTTTATATTATTATGTTCGTATTTATCTCAACATTTTACTTTTTTAATTTTCCAAATTAATTTTTGCACTCATTTTATTTTTTGCTTTTTTGTGTTAAATTTCATATCTCAACTTCCATCCAAAGAGTTTCACATCTCAATCTTGATTTTAACGCCAACATTAAATGCAAAATGTATGCTTAATACATAGTTTATTTTATTTTTAGTTCGCACTGACTTCACAGTGGTGACGTGTTTGAAAAATAGATGTATTACAACAACCTTAATGACTTAAGGAAGCGTAAAATTATGGACTGTAGAATAGTAGATTCAAAAACTACATCAAAACTACCGCAGAATAAATAGTTGAAGTAACTCTGTTTGTTTCAAAAGAAGCATTAGTTTGTTTGGTTTTATGAAGTGCACAAGAAAAGTGCTTCGAAAGCACTATTGTTCTATAAAATGTGAGAGAACAAGTTTAATGACATGTTATCTAGATTCAGATAAGATCCAGATTTTAGGAAATGAAAGGCTAGTCGAAGAGACAATTAACAGTCTATATAAAGTAATTGGTTTAATGATATGATGCAGAGAAATCAGGATGAAATTGCAGCTGGAATATAATCGGACACTTATAAAGATCTCACAAGAAATTACATTTAGATTAACAACTCTGCATTATTACTTTCCTAACTACGATACTTTGGTGTAAAGTCATTGAAGAAATTTCATTCATGAAGATGTTGGTGAAGAACACAAAGCAAAACCATATTCGTGATTGCCAATGAATTTCTATATGAAAAGGAAATTCATTTATCAAATCTGATGTAGATCTCTACAAACGGAGCCAGAATAATTAGAGACAAACATAATAGATTCTATGTAAAGTTCAAAGGCTTTGCTCTTTTCAATTTACTGCGTTATTGATCAAGTACAACTCGTTGCTGAATCTCTGACTGGTCATATGAAGAGACATTATAAATGGATGTTTGAGCTGTGAATTTTATCAATTTTATTCCGGTGTTGGAATGAGATTTCAGAGCCTTAAATGAACCACAACAAATAAAGTCGGAAAACCACTGATATAAAATGCAATACACATGCAAGCTATGTGCACTACTAGCACATAATTTGATTGGATGTACACAGGCAAATCATTTGCCGCAAATGTATAACTTCTATAGAATTTATTTTTAACCAAACAATATACAGGAAAGATTTACAAACATAATAATTCAAATCAGACCACATTTCCAACTCCTTGTCATGAATTAAAAATATTTTTTGATAACTGTTTGACTGATCATGTAGTTTCGTAATTACGTCATATAATATCAAATAAAACAAGTTAGAGGTGAAATCACAGATGAACCAATTTAAACGGGTTGCTGGAAATTGACTTAATTTAAACAAAATTAAATTATGACTTATTAAGATTTTTTCCTTAACAATTATAGATTAAGCGGCGCTTGTTTAGAATTGCCTCGCATTTTTTAAATAAATTTTATTATAGGGCATTTAATACTTTTAAAGATGGATTATCAACCTAACAAAAAATCAATGATTAATTTGAACTTATTGTCACTTTATGACATTGTTCGAACCAAGGATGGTGCCATTAGATTTTTGCAAGATAGAGGTATATTAAATCGACGCAAAGCATGCCTAAACAACCACGAAATGATTTTATCGATCACAGATGAAAGAGAAATATGGAGATGTACGAAAAAAACCTGTAGAAATGAGGTTTCTTTGAAGTCTGGATCTTATTTAAAATAAAATTTATTTAAAAAATGCGGGGCAATTCTAAACAAGCGCCGATTAAGCTATATGGAGTTCCCGTTCCAATGAACAACAACCAAATTGTCTATCTTTAATGTTCAGTATCTACCTTTATTATATTATCTACTAATTTTAATAAACAGCAAAATATGATAAATTATTTAAACCAATAATTAAAAAAATATTTAAAAAATAAAAAATAATAAGTTAGTGTATATCTAATTACTTAATTAATAGATGATAATTATTTTTATTTATTGATTAACCTTCTAAATCCTGCGTCCTCTAATGTAGTTCCGGATTACCATTGTAGCCACCGGCCTATGGACCTCGTGCTTTTAATGGTTCCAATCAGCTCGGATTAAAATTATAAACAGTTGATACTAATTTAAAGAAAATGCAAATTAAAATGGAGAAAAATATTGCTAAGTTAATTATAATTGAACTAAGTTTTGTCAGTTCAAGCCTCTATGTTTAAAAATCAAATCAACTGACTAACTCAAATGGAAGTGAAAACTCATCAGTTTACTCACGCGTCTTAGCTAACTAAATTTTAAATAGGTGGCTCTAGAATAAGATGCGTTCTACAATGAACGAGTCAGGTAGTCGTTCTTTAATGCTATCGAACGTTCATTTTTATTTCTTTTGCCATTTTTTTTATCATCTAGTGAATTCTCCAATAAAAACAATTAAAATAAAACTATTGAAAAATAAAAGAATTTCCTTCTAAAGTTGTTTGCTTTATTTTAATTTCCCTAAAATAATTTCCAGATAATTCCAAACTCAATAAAATATAATTGTTGAATTTATTTATCTTAAATTTGATTTATTTCTCTGATTAAACATTCCCTAATGCACTGAGGTTCCCGACTGGAGAGGGGTGCTCAGGGCTGACTGACCTTTCATGATCCTTCAAAGGTTTTATTACTTTCTTGACAGTTTTGTTATCAGATAAGAAATTATGTGATAAAAATATATTTTTAGTGAGCATGATTCCTCTGAGAAAGAAATTAATGCGAACGTATTTTTATTTTTGAATCTATAATAATTAATCACTCTTCGGATTCAGATCTTACCTCACAACAAAAATTTATATGGCCAATGTTAGAGATGTTTCATTGTAAATTGTCTTATTCACTGGATTATTTTCTTTAACTAGAAATTATTTTATTTGATTTATATATTTTCACATTTTGATTCACATATCCACAAAGAGTTATTATTTATTTTTATATTATGTTGTAAAATTAAGATTATACATTTTTAATAAATTAAGATTGAAAACTTGATAGCCTCTCTGATTTCAAACACTTGGGAGTTATTTTCTCTCCACTTGGTTGCTTTCAGCACTTAAATTCTTTGACTATAATTTCCATTGTTTTTTATCAAGGGCGGTCAAAGAGAGATCAATGGTTTTCTTTTTGTCAGTCTTTCTACAAGAACCTTAGAATATCCATTTTTTCAAAAGAGAAACCAGCTTGTGTAGACTTTGTCGGATTTTTCAAACATAGAAGATAGTGATCAAGATTTAAAAATAAAACTCCTAATCATATTTTTATTATATGTAAGGTCTTAAAAGCAATTAAAAGTAGTATATAGGCCTGTATATATTTGCGTTATATATCTTCCTATTTAAAAACCATTAACATTTTTATTACTAACAAATCTTAACATGGAAGAAAATAATTAACTTCTTCCACTTAAACTTAGTATTGGAAAAAAATTCATTCATATAATTTTATGAAGGTAAAACCTACCCAAAAACTAGAAAATACTAAAAATATATCTTCTACATAACGTTTAAATATCTTAAGCTTAACAAGAGATTAGTACAATATGAGGAGTAAGAACCAAGTTGGGAGTATATGTATTATGTAACCAGTACATATTATATAGCACACAGTATTATGTAACCACATATTGTTATGTCATAAGTCAATGTCAAATGACGTCGTCGATAATTTTGTTTGAATGAAGTCGATATTTCGATTTTGAATTTAATATAGTCTCCATTTTGAAAGTTTTGTTTATATCATCGCAAAGGGGGTCAGGATCGAACTTATAACAAAGAATTTCAAACGGAAATACTGTTGTTGTTGTATTTCTATTATAATAAGTTATGGTAAAATAGGATAATTTTAATGGGATAAAATAAAATTAATGTGATTAGAGGGGTCACTGATGATAAGACACATTGAATATATAAAATCATTAAAGATCTTTTCTATTACAGATGTATGCATTTAGATCACTTTATCAGATAAACAACAACTTTCTTCCTACATGGTTATGTAACATTTATATATACAACTTATTACACACACATTAACTAACACCAACCATTCAAAATAATGCATTGTTATTACATTCAGATTGCTTATATGAGTAATATTAAAGTCATCAACAATACTAAAATGTATTAATTTCGTCATGAAATTTTTAAATAATGATTTAGTAGAAACTATGGTGGTTTGTTGGGTAAGAGTTAATGGAAGAACATCCAGTTTCATCGTCAAAATATAAATATTTGGTAGTTTGATGACTCTGGCGATAAAAATGATTAATGTTTTGACATTTAATTTTTCAAAAGCTAACATGTGTCGATATTACTAAACTAGTCATATACATAAATTGTATTGAAAATGTATTTTTCAATCACTAATGTGAAAGACATGAGTAAATTTCAATGAAACATGAAAAATAAATATTTCATACAGATTTTATTAAGAACTAACAAAGATCAGCCAGTTATGAAAAGATGTGTGGTTTGGACATCCGTCAGTTTGAATGTCTTATATTATGATTTTAATCGGTTAGCAAACATGTTTTAATTCTAAAAGGATTCCACATTTTATGTTAAAATTGAGAGTTTTATTTAGTAAATTTAATTAAATTGTTTGGGATTTTTCAAAAATAAGTAGCATGAATATCTTTATTGGCTTGAATTTAGTTTTCATTTTAAGACAATAAAGACATTGTATGATATTTTTATGTTTCTAACAAATCATATACTCATTAATCATGCATATTTATGAGTAATAAACACTAAAAATAATGTTATTTTAAATAAATGAGGTACCGTATATACTTCATGTAAGCCGACCCTCAAAATCTGGTTGAAACGGATGTCCAAAATAGATGACCCGTTTATAAGCCGACCTATTAAAAATTATTTTTTGTGTAATATATAATTTATTTCAAATTATGCAGTTCACTTAAAACCATAACAATTTAACATAAAAAAAATTATTTTTCATAAGAGAATAAATAGCAAAATGTTTATTTGACAAAAACAGATATTTCCTAAATTACTCGGCTTATACCCAAGTATATACAGTAAATTAATTATTTAACCATAATTATTTTAATTAAAAGTAGGTTCGCGGATAAGCAAACCTATCAATCTGGAAAAAAAATGTAATCCTAAATTACTCGGCCTATACGCGAGTATATACGTAAGTAATTAATATTAATCACAAGATATTTAGTAAAACTTACAGATAATAAATAATTAGGGTAAGAACTATAACAAAATTAATCATATTTCTCGTTAAAAATTGATAGTTTAAATATAAGTCAAGGCAATAGATGGGGCCTATCAAGGGCGCTTTTAATTAGCTGGAAGGAGATGGCAGGAATGAAAAGAATTAATGTGTTGATTTGGCCAAGTTTCAAGAATGGTTGCAAATAAAAGTGGAATTTCTACGGTCTATGAAAGAAATGCTATTTGGTATGGATGAAGATTGGAATAAAGATTATAAGCGAACAGAATGGAAGAATCATAGGTCAAAAGGGAAAGAAATGAATGATCAGACAAAGCCATCAACAAAAAATCAACAAGCAACAAGGTGGAATGTATCAAGTGTGAATGAAGGACAATAAAGTAACCAAAATAGGATTATTGAGTTGGATCGCGCGCATCTTCAATCCATTGGAATTGCTTACTACATTTACGATCATTGGAAAGATTTAATGCTAGAAACGTGGGTGACAAGAGTCAGTTGGGATGAAATCATACCCAAAGAAATAGAAAATAGAGAAACGTTATGAATGAAGTAGTGTGAGTTATTAAATAACATAACCATTCCTATTAGACTGTTAGGAAAGCAAAGTAATCCACACGCATTACATGTATTTGTGGACGCGTCTAGTTTTGCTTACGCAGCAGTTTGTTATCTCTGGGAGGAAGGTAAGAAAACGGTGAAGATAAAAGTGTGGCCGCAACAGCGAATGTGTCTCTGATAAAAGTAATTAGTATACCACGATTAGAATTGATGGGACCATGTCTGGGGTTAAAATTAGCAATACAGATTGCGAAAGCGCTACATTATGAATTGAAAGATACAGTATTCAGGTCATAGCTAAGACACATTGTATTGGATTTGCGCTCATTCAAGGCTTTCGAAGGACTTTGTGGCAAACCGGGTGATGAATAGAAAACAAAGAAAGTTAGAAATCTGAAGTATTGGTGATTCGAGAGGAGCAGAGTGATATTTTTAGAGACGAGATACGTGACCCAACGCTAGGGTTACTTAGAAGTTACAGTAGGATTATCCATACAGAGTTTATGTAGATAGAAGCAAGATATCCAATCATATTAAGTTCCAAACGATGGGTGACTAGGTTATTAATTAGAAAGTTCCACGAAGATCGGAATCATTATGCCGAAACGAATCACCTATTGAGCGACATACAAAGGAGGTTTTGAATAATGCAGGCAAGGAGAGGAATAATGAGGGTACAATTTGAGTGTCTGATTTGTAAAAGAAGGAAAGCAACTGGTCAAACTCAAAAGATGGACCTCTTACCTGCGTTACGACTGACGGAGTATTTATGACCATTTAGAAAGTTGGGTTAAATTTAGCTGGACCTTTCATAACGATACAGGGACTTAGAAAAGCGAGACTTAAAAGATATGTATGTCTGTTTATATGTTTGCAAACGAGATCAGTATACCTAGAGTTGGTGTATGGGTTTACGACGGATTCCTTTAAATAGGCCTTAATTCGATTTATTTGGCGATAATGGAAACTTGTACTAATGTTATCTGACAACGAAACGAACTTCGTTGGAGCAACAGGGGAATGGATGAAGTAGTAGTGAATCATTATCAGTTGAAACGAAACCTCACAGAACAAGAGATTAGGCGGGTTTTTAAACCTCCAGCTGTACCACACGTTTGGGGAGTCTTTGAAGCGCTTATAAAATCAATGAAGATGACCATGGCAGCTGACATCACTGATAAGAAATCCTGAAAGTAGTAGCGACAGTGGAAAGGTTTTTAAATTTGAGATCGTTACCATCAAAAGTGATGATGAAAAGTAGCTTGAGGTGCTGACGCAAAACAATTTTTTAAGGCCAAGGTGCTAAGGATTGCAGTTGAATAAAGTAAATATGAATGAAAAGGTGAATATTCAACGACTGTGGAATAGGACTTCAGAGTTATTTAATCATGTATGGAACCGTTAGAAAAGAGAAATTGTTCCAGTTTGGAGAGGCAGGGCAAAATGGATATTGATAAAGGTGAGTTAAAGGTTGGTGTGGATTCTAGATAATTAAAACACAGGTGTAGGAGAATGACCACTAGGAAGAGTTATTAAGCTAATACCCGGACATGATGGAAGAACTAGAGTGGTAAAGTTACTGGCAAACAACATGGAATTAATCCGACCTATTAGCCCCTTATACTTGTAAGAAGTGAAAGAAAAAAGGTAAAGAAAGAAGTAGTATCGGATTAGAGTGGTGAAAGGGGTGAAGATGTCAAGGAGAGTTGACTGTTGACGAGGCGGTGTTGACACCAAGGTGTCTAAAGCAGGAGGATTTTCAATACACAAAAGTGGATTGTAAATTTGTCGCGTCTGTGCGCTCGATTGTTGTTGAGTTGAGTTTTATGTAGGGTGCGCACACTGGCGCAAGTACTTTTTAAATGGATATCTTTTCAAATTTAAGCTATTTTTTAATGATTCGATTAAGTTTGGATTTATGTAATTTTCATGGAAAATACCAGATTTTTGTTTAACTCAGTAGAAATTGGCGCAGATTTTGGAATTATTAGTTATCTTATTTTTTGTGGATTTGGTTAAATACATTTTTTCGGACTTTATATTTGCTGTTAACTAAATCAAATTTAATTCACAATGACCAAAGATGTATTCAATTTGAGAGGTGTCAGTTATTTGGTTCTTGATGAAGATGATCGAATGCTTGATATGGGCTTTGAAATACAAGTGATCAATTTAATCTACGCCGTTTGAAGACAAATAAAACCGTCATGACAAGTGCCACATAGATTTTTGGTGTTCAATGAATCGTTTCGAATAATATGAAAAATCCAGTTCAAGTCAATGTTGAAGCATTGGATCTAAATGCCTGTCATACAGTCAGACAAAATGTGGAATATGTCGATTATCATGATAAAACTAAGCGTCCTCAAATAATTGCCAGATATTCTATTAATAAAAAGAATTATCCTAAAATATTGTCCCAGAAAAGTTGTTAATTCCAAAAGGATCTGTTCCTGTCTATTGTGAAGGAGATGTTATATATTTCAGAACTAATGTTATTGGATATCATTTGACAAACGAACAATTAATATGCAACCAAAACCAAGCCTATGTAGTACATTGGTTAAATTATGCTGATATAGATTTATTACCAGCAATCGAAACTCTAGTTTTTCCTTGTTCATAATTAATGCCATTAAACAAGAGCGGCACTGATGAAAATAACCAGATGGGTTTTGATAATAAATCACGTTGATTTGAATGGGAACAAACTTAAATAGGTAAGTAAAATGTTGATATATGATATAAAATTTCAATAAATTTTTCTAACAATATATAAATCGAAGAAAATAAGTAAATAACATTTATTATTGATCGACAACTGACGACAACTCAAACTTTCGCAACTGATTTCTTAAAATCCATTTAATATGCTTTCCAACTCGTTTCATACAACCATCGAATTCATACGTGCAAAGAGATTGATCATCAACTATTGGGAGTTTCTGGTCAATTGAACTCAAATATTGGAAAAGAATTGGATTCAAGTCAATACCCGTTTAACCGGAACAGAATCTAGATACACAGAATTACTCACAATATACAAAGCTTGCAATGATCAATACAAGTTTCGAGCATCGAGACTCATCACCCACTAAATGTTTAGTAGTGAAATCCGTATCTGCATAACTAACAATTTCTTCATCGTCACTATCTTCAATAAATTCTGAATCACAACCCGAATCTTCTTAAACCCAATGTTTCAACTAGAGTCAGCATATCTCCAAGTTTTACACTGTTTATTTCTTCAAGTTTATCGAACAAAAAGTTTATTAAATATTATTTTATATTTTATAGTTTACTTTTTCAGACATTTTAAACTTGCATATAGGTTGCATATATTTTGCAATGTCTTTGTTATTATAAAGAAAACAAACGAAATCTGTTTAAATACATTTATTAACATACACTAAATATATACACTTAACATTAAAATAATTGTGAAAGTCTAGCAGTAGCAATTTTCCTGATTGGAGAAAGCACATCATTTTGATTAGCTTTATATCCTTGTATTGTAATGGTTAAATACCATTTTTACTGTTCTTTAAAGCTTATTGCTGCAAATGCATCATAATATCTGGTATATTGACAGTTGAAGAATGCATTTTGATTGCATTTTAAATTCGAATTCATCTTATTGAAAACAGTATCAATAATAAAGAGTGTCTCAGGGAGAGATTGAAATTGAGTTCGATTGAGCAAATTACTGAATCAAATTAATAATTCAAATTACTGAAATCTAATTTATTCCAAACAAAATTCAATAAGATTTATTGGCATAGAGGTGCAGATAAAGAACATAAATTGACTCAAGATAATTTCTGTAAATAGAAAAATATGAAAATAGTAAAGGATTTTGATGAAAACTAGTCAAGTCAAAATAAGAAAATGCGATGCCATCATTATCGATAATTTGTATCATGAAGCTAATAAAAAAGAATTATCAATAATTTATTCAACAAAATCAGTCAACATGTTTGTGTTACTGTAATTTTTTATTAATCAAAATCTATTTCACCATGGTGTTGCACATCGAACACTTAATAAATGTTCAATATTTAGTTGTTTTCAAGAATCCTAGAGATGCAACAGTTATTGATTTTCTTGCTGGACAAGCATTCCCTAATAATCTTAATTTTCTTATCAGCTCATTTCAGGATGCAACAAAATCACCCTATGGATATATATTTCTTGATTTTACACAAAAGTGTCCGGATCATTTACATGAAAAAAAGACAGATTCATACTAAGTAATGATATTAATAATAATAATATTAATAATAATAATAATGGTAATAATCATATTAATAATAATAAGAATAATTAGAAAAACGATATTATTTATAATAACAAGTAATCATGCTAAGTAATCATATTAATAATAATAATAATAATAATAATAATAATAATAATTAGAAAACCATATTAATAATAATACTAAATAATCATACTAAGTAATCATAAAAATAATCATTTTAGTAAATAATAATCATTTTAATTATAGTATAATAATAATAATAATATTAAGTAATAGAATAAAAATTTTAAAATATTAATATTTAAAACATTACTTATAAAAATAAGAAGTAAATTTAAATTAAATTTTTTTAAAAATTACTATGACCTTGAGAAAGTTTGAATGACCTTGAAGAAATATGATGAGCCATCCAATGACCTTAAAAAATTATTATGAGTCTTGGTCTTTGTTTAAATGAACTTGAATGAGTTATGGTCTTTGTTTGAATGACCTTGAAATTTTTTTGAATTACACTGAAAATTATAATGACTCATCCAATGACCTTGAATGAGTCATGGTCTTTGTTTAATTAATAATAATAATAATAATGGTAATAATCATATTAATAATAATAAGAATAATTAGAAAAACGATATTATTTTTAATAACAAGTAATCATGCTAAGTAATCATATTAATAATAATAATAATAATAATAATAATAATAATAATAATAATAATAATAATAATAATAATAATAATAATAATTAGAAAAACCATATTAATAATAATACTAAATAATCATACTAAGTAATCATAAAAATAATCATTTTAGTAAGTAATAATCATTTTAATTATAGTATAATAATAATAATAATATTAAGTAATAGGATAAAAATTTTAAAATATTAATATTTAAAACATTACTTATAAAAATAAGAAGTAAATTTAAATTAAATTTTTTAAAAAAAATACTATGACCTTGAGAAAGTTTGAATGACCTTGAAAAAATATGATGAGCCATCCAATGACCTTGAAAAATTTTGAATGACCTTAAAAAATTATTATGAGTCTTGGTCTTTGTTTAAATGAACTTGAATGAGTTATGGTCTTTGTTTGAATGACCTTGAAATTTTTTGAATTACATTGAAAATTATAATGACTCATCCAATGACCTTGAATGAGTCATGGTCTTTGTTTAATTGACCTTGAGAAAGTTTTGATGAGTCATGGTCTTTGTTTAAATGACCTTGAAAATTTTTTGAATGACATTGAAAATTATAATGGCTCATCCAATGACCTTGAATGAGTCATGATCTTTGTTTAGTTGACCTTGAGGAATTTGATGAGTCATGGTCTTTGTATAAATGACTTTGAGAAAATTTTGATGATTCATTGTCTTTGTCTTACAAAAATTTGTACTTTTAAACTTAGAGTAAAAATTTTTTACCAGGGGGTATATGTTTTTGTCCCAGCGGTCCGGTGAGGTAGCGGGCCTGTATCCCACTACTGATTACATATTGCTGATTGTGGCATCGATTTTTCATCCAATAACTTCCTTGTTACTGGCATCACAAATCTCAACTTCCCTTGATACAATACTGGGAGTTCCAGTGTACTTTCGTTAAATCTAGAAAGCTGCACTTCTACCGATTTACATTCATAACCGTAGATAGCTTAACCCATAATTCTACCGAATGTGCCATGCAACAACAACATGGGAGTGACCAATTCCGGATTTACAATAGATATTGTTTGCCTGTTTCTAACGATTTCTCGGTTTAGCTTACATTCATTATCCATGACCTCTTAGTACATCTCTTGAACTTGTCCTTGCAAGTCGAGATACGCATAGTCTATTTTGTTATTGATAGAATTTGTTAATTTGATGTCGTTGACATGTAATGACTTTGCAGACGGGACTTATTCCCTTGAGCAAAATACTCTCTTATAATTTGTCTCGTAAACCCATTTTCCACATTTCGTCCTTTTCTCTTTTCGAACAAATCGGATAGCTTCTGTTTTATCATCAGACAATAATACAGGTCGCATCCTTTCCTCACCAATATTTCCTTTTCTCTCGACTTTCTTGATCTGTTTCAACGTCTTGGCTTTGTCCCATACTTGTTGAGAGTTGGTTAAATCTCTGTACTTTGTTCCATTCAAATTGATAAACATGATCTTCTTGATAAATTATAGTTCGTAGCGACCTATTATTGGTGCATACAAAAGCGTGGTAGTTCCCGTTCTGCAACTCCCGAATTTTGCATTACATTTAGGATGTGCCATTAGTTTTCCTGTAATGACGTCAAAAGTGCCTTCGATATCTCTTAATTCGATCGAATAGTCTTCGATAACTACTACATAGTGTACTAGATCCTTGCCTTTGACTTTCTTTTGTCCCTCAGAAGTTTAACCAGGACCAATGTTTCCACCTCTGGTGATAGTTACACCAATTATTTTGCCAATATCTGCCGAAAGCGATACCTCGTTATCGATTTTCAATGATCTGGACCGGAAAGCATCCTCACAATCTTCCAGATGTATGTTAACAGGTCTAGGTATCAGTGTTGCCGATAGAAAAGCTGAATAACTATGACTACCTCAATAATACTCGAATGTGGCTCTTTGAACTCTACATTCTCTTATCCTTGTTCGATAAAACTCGCTTTCTTGATAAACATAATATTCGACCTGTTTCCCTTTATAAACCTTTTCGGATATTCGTTTTTGTACTCAATTGAATCTACTAGCGAATATATCCGACTTAAATTTGAATCACTACAATCAAACGCGTTTATTGCATTGGTTTGCTTTAATATGCCCATCATCATTAAAAACATTCGGATTATGCTTGTCATATTTCCTGTTCCGAAATTCTCTTTATTGGTCATATCTTCCACAAATTCATATTTTGGTTTTGTACTGGCTAAATCTAAAATTGTTTCTATTTATTTGGACCTTTCATGGACACCCTCGTCTATCTTTTGTTGGCTTGTCTGGTGGCTTTACGACTTCGACATGCTCGACTGCCACGAATTTGTGGCTCCTACGTTAGTTTCCTCTGGGTTTAATCAAATGTACTGAGCGAAATAGTCATACTCATCGATATCAACATTCTGTGGCACTATTTCGATTTCCTCTAATATCACATTGAATTATTTGCTGTCAAAATCATTCTGCGAATTTCATGAGATAACGCGTTACCTTCCAAAACATTCCATTATCGACCAAACTCAAAAACATCATTAATAGATTTCAAAAATTCACGTAAATGCAAACAACGACTTAACAATACACAATAAACAAATGCACACACAGACAGAATTTCTACATATCTTTCTCCATTCCAAAATCTTTTTCTTGAATAATGAAACAAACTAAGTACAACTGTCAAATTTATTAAAAGAATCACAAGATATTGGTATTGAATTTGTTGTAATTAATTTGTAATTTAAATTAATTAATTAATTGAATTGAATTTTTTTAATTAAACAGATCAACATACACATGCACTACAAAATAATTAATAAAAGACCAAATAAACATTAAACCAACATAATATAAATTAAAAAATTAATTTATTAAATTTAAAAATCGCAAGGCAGTTACAGAAAGAAAATTATTATTTAAAATGTAAATCGCTAATCCTCACAAAATGGGGCTTGAAAATACAAAAAAGCGTAAGATGGCGACCACTGGCGACAAAAAGAGCTACAAGAAAATCCAAGTCAATAATTAAAAAAGTGAAATAAATTCAAAACAATAATGAAAATGGAAACTGAGAGAAGCAGAATAAAACAACAGAAGGTAAGCAACTGGAAACGATGGATTAACTTTAGAAACAACGACAGCGATAATAGTGATAACGACGACAATTAAGGTGGAGCACTGGTGCTAACTCAAGGAGAGCTCCAACAATGAGAAAACCAGAATACGAGACAGAACAAGAACTACAACCGTCCACTACCAGTATACGAACGTCTTCAAAAATCGGATACACCAATAGAGAGGAATCTACCGATATCAAAAGACCGGCAACATCACGTAACATGTACCCAACAACGTACCAACCAATTTGGGCGGAACTGGTACCAAGAACCAACAGAAGATCAAAAGTGTGGATCAAAATGTCAAAACGCAAACAATAGCTGTATTACAGACATTAGCAGGACCAACGCTAACAATTCCAATAGAAGTAAACGGATCCGAAATAAAAGCAATGATTTACACCAGAGCAAACATCTCAGCAATAAAAATGGAGAAAATACCAGGAAAATTATGGCCATGTATCGAAGAAACAAACAGGGATGTAATAACTTGTAGTAAAGAAACAGCAGGAAAAATCTGGTCAATAATAGAATACAAAAACGTAAAAATCAACACCTACACAATACCATTAACAGAAAACGCTACAATAACATTACGACCATACTGACTAGCGAAATTCGGTCGCAGATACAGAAATAAAAAAGATGCTAGACGCTGTAATAATCGAGCAGAGTTGTTCACCATGGCGATTCCTAGTACTAATGGTAGAGAAAGAAGATGGAACCTAGAGATTTTACATAGATTATAGACGACTAAATGAAGTAACTAAAAGAGACACATATTCACTGCCAGATATAAACGAAATGTTACAAATGTTGCACGGAGCAGTCTATTTTACGTCTTTGGATTTGAAAAGTATATATTGGCAAATAAAAGTCAAAGAGAAAGACCGGGAGAAAACCGCCTTTACAATTGTTAAAGATTTATACCAGTTCAAGAAAATGCCTTTTGGACTGACCAACGCATCAGCTTCTTTCCAGAGATGTTTGAATTTTGTAACTCACGACATTAAATAATGTATAGTATATATTGACGATTTGTTGATTTATTCTTGCACCTTCGAATAACATCTAAAGAACATACGAAACGTATTCATCCGACTACGATAAAGGATACTCAAACTTAAACCATCAAAATGCGATTGGGTCAAAGTGAACGTCAACTTTTTAGGACATATCGTATCAGCATAGAGTAAAGAACAGATCCAAGGAACATCGAAAAGATATAAAATTGTCCAGTACCAAAACATTTCACGCAAGTGCAAGAATTTTTAGACCTATGCAAAAATTGCTGCAAATTCATTAAAAATTATGCAACTATAGCAAAGCCAATACAGGAATTAACAAAGAAAGATACCTCATTCATATGGAAAAACGGACAAAAAACAGCTTATGAAGCCTTTAGAGATAAATTAATATCCGCAACCCATACTTGTACACCCAGGTTTCAAGCCATTTTTATTAGCAATCGACGCAAGTGGATACGCATCAGGAACAGTCCTAAGACATTGGGACGAAGAGAAAAGAGAACGAGTCACTGGATATTAGTGCAGAACATTCAAGAGGCACGAGAAGAATTATTCGGTAACAGAAAAGAAGCGCTAGCAATAATTCAGGCAATCAAGCACTTTAATATTTGCTATGGCGTCACGAAATATACATTTCAACGGATCACCAAACAAAGACTTAGTCATTAATGAGATCATGCAAGCTGAAACCATATATATCAAATTCAAATCATGAAAAGCCAACGCTAATGCACATTGTCTGTCAAGATTTATTTGAAGAGCCAATGAACCAAGACGTAAGACGAATCTGTATGATAATTACAGGGAACATCAACTTCAGGAAACTAAGAAGAAACGGACAGAAAGAGGATGACAAACTAATACTAATAATCGAATTTATGGAGAACAATGATATGAAAATGTTCGACAGTAATAGCAAGCTAAAAGAGCACATGGAAAAACACTGGCATAGACATACCATGGAAAAGGGATAGTTATTATTAATGGATGGCGAAAAACGACTTATCTACCTACCAGAGAACAAACGTAAGGAGATATTTATGCAATATTATGACGGAAAACTTGTTGGCTAAAAAGACAGAATCAAGAAAAATATTATTGGCCAAACATGAGCAAAATTGTAAATGGATGGACAAAGAATTGTCTCACATGCGCAACCAGAAAAAGTACGAAAAGTAAACTGAAAGCACCGCTGATACCAATGCCAATTCCACCAGAACCGACGACAATGATCGCAGTGGATGTGTTAGGACCATTACCGGAAACCAATGATGAGCATATATACATATTAGTAATAACGGATTACCTAACTACGTTTCCAGAAGCATTCGCAATTCCAGATCAGAAATCCAGAAAAAACAAAAAATAATTTAAGTATTAATGATTAGTATAAAATCTAGAAAAAATATTTGGAGTAAAAAAAATGTTAACACAGGTTAAAAAAAAAATTATTACGTTAAATTTTTTAAAAAGATAAAAAAATGGAATATTAAAAGAATAATTTTTTAATTTTTTGAAAAAATGTAATCTAATAATTATTTTTTTTAACCTGTGTTAACATTTTTTTACTCCAAATATTTTTTATAGATTTCATACTAATCATTAGTACTTAAATTATTTTTTGTTTTTTTCTATCTGTCCTGACACCATGTTTGCTTCGATTAATTGGATTTTGCTGTGCAAATTAATTAATTTTAATGATAATTCCTAATTTTAATGATAATTTATTAATTTTAATGATAATTTATTAATTTTAATGATAAATAACTGATTTTAATGTTAATTAATATTTACCCATTACAGATAATGACAAGAAAATTAATAATATGCAGTGTTGCCGTTTTGCGGACTTTAGTCCGATTTGCAGCCTTTTTTAAACGTTTCGTATTTTTTCAGACTTTTTTTATATCAGTGGACTATTTCACTTTTTACCACCGGCAACAATGATAATATGGTTTTGGCCCTCGGAACTTACTGGAGTAATCAGTATGGCCCTAAGGCTGGAAAGTTTGGAGATAATAATATGAATAACCACATCAATAATTGTAAGGGTACTGAAGTCAACAATGATAATATTACTGGTGAATTGAACGCGAACATGGATGATAAAGGAAAAATTAATTAAAAATAAGGATGACCGTAATAAATGTAATAGTGATAATTCGAGGATACGTAAATTGAAGAAGGTTTTAAAATCATAGTAAAATTGATAATGCAAACAGCGACGATGATGACTGTGGGAACAGATCTAACATCTAACTATGATAAAGGATAAAACAATATGGGCTAACATTTGAGTAAGATAAGAGAAGAATGTGACCTAAAAATCAAAATCGAGCACATACATTCTATAGGCAGATTGTTGAACCCATGGATCGTTCTGCCATTTACAGTATTAGTAATAGCGTTCACTTTTTAAGGACGATTCACCCACTCGAACACAGTTCCAACGTTGCTTAGCAACTGATGACGAGTGGTAAGCGAAAACATTTGCATGGGGTTGTCTGGGTAACAACTATATGATCGTAAAAATTTCAACACTCAGAAAACCAGCAGTATTCGCGAATTTTCGGCACAACCTTTTTCAACGATTTCATAGAAAATTTTTATGACTCATACTTTTTCCAATAAAGTTTCTGAGTCCAAAAAAAGTAAATTACCAGTCAACAGTTAGTGTGCATAAGTTAAAATTTAAAAGTAAGATAGAGTTGACATAAGGCAATAATTTTAAAAAGTAAATAACTAGTCTGGATTTACCTTACACAATTTAACAATTTTTGAATTAACCCTTAATTGCATTGTGTAGAAAATTTGCTACATACCAAAATTTCACGTTTAGATCGCCTTAATTAAATAAGAACTAACCTTTTCATAATGTTACTTGTGAGCTACAAAGCTGTTTAACGGATTTAGTTCATAAACTAAAGATTTTTTTGATTATTTTTATAATAATATATTCAGTCAAAGGAACGTTATTTTATTCAAAATAAAGTTAAAAAAAGTCATGCAATTAAGGGTTAAGTTAAAGTAAGATATGATAAAATATTTTAATTAATATGAAACGTATTGAAGTAATTAGTTTTAAATCAATATATAAGTAAATAATAAAAGTAATATTAATAATAATAATAATTATAATAATAATAATAATTCATCAACAACCAAATAAAAAGTCAACTTGTACTAACATCTGAATACCAATAATTAGGTACTGAACAACATTTAACTAGTATAACACAGACATCTGAATACCAATCACCAGATCTGTACAAATGTACTATACACACACTATGTTACAATCACTAAGTACTTAACAAAAATGACTAAGCACCAGTCACTCAGCAATGTGAAACATTAACCAGGCACTGTACAACCCACTGACAAAGTACTATATATTTTTAATTAAGTACTTATCAAATAAATATCAACACATGGTTATCAGTAACCAAGTACTGAACAAATGAATATCAATACTTGTTTACTGACCAACAAATAATTATATAAAAACACAAAAATTTGAACACAAAAGAAATACAAGTTCAAATGCAAATTTGATTAATAAAAATCTTCTTCACGCTTTTTATGTAATACATCATTGTTGTTACCAAATCAATAATATTTAGTTGCTTAGTTACTTGGTAGCTATCAAGCGAGTATTAATCAAATTCATTGAAAAAAGCCCAATCTATTGTTACATTTTATACGAATAAAAATATATTGATTTGTTTTCAGTCTTGTTTTTAATATGATTTATTTAAATTTTGAAATTAATTTGTTAAAGCCAATATCTTTGTTAAAAACTTTGAAATATTAATTTTTTCAAATGTTTTTGTATTATTTTTAAATTTATTCAACCATAAACTATTATTCTTCTATTAAAATTTATTTTCGATGAAAATCTTTTCCAAAATGAATACTAACATTTTTGTTAAATTAACACTACATACATGATACCTAGTCAAAACTAATTTTATTAATTGCTAAAACCCCTTAAAATAATTAAAATTTTGTAATAAATATAACTATAACTACGCTGAATACATTTTCTATTCTATTCACTCGAACTCTTAATATTTAGCGATTGGTAAATTTATTACTGGTTAGTGCGCTAGTTACCTATTTGCCTAAGAAGATATTTAGAAGTTTGATGAGAAAAATAATCTTAAATCGATTTGTCAAAATTAAAAATATATTACTTTCATTGTACTTAGAATAAATTCCCACATCTTTATTGAAAATTAATTGACTTTTAAAATTAGTTACATAAGGATGCTAAAAGTTAGAATAAAATTAATACACAAAAACAATTAACATCTACAAACCAAAAATCAGATTATTGATTAAATTTGTTAGTACTTTGAATAAAGCTTCTAAATAAAGCTTTTAAAGAAAGCTTCCTCCTTGATTTAATGTTGGCAAAATCCGTAATTATGTTTTTTAGTTCCATTTTTTCAGCCGATTTCGCCTCATTCGAAAGTATTGAAAGATTGCTTAAACACTCTTTACCAATGGTATTACGTAAATAATTTCTTATTATTTTCAGTTTTGAAAAGAATCGTTTAGCTGATGCAACACTAACAGCCAGTTTCAGAGTATAAACCTTTTTGCGATTATTATTTTTTTAGGTAAAGTCCCTCTATAGCTAATAATTCCCCTGCCGCGATGCTGGGTCCTGCACTTACTAGTTCCGCCTCTGATGCTGACTAGGAAGGTGATTTATTATGGAGCACGAAAACTACTAGTATTAATCTCGAGGTGTTTCTAAAGGGCTAAATGCTGACTAATATCAATCCGAAATATATTTTATTCGAATTAATGATGAGGTTATTGGTGTCAGTGAAATACATATATTTTTGAGCTTGGACCAGTGTTGGTTTATGATAGCATTGAGTGTGATATGTAGTCTTTGATCGGTTATAATCATAGATTTAGATATGAAAATTGGTTTATAAGGTTTGGTTTCCTAGCATTTATCAGGTTTGGTCTTGATTAGCTCCTCCGTAAAATCGATCACTATCGATTGGGTTGTCTAATAGGGTAGGTCGATTTTCACAACCTATACCGTCTCTAGTGGGAAAAATCATTAGGTCTCTCGAATTTGATCAGACTTCATAAAATATTGATGAATGATGATTCTATGTCCATTTTAGAAAATAGCATTAAAGATTTTGTTGAGGATGCAAAAGTTTATCATCCCTTGAACGCTAAACAGTTTTATGAATTTGGTTACATAGAAAACGATGAAATAATTCGAGAAACAGATAAGATAGAGATACAATCAGAGAAGGCCACAACTAATGAACAATAGATTGCTATTGAATCTGATTCTTCTCTCCATCAAATGAAAAGACCACAGAGAGTAACTAATGACGCTTTTGAAAATGCACTAAAATTAAACCGGCAATTTATAATTTACAGAAAGCCATTTTAAAATTCAAATAAGATCGAAAAAGAAGGATCAAAGAAAATGGCCTGTCTTTCTTATTTCTTCAAGTTAAACAAATTTGATAGAAATAAATTTTATTATGGATTTTTTTTCTGAAAAAAAACTGGCGGAACTTTGGAATTTTCTATTGGTGTACATGGGGAAAATTTTTTACAAAAATTTGTACTTTTCAAATTACAAAATTTTTATAGACTAACATTTTAAAGTTAGGACAAAGACACTCAGAATCAAAACATTGCCACAAAATTTCAGAAAACCAAATGTGGCAAAAATTAGAATCTTTACTGTATTGAATATATCTTGTGATGTTGTTTTTAGGCAATACAAAACATTTAAAAGCACTTGTTTTAAGTGTTTTAATTGTGGTGCAAAATATTCTTTCTTCTCTTCTTTTAATGAAATGAGATTTTGATGCATAGTTTCAAAATTCCGCTTTACGTTGTAACTACGAACAGTAATACTTTCTTTGCATAAGAGACACATGCTTTTATTTTCTGCTTCAATAATTCCATACTTGAAAAGGCATTCTTCATTGTATAATCTTGATTTCTTAGCTGTTGACATGGTAATATCTTAAGGATTAATATATTTATAATTTATAGTTTAAAATTATATCCTGCTTTTTTGAGTTAATGTTAAATCGGGAAAAAATTTAAAAATGATACATTTAAAACAATTATTAAAAGAAAGTAAACAATTATATGCTAGAAAATTTATTAATATAAGTCTATATTATAAGAGTTTCCTGTATTTATATAAGTAATAAAACATTTAGTATTATAAAAAGACGTATTATCAGAAAAATATAAATTACACATTAAAATACATAATTAAAGTAGAACATTGGTAAGAAAATTAGATACACAAATTAGAAATTAAATTTTTAAATCTTAGAAATTAATAAAATTAATATAAATTTAAAAGAAAGTTTTAAATTTAAATTATAAATAAATCATATCTAAAAATTCAAGCGGGTTCGATAATTTCACACGTGGGTCACCGCGTGACCCGTGGGTACTCGTTCGCCATCCCCGCTTTAGGTGGTACTAATTATTTCTTACTGCTTTGCTATTTGAAAGATTTTCAAATTTTCACATAATATACTTCGATTTTCTGGTCTTTTTGTTCTTCATTTTATAGATGTAAACTATTTGAATCTTCCCAATAGTCTAACATCAACCAACGAGTTGTCAAGAGTAGTGTTTAACCTGGAAATACTATCGCACTGGTATCTACCCTCTGAATCACTGGAATGAATACGGGCGGTCAATCTTTTCGATTTTTTTTCTTGGATGCACATGATGATTTTTCAAAAAAATATTCTTGGCATAAATAAAACTTTATGCGTATAAGTGGTTATCCGTATATGACATCATTCATGAGCATTATTATAAAATTTCTGATTATAAATATCATTTTATAAGTGCATTTTATCATTGATTATAATTATAATGTGTAGGATTCATGAATATTGTTTGGGTTGTTATAAAATCATGAAAATAAAATGACTGAACAAAAATAATTAAAGTATAAAAAATTAATTATAAAATTTGAAAATCAATATTGATCAGGGGAATCTGGTATGATTGAACGCCAAATCAAAAGACGAACTCGGATATAATAATAAAATGTAGGTGAGGGCTCCCCAAGAAAAGTTATATGCAAAAATAAACTAATTAAAATTAATTAATTCCTTAATGGAAAGCCCGAGCCAATAGAAACACGAGTGATAAAGAATACCCGAGCTGTACAGAGAGCCCGGAGTGTAAAAAAAAATTAAAATGATTATGGAAAAGTAATCCAAGAGCCAATCGAGCAAATTGGATATTCAAAAACAATTAACCAGGCAATTAACATAAAATTTCAGAAAGGATTGTATATCAACAATTAAATATTTTCAAATAGACACTATAAAAATAGAGCTTGGGATGAGGTTAACTACCAATTGGTTCAAGAAAACTACTAAAAGAGATTTGTGATATTAAGAAGCTAGACAATATCAGAAACCAAAAATAAATCAGTTAGAGTGAAAATAAATTAAATTAACGTGCCAGGCGAAGCGATCTTTCATTGGGTAATTTGCCGACTTGAAAATAATAACTTAACAATATAAATTTCATACTATGAGTAAAGTTTTTTCAATTGACTATATTGGTTGGTTCGTGGCTTTTCACCCTGAACCCTTAACATACAACTTTCTAACCCTCCAATGGTTACCCGTTGCTAGGCAGTGTTGGTAATGCAACAAATAGTTTTGAGACCACCAAAGGTGAGCTTTATTTCTAAAACTGCTAAGGCCCGGCCTCCAGTTAGAAAGCATGTGCTCGTCTTCTATCTTTCGGTCCTTTCGCTTAACGTGATTATTTATTTTTCTCGTTAATCGATCAGTCTATTATGAAATCTTTAAAGAGAGAAAAACGTGACAAATTTTATTAAAAACCATCATTATCATTCAACTAAGTATCGTAAATCATAATTTTCATAATGTCGACACTAATCGTTCGTTTGCCTGCAAGCGACGTTGCATTCGTTTTGATCTATTCATTCACCAAATGTATTTTGTTTCTTATCTTTAGTTAATGTGCAATTCTATAATCACTAAAATTAACTTTATTTCAAACCAAAATGATTCAACTATCTAAACGTTTATTTCCAGTACAGATTACACCACATTCCTCAATATCTGCTTCACCTTTCTTTAAGGAAATCTTTCCTGCCACTAGGTTGGAGTTGATGCATTCGCCTGTCCGTTGGTGGATGGCAGCTGTTGTAGGCATGATCCTTTTCTCTTTGTGAATTTCCAATCCGATTCTGAACTGATTCTCGGAATATCCTTGCCGGCAGCATCACACTGGTAAGTGGAAGACCAATCTAAAGAGCGCCGATAAAAAAGCGACGACAAAGGAGCGCAGTCTATTAAAAAAACATGTTACCGACAAAATAATATAGCATGGTTAAAATATGGCGGTTAAATCAATGGTTCAATAAAACGATATTGCTCCTATTTTTGTTAATTTATATATTATGGTTAATAATTGATGAAAAACCGTTTGAAAATATTTATAAACAAAGTAATATAGAGAAGATCGATTCACAGAAAAGTAAATCTATAATATCGTTCGAAGGCTAAAGATATCGAAAGGACAGAGCAAATGCTCGTGGAAGTTCGACATGGAGATTCTGCAAGAAAGATGGCTGCCGAGGACGGATGAAATTGCAGAACGATGTTGTTCTGTCATCATCGAAATACAATCACGCTCCTGATCCGACTAAACATGAAGCAGAAAAAGTAGTGTGTGCTATACAAAACGGGCCGTGAAAAGGGTGGATAAACAAAGACAAATTATACAATAAGCAAGAGCAGGAATTTTGATGAAAGCAGGACCTCATTTGCCGGCATACGTCACTTCACAACGTACAATAAAAAGACATAGAAAACGCAATCAGCTGCTATACCTAAATCCGCAGAACGTTGCAGAGTTAACAATTGCTGAACATCTTCCAAAAGACAACAAGAGAGCAAAATTTAGTCTTGTGGGATTCCGGACGACTCACATTTACAGAATGATGATATTAGGAATAATTGATAATATCAATCGTCTAAAATAAAATAAACATTAGTTTGTGGATGGAACTTTCAGAGTTGCACCAGCAATCTTCTATCAGGTATTTACAATCCATGCTTTTGTCAATAACAAGGCAGTGCCGTTTGTTTATTGCCTCGTCCAGGAAAAGACCGAAGCAACCTATATCCGAGTTTTTGAGAAAATTGTGGAACTTCTACCTACCGTAAATCCTGCGAGCATCATGTCTGGTTTGAGAAAGCCATACAGAATGCAATATAGCAAGTGTTTCCCAATGCACTTCTAGTTGGTTGTCTATTTCACCTAGGCCAATGTCTCTGACGAAAAGTGCAGGATTTATTCTTATCGCAACTGTATCACGACAACGAAGAATGTCGACTGACAGTAAAGATGCTGCTTGCCTTAATTTTTGTTTCTGTAAATGATGTCTGTACTGCATTCGAGCATTTGGTAGAATCTATTCCTGCAGAAATTATGCCACTGGTAGATTATTGGGAGGATACTTACATAAGGAGACGAAAGAGAAATCGTCGAGGTGGTCCGCGCTTTGTTATTTCTATTTGGAAATAACAACTAATAACAACCTCGTACAAACAAATCAGTCGAGCATGGCATCGCGCATTCCAACAAACGGTAGATTGCAATTATCCTTCCGTTTATAAATTGATCAACCAGTTTCGTCTGGAACAAGATCACATCGAAATCGAACTTGAAGGTCATCTAACTGGAGTTAATTAACCAGAAGCTTCAAAGAACAAATATGTTCAGTTGAACCGAAGATTGCAGGCGATTGCTTCAACCTATGTAATAATTCAATGATATACTACCTACGAGGTATAGTCCACAACTTAGAAATATAAATGCAACTATAAATAAACGTTTTATTAGTTTGTACTTCCTTCATTTTGTTAAATTTCATTTCAGTTTATATTCTCACTTTAAACCTAAACTTTTAAAATCTTTGTACGTGCTATTAGATTGCGTTTTGAATAATTGGACTTCAGTTTATAGTCTATTATAGTTAAGATGCCCACAAACGTTCAGTTGATTATACCAGTTTTTTTAAGAAACTGAACAATTAGTTATTTAAAGAAAAAATAAAGAGTTAACATCAAACGATGCCTTCTGATCTGATTTAATTTTATTGTTCCTATTTATTAAATATTCTTTTTCAATCTTTAGATTTTTTGCTCTTATGTTGGCACTCTTTTGTCGGCGTTAATTTGTATTGCACTTTTTTGTAGCGGTGCTCTGGTGGGTGCACGCATTTGTTCTAGCGCCGAGTCATCCAATTCAAAAGATATAACATACTCAGGCGCATGCCCACCGGTACTGGGTATATCTCCGGCGGTAATGGCTTCGTTTACTCGCTTCAGTCTTCTTCGAGCCATGACCACTTTCCAGTGCACTTTTCTCTCCTGCGTTTCGCAAGCCGGATTCCTTCCAGGTTCGCGTTTAATAGCGGGGCTAGGAATTTTGACCTCGTCGTCTCGGAATTCCTACTGATATGTCAATTTGCTTCACCCATCATGGACAAGCTGTAGAAGGCATTCCAGAAGGCCTGGCGATAGTTGGCGGCCATTTGTGGCGGGAACTTCATAGTGACCCGATCAGTATCGCTCTATAAATTGGTTCTCCGGTAGTCGGTATCGACTAAAATAGAAGAAAATAAAACATAGTTTCAATCATGATCCTTATAATTAAAGGTATTGTAAGGAAAAGATGTTGGTAGTATTGAACATGGATATCGCTATTGCTAAATCTTCCTATTTGTCTGTGTACCTATGCTCTTTCATTCATAGTAACATGGTGAATATCTCCTATTAGATGCTTGTATTCTTGTATATTTCACTATTTTGTCCCTGTTTTACAAGAAAAATTTACCTGATGTGATTTGATCGCTGTTTTTGGAGATCCGATTTACATTCGGTGTCTTCATCTTTCCATGGTCGGTGCTAGTTTGCTCCTTAGTGCGGGTCTCACTCACAGATAATACACTCTCGTTGGACCACATAACACAATGAATTGAGATAGAGTGTATTTTGTAAATAGAGTATGTACCAGCTGGGTGAGTCACTTTTTATCAACATAAAAAATTCTCATCGCGAATTTCTATATTTTATTCGCCGTGATTGCCGTTCAAATATTTATATAATTGTTTAACTCTACTTATTTATATCTTGTCCGCACCTACGTAAACACATTTGGAATTCTTGAGGCAACTGTAACTCCAAATCGCATTATTGGACGTTCTATATTGCTTAGTCCATCCGTAGATATTCATTTTCTCGGTTTTCTTACTTCGCTGAGTTAGTTTCTACAACTACTATTCGTTATTACACTACTCCAAAATGGCTCTATTGCCCATACTATAGCTTGATAATTCAAATATCGTCACGGTCTCGTCAGTTTGAGTGAATTTTATAGTTTTTTCAACCGATGTTTAAGTAAATTTTTCAGGCGTCTCCTAACTCATTCTTTGTTGGGAATACTGTTATCCTATTCGTCAGATGTTTCCTGGGAAGTTCTTCTTCAAATGGGTATTCACTACTCAGCCATGCGGATGATATACTATTACAATCTCGTGGTCGGACTCGATTATTAGTGATTTGAGTCGTCGATTCCCCTCCAAGTCGGTCAAGAGTAACTTGGATTTAGGTGTTTGGAATTATTATTAAGTTTCAAAGGAAGTTTGATTTTTGCCCGGAGACTTGACTTTATATCCACCTGTTAATATGGTTGATTACTCTTAGAATTTGAGTTTTAATTATGGCATTTAATTTTTTATCGTATATTGCATGATCGTATTTCATTTTTTAATCCTAACTCTCCGAATTTATAATAGTACGAAACTGTTTACCGTGATGCTTACCGAAAATTAAACCTACTCCAATTCTTGGAGATTGACCGTAATTAAGAAGTGCTCGAAAATATCTCCCCTACTCTCGTGTGATCGCCTATCAAGATGTATCAATGTTAATGGAATTTACCTATGAGATTTACACTATGCTGATGTTATTGGTCCTTAGCTAATTTTATGTGATTAAAGAAAATTCTTTGAGAACTTTAGCCAATTTTTCGAACATGAAGAGAAAGGGAAATAGACAAAAGACCCGACGCCTCTATAGACTCATAATTTACGTTTAGCGACCGTCATTACTCATGACCAGACCTTCACGGGCACAAATTATCGCTCTTACACAATCCGATAAGATGTATTTTTTTTAATATGATGTTGTGCCAGAACACAAGTTTGTTTAAATGAATCGGTAATAGCACGCAAACATAGCACGCAGATTTAAAATCAGACCCAAAAACACCAAGTAACCATGCAAAAATATGAGAAAGAAAATAAAAAAATTAAAAACATAAAACTATTAACAAAATGCATCAAGATCAGCACGAAACAAACATAAAAATAACACGAAAACACAAAAGGTTTGACCAAAAATTGACAATTTAATCAAACAGACAAGAGTTCATGAAATTGGAACTAAAATAAAATAATTTGAATTAGAAATAATTCAATTATTTGTTAAAGGAATAAATTGTCAAAATATATTAAAAAATTAAGAAATTAAAGTTAGAAAATGCAAAGAAACTCCCAAGGTCAAATTTTGTTTTAATATGTCAAAATTAACACGCAAGGTTAGGGTCACAGAATAGGTATATATACCGATTCATTTTCACATAATTTTAATGATTTAATCACTCAGTTTTGAGGAACTTGAAGCAAGCACTTTTATTCTGAAACTCTAGTTGAAAAAGTAAGCAAGCGTGACTTGCTGAGATAATTTTTGTGTGATGCTCATTTCATAAAAAATGGAACCGATGTCAATATTTATCAAATATATGCTATAACTAAAATAGACGTTTTTAAAAGTCGAAATTTTTCCGACCCACAGCCACACACCAACAAGTTATTAAAATCAGACATATCATATTCTAGCAGTGTAAGTGCGGTGTAAGTCCGCCAACAGCTCGTGCTCGTGAGAGATCTCGACGTGGGTAACGAGGGACTCGAACGTCAATTCATTCATTATCATAGGGGCAGAAGGGAGATCGGGAGACAATCTTTTGGTTGCCTACCTTTCTTCCTACTCCCGAAAAATCGACCAAAAATATCTCTACACATCGGCTAAAATATTAACACCTAGTAGTCCAGTGGACACTCTTAAAATCTAACTTCGACACATAATTTTCCTAGGATCAACTTGATGATTAAAGGGAACGGGTTAGCGGAAATTGATGCATCAAATTCTTGTTAACTATATAAATTTTAAAGTCGATAATAAAATAAAAGTACGGAGTCGCTAAATAAATCATCAATAATAATACTACGTATAGATAGCTGAGAAATTGTAATGGGTGGGAGACCTAAAATTCTGTAAAAATAAAATTTTGCCTTTGCTACTAAATTCTAGAAATAGTTGAATACGATAAAATCTCCACAAATTTATAGTTTACTAGAAATGAAAACCCCGATAAATAGAGTCTAACAATTTTGCCCCAACAACTATAGGTCATAATTAACTACCAAAAAATTCATTTATTAAAGTATAAGATGTACAACTCATATAGTATTACGAACACGTACCATCAAATTTATCCGCAGCAGTGATAAGTCAGACTTAGTTGACGTTTCCAAATCGAAAATCGCGGTTATTTAGAATAGATAGTGTAAAATTATGGCACTCAATATAAGGCAAATAGGAGCTCAAAATATTAACATCATCAACAACAATTTAAACATTTATTTAATCAAAGCTAGGAAAAGTTCAAAAATTCTGGAGGAATGCTAGTGGGAGACGGAGATTCATTGTAACATCTGACGAATGTTTGGAGAAGAACTCAATAATATAGGCGATAAGAACAATCATTTGAGAGGCGTTTTCCTGAACGGTGCGGAATCTAATGATCAAATTAGTAAATAGAAATTACAAGTAAAATAACCAAACCTCCAATAATTCAATCCATGTGAACTTCAATGCGAGCGTTGCATAATGACGACCGGAAAATTATGTCGAAATTACTTCTGCTAAATATTGAAATATAAAAATTAACGAGAAGGAATCAGTCAGGAAATATTCCTCCATTTTTCTTTTCCTCTTTGAGTTATTCGATAAAGGGAAGGAAACACCGCCTCCAGTAGCAAATGTAGTAAATTCAACATGCCTGGCGGATCGATAAAAGGAAATAGAAAATGGACAGCGATAAATTCTCTACACCACAGACAGGAGTCGATCAGATATTGAATCACGGCTCATGACGATCAATAGAAGGGCAGAAACAGAAATTGGCCAATCACATCTCGCCAAGTATGATAACACTGCCACGTGGCTACCCACTCACATGACAGTATGAATAGAGAGACGGGCTTTGCGGAAGATCGATTAACTACAGAAACTTACTGAAAATGGAAAAAGAAACTAGCGGAAATGGGAACGAAAAGAAGAATTCAACCAGTCGGGAGAAGCCCCGGATGCATTCAGGCTCGGTTAGATACGACCAGCGAAAGTAAATCATCCAGAATCCTCAACAAGTACGGCTATTTTCAGCCATCCAACATGTTCATAAACGCATAATAAATATTTTGGTTATGATTCAATTCGTTTGTTAGAATTTTTTGGATGAAAATCTTATGCATGAAATTGTTGGGCTTAGAGCCAAAATTAAAACAAAAATAAATTAAAACAAAAATGAAAATAATGAAACAAGTCACTGTACATAAGCACGCACCGCAAGAAGATACCAAAAATTAACGAAAAAACATTAATTAAAACAAATTAAAAATATATCAAAATTAAATAAAAACAAATAATTAATTAAAATCATTGAAAAAGCATACAGAAGCAGATGGAAACATAGGAAAAATAAAATAAACTGCCAAAACCTTGCAAAATAAGGTTTAGAAAAATCACAGGCAGAAGAGGCGACTAGAAAACAGAATACTTGGGCTAAAAAGTAATATTATAAGAAAAGGATAATAAAAACAAAATACAACAATAAAATATTTAGATTTCAAAAAATAGAGAAAAATGTATAAAAAATAATAAAAATAATGTAAAAGTAATAAAATAATTAAAAAGCCCTAAAAATGGCGAAAAATCTCTCATTGGTCGCACACAAGCACAAAAACAGTATATAAACAGTGACGAACTTCAAAAAAAAATAAAAATAAAATAGAATAAAGATATATCACTTTGCAATCTCACTGAAATCCCTTTGAAATTTTTACAATTTTTGAAAGCAAGGAGTTTTTGTTATCTTATCTTTTTCTAATTTACGTTAATGTAATCTTTTTATGTTATAAAAATTTGATGTTTATAATGTCTTTGCTTAAAATTTTCTATGAATTTATATGCTTATTGATTATATGTATTCGAGTCCCTCATAAATATCTATACTGTATCTCAATAGCTCTCGATTGGGCAGATCTAGGTCCGGCTGGTGGATTAAGTTCCCTAGTTGTGATCGTGGGTCGCGCCTTATCGAAACCTCGGTAGTCCGCAGTAGGGTCTGGCAAAATTGCACAGGACCTCCACGCAGGGCATCGTTGAACGACTCGCAACGGCTGATGAAAATCGGTCGAGGCGAGAGAAATTAAAATCAAGGGAAGAGCGACCTCAGTTAGGGGGAAGTAGTGAAGATCGCAGGGCAATCTCGTAGGATTGCATTTTTAAACCTCGAATAAGAAAACAGGGCAGAAGGGATAGGAATAGTTAACCGAGAGGAGCAATAAAATAATAACAAAATAAAATTAATGGAGTGCCAGGCATTTTTATTTGTTAGAACATTGTACACCTAACCTAAAAGCAAAATAAACATCAATTACAATCAATTTGTTCACGTAACTACTCTGCATAAAACATCATGCGACATGGAGTCCCTTAGAACCATAGCAAGCATAACTCACACGATTTACCTTCTGACGAATTGTCGGTAGAAAATAGTTCCTAGAATGAAAATTGACAGAATATGAGAGAAGGACTCGATGATAGATCCCAATAATGTTACGATACGTATTTGGATTTGCATCCATACTATGGTAGAGATCGAAGAAACAAGGGTAATAGTAGATAACTCCAATGTCGTAGTAATTTCGTAGCGGAAGAGATAGCCATTACGATATCAACTAGCCCTTAAAGTTAGCCAGCTATACGCCTAAGAACCTTGAGTTCAACGATTAACCATGTAGTAGGAGTGAATAAATCCATATAATATACACGAGATAATTAATGCACTACGTAATGAGGCAATAATGTCTAGGAGTAATCGATAATTCCATCGGCAACCTTACAATAAGTAAATCGATAATCAGCACAGCATCACAACTTACTATAGAAATCTTCACGCATCAGTAGTTCGATATATATCAATGTAGCTGAGCACTCCAAAAACGATTTACGTAGTGGAAATTAAAGTAAAATCATTCACCAATACTGCTGCCAACGCCAGTAGGGCTAATTGTGGAAATCTTAGTGTCACACTCATTATTTATCGTCATTATTAAGAATATTAGGTTCGCCCCTCTTGTCGTTATCATAACCATCACCAGGGTTATTACTCCGAGGATTGTCTTTAGTTTTGGTCATCATTGTTCTTCCTAGTGCGCTTACTAACCCGACGAAATAGTCATTAGGATCACCAATGCTAATAGTACCTACCCGGCAGCTAGTGTCTGTTATTATTGAACTTTGCTTATGACTGAATTTTCCTACCCTCGCTACCGACAGTTCCTTAGATAGTTTAAAACTCCCTTTTGTAATCGTTTAGAACCAGATATAAGTTCAATGGCCAATATGAAAGATCTCCCGAGGATTTCCCGTCTCTCCCCATCAATTTTTGCAATTCGCCAGAAATTAGAACAGTTGGAGAGCGATCACGAAGCTCTCCGAAACAAGTATAATCAGGTAAAAGGTACATGGACCTCTCCTGAGGCAACCAAGACACTGTACCAGAAGATAACTCGCCTATCTCAAGCTCGGAATGAGCTAATCACCGAATCTCACAGCCAGCGAGTATTGATAAAGGAGCAGAGTAAGACGCTCCGACAGATATTTACCGATGCCGAACTTAGGGCTCGCATACCTGGGAGCATCTGGGCCCGAAGCTTGAATATCATACCAGAGCAACACCTCCCTTTGGAAGAGAACTTGCTCAGTTCTCTCGGCGCCAGCTACTCAAGTCGCCGAACCCGCACAAACCTCCGTGGTCGAACCACATCCAGGAGCGGGCCGACGACGACCCAACCGAAATCATCGTCGTAGCGAGCGTCGCCGTATGGAAGCAAGCCTCCTCAGATCGACGGAGCCAACCAACATTCCTTATCAAATCGATGACCTTCCAATCCTTATCAGAAATTCAAATTCCCTGATCTCGATCCCGATGTGCTCTATGCACCCACTGCAATCTTCGGGGTTATACCATATCAACTTATGGTACCCCCGAGTGGCCGAAGCGCAAGACTGATGAGCTGAGAGACGATATTGAACTTCCCAGTGTCCTGATTAAACAGGAGCCAGGCTGGAATCCCGCGCGCAAAATCCGACAAAAGGCAGAACACGAGCTCCATCGCCTAGAACAACTGGAATGGCGTTACCGATTTCTAGCACGACGACAGAAGGAACACCTCGTTCGGATTAACCTGGATATCCGTAGTGGACGCATCCCCAGTTCAGACGGATATTTACCTTCTTACGGGATCGCCTATGACCATAGAGACCCAGCCTTGCTCGAAATGTATGCACCAGTACACCTTGTGGTCCCAAAGAGCCTCCTCCAGCCCAACATTCGAGATGTACTGGAGGATCGGGGCGTCGAGGAGCACACCTATTCACGGAGGTGCTTTCCTAACAAACGACCACACTGAGGCAAAAGAACCGTAGCATAGTTCATTTATTTTTGTTAATGTCCTCATCTGTATTATTAATAAACTTATTGTAACAGTAGTTCTTTTAGTTATTAAATAGTATATTATCTATAGGAAAACCAGAGGAAGTAAGGGATGAACGTTTTTTTTGTTACGGGACATGAGATGACTGTCCAGTAAGAACTAAGACCTTAATTTATATTTTGTTTTATTATTTTAACAATATCTCCGAAACCTATTTTAAATCTAGTTTGTTATTAAGGCATTACGTCTATGAATGTCATACGAGAGCTCCATAAAGAATTGAAGGACCTCCGAAAGGAGCACACTGATCTATACCAACAGTGTCTGCAATTGAGTCGAGAGTTGCAACGGGTTAAGGCCACCTGGTCTGAACCGACTAAAGTGAAACGACTCTATCAGAAGATCGACGCAGCACAGAAGGGCTGGCTGGAAGAGAGAGCCCTGAATCACGCCCAAAAAATCCAGATACGTGGACTGGAGGCAGCTGTGGCAACGGGGCAGAAAGGACCGTCCGTGACCTACCTGCTGGTATTCGCCCCAGCCCAGATAATTTACCCAACTGCCACCAAACCAACGCAAGCCCAGTTTCAACCTAAATCTCGCGCAAGACCAGGTCGTGCCGAAAGAAAAGACAAAAGCAAAATAAACTGCGAATTGAACAGAATTAAATGCGAATAAGTAGTGTAGGAATAAATAAAACTTTGTTGTCTTATTGCTTTAATTAACTTTACGACGCCTCACTAGGGTGAAAACGAATATGCAAGAAAGTTAAGCCAGTGAGGGACCTAAAGTACGTAAGACGAGCATAGACCTTCTAACGGTAGTTCACTGAACCAGCTGTAGACCGGTTCATAGCAGTTTTGGAGACAAAGCTCATCTTTGACGGTCACAGAACCATTGGTTACAGTACCAACGTTGCCTAGCAACGAGTAACCAGTGGCAGGTAGTTAGCATTATTATGATTGGGGTCAAGGCCATATCGATCACTAGCCAGTAACCCCACAATGAGTTTATATGTATCAGTCACACTTCGTCAGAAAAAGTTAGAACCCTCTCTCAAAAATGACGTCACAAATCTTTGGTATCCATTTAAGAATCAGTCTTTCATATTTAAAAATGAACATGCTTCAAATCACTTTATTGACATTTTAGTATGTATTTAGTGAAATGCTGCATTAATATTGTATGTGAAAACATGAATTAAAAAGGCGGCTATAGAAAGCTTAATACAATTACAAATAATTTTCAAATCAACATTTTGTTTTAGTCGATCATTTTAATCTTGAAAGGTAGTTTTAAAAATAACTATATAATGCGCATTAAGTAATTAAACTCATTTTTTGTCACACCATTAAATATCATATCGTTTCATTAGTAAAAACTAACAATTTCATGACAATATTTAAATTTCTGAAGCAGTTTTTGATTCCGGAGATCATATGGATATTTATTGTAGGGAAGCAACTAATATATGGCAATTTATTTAATTATGACGCATCGAATTATTTTTATTGCAGCCGAATACCACATCAGTAGCAAGGAGAGTCTTAGCTATTTGACCAGAGGTATTCCAGAAAGATATGAAATACATAATCAATTTGAATTTAAAATGACTCTAAATAGGATGGAAGGAACTTTATTATATATGTATGATAAATACGACAATCAATTGATAATTTCCCTTTCTGATGATCTGGAGGAGAGAATGAAAATAGAATTCAGGGGTAAAGAACACCATTTAACTCTATATGAATTGTGTAAGGGATATTGGCATATAGATTGAGTGGGACAAATTATAATTTGCATTCAGGTGGATGCGTCAGATGTAGATATCGATTGATCGATCTGACCGTGTCCATCACTGATCGGATCAATATCCAATGCAATAATCAGCCATATAAAATATTCAGCTATTCCAATCAGAAATTGATTAATAATGGTGAGCATTGTGAAATGATATTGTCACTCGTCACAAATAAATCAATAAAATCGATAAATGTGTATACAAAGGTAAAACGATAAATTGAATATATAATAGTGATCCTGAAAATTTATAAAATAAATTTGAAAAAGCAAGCCAATGAAATTCTCGCATTAGAGAACTTCAAAATATAAAATTTGCTGTGATTATAAAAATAAAGAATTTCTCGTATTTGTGGTGCATCTATTATGGGCAATCTGCTGTGGGAACAATAATTTTTATTATCAAGGTTGGCATAATTTACGTTAGCTGAGGGATTCTATATGGATTAACAGCAATATGTAGTAATGCGCTGCCCCCCCTTTTATATCTATCGTTTATTCTTACTTTACAATTTTATCAAAGTCTTTAGTAAAATCTAATTTTTATCTATTTGATGTTATTTAAGATCGAAAATTCATTTATTGTGGATCAGTGGAATAAATGAAATGAAACATTTTGATTGGTTGATAAATAGACTCATTAAAATCCAATTTTATTTCATTGTTGATAAATAAATACATATTTAATGCTGCCCTTTCATTGTGCAGCTTATCCGATCGTGATGACATTTGAAAATTCCCAAGCGAAATTATGGCTTGTAAACACTCCTGCTCATGGTTACTTTTATCCGAACCCTTCACAGTTGGCAGGCTGCATTCATGATGTAATAATAAATGGAGTTCCTTCGGAAATGGAGAGAAGTGGCATTGAGATATCCACTGAATGTCCAAAGGCGTGCGTCAATGACGTGTGCAATGCTGGCGTGTGCCATGAAACATATGATAGAGAGCCATTCTGTGATTGCACTGATTCATTCCTGAACGGCCCATTTTGTAATTCAAGTGAGTAAATGAGAGTCAGTAAAAAACCGCAGTTTCTGAATTAATAGTTATAATACAGTAATAATAATTCCCCAATATGCCTGGCCATGACTAGCGTTGACTGGTTATGATTGGCCATGTTCAATATTTTCCGCACATCAAATTAGCAAAAATTTCCCAAATTTTGAATTTTTCAAAAATATTTTTTTGTGAAATTATATTAAAATTATTGATTTGTTTTAATCGTCAGGCAGCATCACCCAAATGGATTCCAATAGGAAATATCATTCAAATACTTTCCGGTCGAAATTAATCAAAACATCATGGCGGGCTCATTCTGATGATATTTTGGGCATTTGGAAAGAGTAAAATGATTTTCATTATTTGTAAACAAATCTATAATATTTTGAATAATTTTTGTCAATAAACTCAAGCCATTTATTTGGAAACGAATATATTCAAACGACATTGTCCTCATCATCAGTTAGAATAGCAAAAACCTATCGATATTATTAAACAATTAGATTTATTAAACGATTTACAAATTTATTATTATTTTAAAAAATAAAATATTTATCGAATTTCCTAATTTTTTCTGTGAAATTCATTTCCAAAAAATATGATTTTTTTAAAATTAAAAATATTTTTTTATGAACAAATATGATATTTAATGTTAATGCTCGTTGAAATGTAAAATATTAGTATAAATATAAAGGAGTAACGAGTATACCGAGGAAACGTGATAATTTGATTGAATTAACACTTCAAAGTTAGCCAATGGGTTAAATAATCAATTATAATTTTAAATTTAAATATTTTCAAAAATATATTTAAATAAATTTTTGAGATAAAATTTCTATTTACACAAAATTATTATACTTAATATTCGAACAATACAAAACATTTGAAAATAATAACAATTAAAAATTGTAAAATAAACATGCCTGATTTTTGAAATCTATTATAACTATTGTAAACGTGTGATCTTTGGAATATGAAATAGCTCATGAAAACCTATCCAAAATAAAGAAAATGTAAATTTATGTTAATTAATAGTTTAATAAATTATTGATTTTAATAAAAAGTAATTAAATAAACATATCAATACACGCCACCTCTGCATACAGGTTCAGGGACAAAGCCGATTGAGAGGCGTGAGTAATATTATTGAGCATAAAAAATTGCTAAGGAACAACTGATTTTAAAATGTTTTATAAAAACTTTAATAATCAGTAGACAAATAATTCAGGTTTATTTTATTTAAAACGGAATTAATAAAGGATGCAGAATATCAAATTACTGGTTTAAACGGTAGTGGGAAACCGTTATTTGGTTGTAAATTATTACAGTCAAACAAGTCTTATATGGGCAAAAAAAGCTAATTATAAACCTGAAATGATCAAAGATCAATTTTGTAAAATGATAATGATAAAAAGATCTGATAAAAATTGAACATCTGGATTACGGCAATATGATGTGATAATTATTGATGATTTGTATCAAGAGACAAATACAGAAAAAGATTTTGATAATTTATTTACAAAAATAGCTAGACAGACAGGTCTTTCCGTTATTTTTACAACACCAAATCCATTTCATAAAGAGGATATCATCGAACTTTTAATGATACCATGTCACTTTACTTTACAATGTAAACAATATACTTCGGTGTTTGTTTTTCCTTTCTTTATAAACGAATACTCTTGACTATATCTTTCCAAATACTGGCAAGATCTTTTTGGCATTTTCAAACTAAGATAAAGGTATAGAATAAATAATTAAATGTAATATTGTCAAAATGTTAAATTAAAATACTTACTACAAATTTAAACTATAAAAAATTTAATTATTCGAACTAGCAACGCAACACGTGCATAAAACAAACACTACTAATTTCAATGATATTATAATTTATTTTGACAGCTACCATTGTCATTGATTAAACATAAAATTTATATCACTTAGCAGTGTTAGCACTTGTCGGCATCTTAAATGTACCAATTTAAAATGTACCGTATTTGAGTAGGGTACGTTCAGATTTTTAATTTTGGGCCGGTCAACAATTATTTAATTATGTATTTCATAAATTTAATTTTGGTTTTAATAATAATTATAAATCAGAACGTTTGGCCGTCCCTAAGACTTTTTTAGGGGACACTCGAAAACCCCTCTCTGAAAAAGGGACAATCCAGATTAATCTGGCAACGCTAATCATGTGGAAAATATTAAATTATGAATTTATTTTTAATTTATTTTTAATTATTTTGGACTGTTTATTTAAATATTGCTAAATGTGTTTTTTAAATAAAAATATTGTTTTTCTGGCATTTTAAAATGTCATTGTTATTATCCTGATTCGGAATTATATTATAAACAACTTTAAATGATTTTTAATAAATTTGTAACTGCTAACGAGGCCATTAAATTGTTGAATGTTAGTTAAACTGATCAAATACCACTAAATTTGAAGTCCTGACACAAATAAAGCCCCCTTTACCATTGGGATAAAAGAGCTTAAACATGGAACGCCGTGGATTTGAGGGCGTAAAAATTTAAATATAAAAACTTACCTAAGACGTTTAAAACATTAAGTGAATATATGATATAATATTTCATTAATAAAAATTGAATTAAGATGTTCAAAAATAAAAAGTTTTAAGTTAGATAAATGTTAAGTTTATAGACTCCTAGAAAATGAAATTTTCTTGAGCTCTAATATAGCACAAATAACAATCCGAGTTCAAAATGTCACAGTGAGTAACGAATTTAGCTACTATAAAAGATAATTAATTAACTTTATTTTTGTGCGTGAAAATGTAAATACAGTTTTAGGGCACCAATTATTTTGACTTTGGGTCACCCAAACTTGTTAAGACGGCTTTGGGCACAAATGAAATCTGTAATCGATCTAAAACCTTTAGCAAACGTTGTTTCGAGAGTTCAATACTATTCTAAAGTTGCAACTGTTATTGATTTACTTTAAAGACAGACTTACTTTAATAATCGTGATGTTTTAATCAATGTATTTCAAGTTGCAACTAAAATGCAGCACGGATATATTTTTCTTGATTTTACATAGCAGTATCCCGATGTTTTACTAGTTAGAGTTGATATCAATATCAATCTTTTATTAACTAAGTTTAAATTGATATTATTTACCATCAATAATGCTGCTTAAAACTTGTGTTAAACATCCAAAATTATCAAAACTTTGAGAAGTGTTTATAATGGTTTTTATATCTCTCTAGAGTTACTCGTATTCTCAATGTTTACTCAAAGTTTTCCCAATTACTTTTAAAATCAGAAATATCTATTTTTTATTGGTAAACTTTCTAAAATAATCTCTATTTTTTTCTTGCGGACATGCGTGACAAAATATTTTTCTAGTCGTATCTGTGCATTTACTGATGCAATTAGCATTTTAAATTGTAATTTTTCACATTTTCATCAACCAATTTGAAAATATCTTCGCAAAACATTGTTTGTTGCAATTGAAATTATTTGAAATTGTTATTATCTAAAGTTATGCACGTTTTAAATACTAGAATAATACTCCGATAAAACTGGTAACTCTAATATGGCGACCATGTTATTGACTAATTTTGTAGATGTTAGGCTTCCAAGGAAGTTTGCCCCTGCAGACGAGAATGTCGAAATGTCCAATGTGCACATTGCCAAAGACAAGGACACTTTAGATATCAATGTTACGAGGTGAACAGAAAACGATTTGAGTAACCAATGCTCGTAATCGACGATGGAGAAACAATTTGATTATGATAATCAGAAACTACACACAAATAACAAAGCTTTTGTGGTAGAGAATGCAAAAGCACATGAATAAAGGTATATAATACTCTCAGCAAAGATTGTATGAATGTGAATGTATGTTTACTAATTATGATTTGAATAATGAGATTTTAATTAATTTAACTACTGTAGATAATTTTTTAATTAATACAAATAAATTGAATAATACTTATAATATTTATAATGATATTAAAAATAGACAGAATGTAGAATATTTAAGTTTGATAAATAAAGATTGCTTTTAAAAAATGATAAATTAAAAGAAATAGAATCAATTATAAAATATTATATAATGGGGAGCAAACCAAGTATTAATGTTACTATAGATGGCAAATGTTGGTAGTGTTTATTGGATAAAAGAGCAAAGATTTTTGTTTTAGATCTTATCCTAATTGGAAAAGACCAAATGAAAAAACGAGCAACATGAAAGTAAGATGTGCAAATGATAGTCCCTTTAAGATAGTGGAGACAATTACAGTACATGTTAGGATTCATGGTATAGAAGAAAACAAAGATGTTCAGTTTTTCATTGCAGAGGAAATACAACCAAAAAATGATTGGAGGAATGAATCTCTTAGAAACCTTTGGAATTCATTTAATTATTGATAAACAGATAATGTTAATAGGATAAAACCACCAGATATAGTAATGAATTTTATGATATTAAAATACCAAAAATATCATTTGAAGACCACATAATTAATAAATTGGCAAATAAATACAGCAATATTTTTATGACTCATAAATGGAATGTGGGAAGAACAGATCTACTAAAGGCTGATAATATTACATCGAATAGACCAATTGCACTTAACCAAAGACAACCTGCACATTTGCTAGATAAAATTGAAGAGTAAATCAAAGAAATAGAAACTTACGGAATCATTAAAGAATATGAATCACGGTGGAATACACCGTTAGTATGTGTAAAGAAAAAAGGAAGAGATGATATAAGACTGTGTTTGGACTTTAGAGCTCTGAATAATATAGCTGAAAGGTCAATATTCCCAATGCCAAATATGAATGAATTACTGGATGTATTAAATGGTGCAAAATATATTTCAACAATTGACCTTAGAAACACGTATTACCTAGTGGAACTAGAAGACGACTCGAAAATTAAAACAGCATTTTCAACTAAGAACAAATAATACTGTTTTAATAGAATGCCGTTTGGAATATCAGCGCATCTGGAACATTCCAGAAATTGATGAACAAAGTACTCGCAGAATTGAATTTGAAAATGGCAGTAGTGTATTTAGATGACATCCTAATTTTCTCAAACACATTGTAAAATCACTATCAGGCAATAGAAAGTATTTCAGAAAAAAGAAAAAGAGGGATTAAAATTAAGCCCATCAAAATGTTTTTTTAAAAAGCTGAAATCAAATTTGTAGGACATATTATCAATACGGAAGGGATCCAGACAATTCCAGATAAAATAAAAGCAATCAAAGATTTTGAAAGACCAAAATGTTTAAAGAAATTAAGAAGTTTTTAGGACTAGCAAATTATTATAGGAAATTTATTCAAAATATGCCAAACCGTTGGAAAGTCTCTGTGGAAGTAATCAAAAAAAATTAGTATGGACTGACGTATGTGAACAGAGTTTTGAAATGTTAAAAAGAAGATTTGGATCAACACCTGTTTTGGAATATCCAGATTTCCAAAAGAGTTTTATATTGGATACAGATGCAATCTTTGATAGAATTGGAGAATATAGTTTATATGCAATGAGTAAGAACGAAATCAGTTACTGTATTAGAAGAAAAGAATTGTTTGCTATTCATTTTTTTGTAAACCTGTTCAAACACTACTTATATGGTAAACGATTTACATTATAACAGATCATAAAGCGATTACATTTATGATGAAAACCAAAAAATATTAACACCGCAGTTTCAAACGTGGATAAACTACCTAAGTAGTCTAGATATTGACTTACAGTATAGAAAAGGAGAAATACATACAAATGCAGATGCTATGTCAAGAAGCGAGTGTTCAGCATGTGTTCAGTTTCAAATGATACACATTGATCTAAAAATAGGAAAGTTAAAAACTAAATTTTTATCAATAATGATCGATGAGAAGCAAAATATATGGCAAAACGATTCAGCAGAAATAAACAATATAATTAGAGGAAATATCAATAAAATTGGACATTTTAAATTTTATATCGAAAACGGAATGGTAAAAACTAAAGAGGGTAAAATATGGATACCTTAAAACAGACGAGAATATTTTATTATAAATTACCATAAAAAGTTATGTCATGCAGGTTGTAGAAAAGTTGGAAAATATGTACAAGTTAATTTTGCTATGTAAAGTTTGATAAAGGGGATAAAAGAAATTATACAAAGCTATGAAAATTGTCAATTGAGGAAAATATTCACTGAAAAAACAAAAGAAAAAATAATTACACCGAAAGATGTTGAACTGTTTGAATCCATTTTCATAGTTTTTTGTGTGATTTTTGCAAATAACATATACAATAAAAATATCTATTAGCAGTAATAAATTGACATAGTTAATATGGATCTTTACACGCAAAAAGTACTTAAGATGAAAATACCATAGCATCTATATTGAATCAGTGGATATTGAAAAATGGAGCACCTAGGATTATCAATACTTATAGAGTTTTGAAAGTATGATGATAGACGAATTGTGTAAGAAATATAGAACAAGAATTAATTTTTCAAGTCCATACTACCATTCAGCAAACGGACAAATCGAGCGACAATTCCGAACGAAAATTCCGATGAACTTCATATGACATTAAAAGATAAGATTCATAGAAATTGGGTAGAAATACTTCCTGAGCTAGAATTTATGCTAAATTCAACGTTTCAAAAATAAATTAATAAAACCCCAGCTGAACTAGTATTTGAAAAAAAGATTTTTCTTGAATGACTGGACAAATTAAAAACAAATCGAAAAAGACAATATTAACAGTTATAGAATATTTAAATTGGGAGATCTTATATTAGTGAAGAAAGATGTAAGAAATAAAAATGATGACAGATATGAAGTTCCAGGAAGGATTATTGAACAAAGACATGAGAGAGGCTTTGCAATAGAGATGGAGAATGGAACATACATTATCAGAAACATAGTGGCTGAAACCTTTTATAAAGATCGGAATGTGAGATAATATTATAAATTAAATAATTTTAAAATTAATAGTATGTGTGGAATGATTGTAGAATGTTGAAAATTTGCTGAGCGTATTTATATCAGAAAATTTCCTTAGAAAGATTTTGTTTTATCTAACGTTGTTTTAAAAATATATTTTAGTTTTATGAATTATTTGATCGTATGCACTCAAATATTTCCTGTCCATCTGTATAGACATATCAAAATATAGACGCAGTTTATTTGGAGTCATAGATCCTTTGCTGAGAGCCAAATAACCAAATTAGTCAAAATAGCAGCGATTGATAATTTGTATTTTCAAATACGATGAATTCAAATTTAAGGAATTCTTAATGGCAGTTTTCACCTTTCTCGTTTTGCTTATAGAGATATATTCATATATTTTTAAAGAAAATTTATCAATTTCTCAAATTTAATTTGCGAATATTATAAAAATTTTAATAAATTCGAATAAAAACTTTATACAAATCTAAACAATTGGTCCAAACTATTGTAAACTTCAATTTGCATTTTTATAATAAATCTGAATAAATATAAATTTTTGAAATTCTTTTATTAAACTTTGGATTTGAGACATTTTACTTGACTGGCGCTAAATTAGATAAACTTAAAATTTTTCATAATATTGGCAAATTAAATTTAAGAAATCGAGAAATTTTTTTACATATATATACTATACCAATAACATCAATCAGAGAAAAAGGAAAAATCGAAAGACTTATTAAGTTTTGATTTTGATTTTGAGTGATCTGGATATATTTTAAGTTGAAATATTTCATATTTTATGAATAAAAATTGCGGAAATCGGCTTACATAGTTATTTATTTAAATGTCAATAACAATAATAATAATAAATAATATTTATTTATTTACTTATATTCATTGCAGAAAGATTTCACTAAAGATTCAAGTTAAAAGAAATCATCTTTACTTTCTATATGAAGAAAAATTTTTATTTATAAAAAAAAGTGAGATTTTGATAATTATTGTTGTTACCGCTAAAATATGAAGTAAATAAATCTTATATCGGCTTTTGTAATAATAATAATAATAATAATATATAAATATTTATTTAAAAATTTATTCAGCGATAACTAATAAATATCAACCAAATCAGAATGACTGCGTTTATTTATCATTTGATACAAACTTTATCGGAATAAAAGTAATTTAATTTTTGTTTGAAATAATAAATACTAACAAATCAATTTATATATATATATATATATATAGGGAATATTCAATAAATACCCATTTTAAAATTATTTTTACACCTTCTATCCTTATAAAAAATTTTATTCACTTTCTACCCAAATATTTACCAAATCACAAATAAATGTTTATTTTATCAAAGTATCATAATTCAATAAATAAAAAACAATGTCAAATTGATAAAATTTAATCGCTAAATTTGTCTATTTCATTCGCTTTGTTCTAGGCCTTCCTTTTGATCTTCTTTCAGTAGGTGTCATTATTGCTGATCTAACCAAGTTTTTTGACGAAAGAGTGTTTATTCTCGTATTATAGCAACCTTTATATGTACATATAGTGGCATTTACTTCATTAGTAGCCCGCCAAAAATTGATGTAAGGAACTTCTACATATGAAAATTGTTTACAACTACAGGTTCTATTCCCTAAATTCACAGTGTATTCACTCTGAATAAGAAACATATCACTACTCTATTTAACACATGAAAGCTTGTTACAGTATTTTAATTTTGGTAGGTGAATAAAAAATTTTATTTGAGTAGAAAATGAATAAAAATTTTTATTTGAGTAGAAAATGAATAAAAATTTTTATTTGAGTAGAAAATGAATAAAAATTTTTATTTGGGTAGAAGTGTATGCCCCCCACACACATATATATATATATATATAATCATTGAAACAATTAAATATTTATGCTCCAATGATTTGTTTGTCATTTGATTTCATATATCAGAAAATATAGATAATTGATGATTTTTTACCTTAGTATCAGTGATGTACCCTTTGAGCATTGATGGCCATTGGTGAGAATTGTGTTATTTGAAATTGATGATGAAATTTCAAGCCAAATATCAAATATAAATGCGCAAAACATTCTATTATTAGTAATAAAATTATATGTAGATGATAATAATGCATTCAATGCAAATTCTGAGCAGCAATTATTAATTAATGTCAAATATAATTATAACAAAATATAAAGTTATAATGATATATAATGGCAATTGATTAGCACTTTTGTCACGTTAATTTTCTCTAAATATGGAAGCGCTGATCTTTGGGGCATAAATATTGCCTTTTATGGCATTCGTATGTTATTAAATCCAGCAGCGAGATCCCTCTTTTTGCGGATAATTTGTTTCAAATTTAATATCTTGGTGAGTCGCATTGAATGTACGAAATATTTCTTCCTGTTGCATTAAATCCTGACACGAGGCAGTCCTTGCTCTGAAAAGGATCTGGTATATTCTCCAGCAATAGTTTTTGGATTTATTTCATTATAATAATTGATATAATGAATAAAATAATATTCATAAATTCAGTTCGTACAAAACGATTCTACAATAATTACGAAACTACCTGTTCCCAAAGATTTATCTAAAGAGGATTTCACATCAATCTCATTGCTAAGCAGTCCAGGATTCATTGGTAATGTATTTTGTGATCATGTGAAAGGTTATTGTCAATTCCTCTAGACATCGTCCACAAATTGCGGCCTTCTCAATACCAATGGCTGCCCTTCCCTAGCAAATTCTTTGTCAACCAAACTGGTAAATGTTAATAAGAGTTTTCAAATATGTTTTAGACATTTTATGGGTTAATTTGGAAGTTTCACTTGGAAACGATTTTCTGTTTTTTCTATTCTTTCTCTTTTTATTTTCCGTTGATTGCACCATTTATTTGACTTCTTGGCCAGTTGATGATTTTGGTGCCTCCTGTATGGATCATTTTTCATCCACTTTATTTCCACTATTTTTATGAATTTCTTATCAATATGACGGCGAGAATGTGATGGACGTCCTCTCCTGTAAATACATATAATAAATCCATGAGTAACAATTCGGCATGCTATGATAGCTCTGCAACTTGTATTTTTGTTACCTTTATGATATCATACATATGATCATGGTACCCCTTGATGAGCACCCAGTTGTAAATGGGAATCCACTTGATCAATCTCTTTCACTACTGTGTCAAATTGTCATAGAAACTTATAAACAAATTGCTTGAATGTTAATTTTGAGTTTCTATTTCCTTTTCAGTGTGTATAACGAGACATCCAATTAATCTTTCTGTGCCGCATAAGTTCTTCAGAAAATCCAAACTAAGCTGGTAATAATTTAAACCGTAAGAAGAATAACTTTTATTAAGCTCTAAGGTATATTTGAAAGGATGTGCAAAACTGCTTGCAAAAATCAATTATTTGGGTATAACTTAGTTTTGGATTTTTTTGCAAAGGAACACGTTTATTTATAAGAAAGTATAAAATTTCCATCGTTATCTATAACGTTCGACTATCTTACTGGCAATTTATGGATTCCAATGAAAAAAGAATTATTTGTCTTTTAATGCGATCCATTCTTCAAGCTATATTTTTTCTTCGTTGTTTCTGAAGTCCTTTGAATTGATCAGAACAAGTAATAATCTGATTAAGCACAATCTAGTGAATAAGAAGAATGCGGTAGAATTTCCCATTTAAGTGTTTCTGACGAATTTTTTACTTGTTTTGCGACATTTAATCGAGCATTTTAGTATTGTTTACGTTGTTTAACGTTAGCTTCAGTCAGTTCATGTAGTATCCCTTTTCCTTTTTTTGAATCAAGTTCATGCCATTGGTCGCCATCTTACGCTTTTATGTATTTTCTAGCCTCATGCTGCTAGATTTAGTGTTTTTTGTTATCATTATTTATTTAAAAAACCACTCACATGGCCGTTTATATTTCACCCGCATTTCATATTACTTTTTATACATAAATAAAATGTAGAAAAAGGTCAAGTTCAAGATAAGTAAGGATAACATAAGGTGACCGACAATCGATGCAGTAATAATTATACAAGTAAATTATCAATTTTTTAATATGAGTCGATCATAATCTAGCTCAACTGGTACGTGAGATATCATTAACATGATTGACCCGATGGTTGATCTTTGGAATTGGGGTTTGTGTTTGCGTTGTTACTTCATATTAGTATTTAGCTTGGGATATTCTTGAGGATTATATTGTTCGTTGCTATATTGAGACTTTCTCTATTTTCCATAGTCGTGGGTTTGTTTTTGGTCGGTATCTTTTTGTAATTATATAAAGTTTGCGGGTGATCTTGAGGGTGATTATGCTGGATTCCCAGGCATAATAGGATTTGTTCGTAGCTTGGTTCAGTGTTTTATGTGCACTCAGATACAATGTAAAATCCGCAAAAAGGTTAGGATAGACCATACCTTTTCATAAAATTTTTTCGAATAACCCCTTATTTTCTTTTCGATACCCCTTCCTTCTTTTTTTAAAGTTTAATTTTGTTTGATGATTATGTAATTTTCAAAAAATAAATTTTGGTTGTGTCATAACATTATTTTATAGAAATGCTCAAATTTATTTTACTGAATGACTACATAATACCAATTTTTTTGAAAATGATTATTGTTTGATCGAAAAGCAGTCTGGTCCGAATCAGCATCCATTAATTTATTCAGTTCTTAATCATTGCCGATAGCAGATTCCCAATCTCAAAGAATAATACGACCTTTCTTGTTATCTCTTGCAGCATCACCAGCCAATTCAAGTAAACCAGCAGCTAAGTATTCCAAAACTGCCGCCAAACAAACCGTTGCTCCAGCACCAACACATTCAGTAAAATTTCCTTTTCACAACTTCCTGTGAATTCTACCAACAGAAAAATGAAGACCAGCTCTTGAGCTACTAATTCTGCTTTGGGACTTATTTGTTTTTCCAGCTTTACTTTTCGTAAACATATTAAATTACGTTAATTCTTGCACTGAAATCGAGGATTTGATAGAACAAGCCTGAGAAGCCATATGCCCTCCTGAACACCTCATCATTTGACATGGAAGATAGGATACCATAATTCGGTTAAATTATGTTCACAAAACTCCATCAAAATCGACAATTGCATAATTTTAATACATTTCGTTAATACATTTACATTTAAAGAGTAAAAATTAGAAATGAGCATGAGCGTAAATTTCGACATAATTTCCGATTCCGTTTCAGTAAGCGATGACATTATTTTGAACGGGAAAAGAATTTTGGAACTATTTAACGTGCCACAGAATAATCCACAATATGCATAAAATAATACACTTTCAGATAATTCAAGGTTTTCATCACATAAATTTGAACAGTACTCAATACCAATTTTATCGTCATTTATATTCAAACTAAATTTTATGAAGTCTTCGAATTCCTTAATATACTTCTCTATTTAATATTAAAAATTCTTCAAACTATCAATTGATATTCAGGTGCGAAAATTTTATTATTTTTTATATATATTACTTTTAAAAGCTAACAACTTCAAAAAAAACCTTGTTTTATATTCCAGAAATTTAAACACCAATTTTTAATCTAAAAGTACTTAATGTAATTTAATTATATAACGTATTAATTACATAATCTGGACCTTTAATTACATAACGTATTTAAACAACATAACATTTTTTTACACATCCATTTCTAAAAAAATTCACAATTTACATCAAAGATTTTTTCTTTCTCAAAAACAACAAATTTTAGCATTAAAAGTTATTAAGATGTTGCAGTTTCTTTAGTTACTAGTTCTTTGTCAGCTTCAGCTCCTTCAATAACTTGAGCAGCATCCTAGGCCTCATCAGCTCCACTTGTTTCTTTGTTAGTCTAAATGGGGTTAATTCTATTTACAAGACCCCAACAAATTACTTATTATTATTTGCTTTAAAGTTAAAACAGTGTCCGAACAATTGTAACATAACTTTTTTTTAAATAGTTAATTGTATCACAAATTTTGACATTCATCTAGAATTATTGCCTCTTTGCTTTTTGTTTAACTCTTGTAGTTCTTGAATTGGTTTCTTTAAAGCAGGGTTTCTTAACCTTTTTGGTGCAATGGACCCCTTTTAAAATTTTAAATATGTCACGGACCCCTCTGTGAAAAAAAATTGTTTAAACGTCAATTATTACAAAATATATTCTATTTTATTATTTAAATATTTTTAATTCAATAATATAACTGTTGACAAATATCTTTATGTTCCTGGATATAAAATAATAATTGTAATTGAAGAAAATAAAATTTTCAATGTGAATGCTGTTGCTGCTTTTCCTTGATTAGGAGATTGAATTGAGGGATGGTTTTCTACAAAGCAACGCGCATATCATGTTCGACATTCATTCGATTTCGATGTTTTGTTTTTATTGTTACGAGTGTGGAAAATCCTGATTCGCAAAGATATACCGTAGCAAATGGTATAATGGCTGCCATAGCTCGTTTTACTAGCAATGGGTTTCTCTTAAAGAAGACCAAAACTCTCCAAGAGTTTTTGAATTGAAATCCATTTTTAACAAGGACTTTGTTTTCAAATCAATTAACTCGTCTTTGGCAAGGTCCATGTCGTCGATACAGTCAATATCACAAAGAAAAGGATTTCGAATCCACAACTCATCTTTTTTAGTTATTTCATCCAAATTGAAATATTTTTCAAATGAAACTTGAAGAACTTCCAGGTGCTCACAGATTGCATCCTTATTCAATAACAAACTATCTTGTCGAGATCCCTTTTCAAAAAGGAATTCGTCCAACATTTGAAAGTTTGCATTTATCCCATTTTGAATTCTAATTTTCCAAACGGACATTAAAAAAAAACAGACGATAAAAATGCTTGTAGTTTTTCAGTGGCATCCATAATTGTTGTATCAGGCTCCTGAATTGAAATATATATATCGTTCATGTGGTTAAAAATATCTGCAGGTAAGCCAATTTACATATAAAATCTTTGTTATTGAAATATTCGAAGAGCGAGTTATCTTTTTCTTCCAAAAATAGTGATACTTCTGTCTTCAACTTGAAAATTCGTTTCAAAACCTGCCCTGAAGTACCTCATGTTCTGCGTTCATTTCTTGACATGTTTTAAGAAGACGATGATTAAGAGCTCTACTTCTAATAAAATTCACGGTTTTAATAACTATTGACAATACATCTTTTAAGCTGGTTGGAAGAGTTTTTGTAGCCAGCGCATGTCTATGTAAAAAACAATGTGTAACAATAACATTAGGAGCTTCTTTTTTTACCAAATGTGCAAAACCAGATTTATTGCCAAGCATTGCAGGTGCTCCATCGGTACAAAGCGAATGAAGTTTTTGTTTCCAGTCGAAATCGTGTTTGGAAAAGAACACATTCAAAATCGCTAAAACATCAACGGCCTTTGTAGTTTGCAAAAGAGGCTAACAAAATAAGAATTCTTCTTTGATAGTATCAGCTGACACGTAACGAACAAAAACCAGAAGTTGACTACAATTCGAGATGTCTGTAGTTTCACCCAGTTGCATACTAAAGGGAAATGGCGATGCTTTCAATTCATTGATGATCTGTTTCAAAATATTACAAGAAATTTCAACTATTCTTGACTGTATCACATCATTGGATAATGGAATAGCCTCAAGTTTTTTTCTCTGTTCCAGTCCACAAACTAATTCAACCATTTCTAGCGCACATGGCTTAATTAACGTCTCTCCAATAGTATGCGGTTTGGTTAATGTTCCAGATTTCGAAAACTGGGCTTTCTTCTTTGTAAAAAATTCTAGATCTTTAGATCCATTTTCAGGATGAAGAGATTTGAGATGCTCTATCAATTTTGCCGGTTTCATACTGGCGTTTGCCAAAATTTTTCCACACAGAAAGCATTGTGGCTTTTCAACATCGTCCAATTCCTTCATGCAACAGAATCCATATTTAACGTAACTTTCATCGTACTTCCTTTTTTTGGACATTTTGGGCTACAAAAAATATCAAGAATTAAATATCAATAAATTATTAAGAAAAAAATATCAAGAAATTAGTAAGAATTCAATTTGAAATTGTTCACAAATGAATTACTTGACTGAACTCACCTTTACTTGAAAACACCGTTATCAACACAAAAAAACACTAGAAAAAACTATGATACAAAAAAGCACTCGAAAAAAAATACTAGTAAATACAATACTTTACGAACAAATATTTCGCTTTAAGAATTTGCAAGAACTTTGCGGAACTGATTCTAACGCACTTTATTCCAAGTGAAATAAAAATCAAAGGTACTCAGTGTTTCAAATTTTGACAAAATAAATTTTTTTTAAAGAAATTTTAAAAATTAGGAGCAGTCGGCGAACCCCAAAAATATGATCCATGGACCCCCAAGGGGTCCACGAACCACAGTTTAAGAAACCCTGCTTTAAAGTAACTTCAGTTTCTTATGTCAGTAATATGGGTCACCAAGTGAATTCGTACATATGTGAATGATTATCAAGAATAATTATGTTCCATCTTTCATTTTGCTGTAAGGTAGAAAATTGTTAATATAAATGCAAACACCAATTAACAAATGCGATACAATGTGGACCATTCAAATACATGACTCTCTAAAATAAATATGATGATTTATACACGTGGAACCTCTGGATGAAATTCTCTGGCACCTACAGTTTGTGTATGGGCCATGGTGGGTTCTATGGAAACGTTATATTTTAAATATTTTATATTATTGAATGAAGAATACACATAGTTGCCATCTGAAATGACATCAAATATCATTCTAGATCGATCCGCCATTCCCAAAAAAACTAGCATGGTTCTTCAAACACCGCAATATTCTAAGAGAAAGGTAAATAATTATTTATTTTGTATTTAGCATAATTTATCTGATTGGTGCACACTCAAATATGTGATTGGTGCGGAAAATAATCCAACTAACCACAGATGAACACTTTACCATTCATTATCCGCCAGTTTGTCACCACAACTCCTCCAAATAGTTTTATTCCTCTTTAAATTTTAAGTACTATCTCTCACTTTATTTGATGGAATATTGAAAATGTTGTTTGATTTTTTTGCTCAAAATTTATAAATTAAAAATTCGGAAATATAGTTAAAATATCATTGTTTTGAAATTCGATTTTTGATAAAAACTTTTGTTATTAGATATTTATTTAATGGTAAATTCAGAGAATTCGCTATATTTTTTATGCATTTCAGGATTCTGGATCAATTAGCAGAGGTTAGACTTTATGATTCATTATAGTTTATATTTTATTGTAATCATTAATTATTCCAAATAAATTAAACAAAAAATTAATTTGTTTTAACCGACCAAAATTGACCTTGGTAATAATTAATGCCTGATACATCAGTAGTAGGAAAATTAACCACTGGCACAGGCATACTTAACATATTTTTACAATATTAAAGATAAAAATAAAACCCAAACTTTACATCTGTTTACCTTTTAAAACTGTACAACTTAACTTTTTAATGTGAAAAATAAAAACAATATTTAAATAATTTTAACTTCCTACTTATATGCGAACCGTGCAGTCACCACCTGATGTACAAATTTAGGGCTCCGACTCGAGCCCGACTGTATATCGTAAATAATAATAAATTGAGAAAATAATGTGGATAAATTTGTTACTTATACAGCTAAATGGTATTCACAAAACCCGTTTAAAATGAAAATAGTTTTCATCATTTAGTGAGAAATAATATTAATAAAATATATTTCTAACATAATTTCTAAACATTATAAAGTCAAAAAATAATCTTGTTCGATCTCCTCTCCATATCAACAAAATTGCATTTCGACTCCTTAAAAATGTTCATGGAACTTTGAGCAACTCTCAACGGGTTAGCTATCGCAGTCGTACTCAACAAAAAACGTGTTGATCATACAATAAGCCATTTGCTTATCTCAATTTTAATTACGGAATTTAAGAATATATATTACGTCAGCACGGATCAGAATTGCGTCACGCATCTCATCATAAAGCCGACCAACTTTATAAGGGATATTCGCTGAAGGTAATCTGTATTCGGCAGGATCAAAATATAAAGGAATATGAATGAAAAATATAATTATAATGATTATAAATATTGATTGATTCGAATTAATGATAATATATTATGATGAAATTTCTTTCATTTTAGAAATCGTCATTGGAATTTTATCTTTTCTTTTGTTGATATTTATTATTTTGGCTGCCGTTTACGCTGTGAAAATCTTTAGGAAAAGGAATGAGATGAAACATCAGTAAGAATTTATTTATTGATAAAACTGCTGATTTCTAGAATCAAATTTCTTTGCGGTTCCCCATTACTAAAATGCAAATATATAAAATAAAAATATAACAGTATTCAAATGATTATTTTGTGCAACTATCAATATTTGCCTAAATCAATACAATCATATAATTTAGGGACCCATTTAGATATATTCCCCAGCTCAGTGAATTCCCGTCCGAAAGATCCCCACTAATCCCAATTTCAGGATATTGGGCCGATACAAATAGTGGGGAATCAGTTGCCCTTCCCAACCGAATGTCGTTTGCAACTATTTGCCTTGCGCAGAATAATTCCCCAGAAATGCCACACGCAATTAAATATAATTCCTGTAAAATTATTTATTTCTCTGCGTTTCTCGAGAAAACAATATATTATAAAATATTAGTTAAACAAATCAAAAATAGTTTCCTAGCAACATAATATTCAATTTATTGGAAATATTAGCACAGTTAAAACATAGCATAGTTTCGATAGCACTAAAATAATTTATTCTTGGTTTCTGTATCAATAACATAAGAATGGATGTTTTCAATGGCAATTTGAAAACTCTAGAATAATGCCTCATGCCTTCTAGAATGAATCTCTCGAAGAGATTTTCATTATCAATCCCATCACTGGCATCGAAAAAGACAAGAATAGTTCATTCATTTTTTTCCAATTTCGAGCTTTAAAAATTTCCCATTTACTGTCATATAGTACGTTAAGAAATCCAATTCAACTTTTTCTACCATTAATAACATTTCCATAATTAATATCTGATATAGAATTAATAATTCGTCTTTCAAAATTTATTTAATCCAAATTACAAAGTTTTCAAATTCTCTTGATTTACAAATAGAATACAAAATATTGTTAAAAACTAATACAATAAAACAATGACAAAATACAAAAAATTAACATCGTTTTTTATTCCGAAACAGCCGCCTTTTAAGCGGTTCTTAACAAATCTAAATTTTCTCTTTTATCCTGTAAGTTCATAAAAATTATTATCAAACATTTTGTTTTCTAATCGAATATTTAATCCTTCACTCTCTATTATATATGCATTTTGATGTCTGCCGTTTCCGGCATCTTTGACTGACATTTCAGTCTTTTTATGAAAGTTTGTGCTTCTTTTACAATATCCGCTTTGGCGGTAAACTTGAAAAATCATCATTACGAACCTTGAAGGGGTTTAATTAGTGAAATCAATGATTTATTTCTTTTCTTTGAGATTTGCATTTCCTGTTCCAGTTGTAATTTGTTGCGGAAATTGGAAGTTCCAACTGTTAAAGTATTGAACAAAAATTTGAGTATTCTTCGCTTGTCAACCGATTGCGGATGGACGGCTTCATTCTTCACGGGTCCCAAAGTTACAAGCATATCATTTGACTTGTTTGTTTGTTCAATTGCCCACGTTGGACTCAAATATAATTCACTCAATGCTTTTGCTATCGGTAAAATTACTCAAATGAAACGCTTTTACATAGTAAACCAGCCAAATTATTTTTAATAAATATTGATGTAAAATTCGGATTTGATTGGCTGATTGAGCGATTATGGAAACGAAAGCAATATTTTGATTAGATGAGAAATTATTTGATATTAAAATATATTCTAGTAAGCCTGATCTGTCGACAAGTAATTTACTGGAGAACCTTAAAGATAAAGAAAGCATTTCCAAGAGGTTCTTTTTATTTCTCAATTTGTAATAATTACTCACGGTTCACATTCAGATCTTCCTCCAAAAGTTGCAATTTTGATTGCTTTTATACATGAGATTTTGATAGAAATTATTTGTATTTTATACTTGTTTCTTATTATTATGATCAAACAGATTATTATTATTTATTATTATTTTTACTGTTAATTAATTTTGAAATGAAAGAATAAAAATCTGCTTGACCTTCACTCAATTTTTATTAATATTGCATTATTTAAAATATCACATGTAGCGGTATTGTTACTCAATTAATATACGCCGCCTTCATGAAACGGGTCTAGGGTGGATCCAAAAGTCAAAGGTATACAAATGATTTCATTTATTTCTTCTACGCATAAGTATGTTTTATCTGATTCTATCCTAACTACAAAAATTTTCCAGTCATAGTCATAGATTGAGATATGCTCTAAATGTAAGTCCCGAAACGCTGGCATTGTAGAGAAAATTATGTGTTTACCTTCCATAACAAACTTTTCGTGTTAGATTTATTCAAATAAAAGAAATAAATATTTGTGAATATCAATTTGCTGTAATTCCTAATGAAGATATCTTGTTTAGAAAGGAATAAGAAACGCACCATTTTGGTATTTACAATTTGAAACAAGTTTATTAAACCACTAAAACATTGTGAAACATACTAAAATTGATCATTCCATATTTGCATGTCACATATACGCTTCAAAGTAAATCATAATTTGTTACTCACCTCAAAGAAACTTCTTTTATTTCTTACAATTCAAATAGAGTTTAACAAAGCTCTTCATTCTAGAATTCTATTCTCATCCTACTTCAAGTCATCTGAGATCAAAATTATTAATCTAATGTGGTTATCAAAAATACACAAATAAATTTAGAGAGCCGAAAAATTCATATATAAAGCAAGTAAAACTCGGCAGATTTATTTTAAGAGTAAAATTAATTTAAAATCAAAATCAATATTTAGTCAACAGGTCATTCTATTGTAATTTTTATTAAATGTTCAAACGCATCTGTGTTTGCTCTAAGTGCTGACAACGCCGGATCATCGATTCAACTCATTGTGATTGGGTCAAGGTTTCTGTATGGTAACGAGGGAGTCTTGTCTAAATTTCCCGCAATTATTTCGGATCTTTGAACCGAGACTTTAACAACATTTTAAATATTTTTCAATAAAATATTTTAAAATTTTGAATAAAACTATTTTGCATTTATTTTCATCTTGAATCACAAAATTGCATTTATTATCAATCAATTCGATAAATCGACTGTGATAAAGAACTTGAAAGTGGAAATGACAGGCAGTCTTCCCATGTATGTAGTATTGCACCCATGACATAAATATTCATAACCAAGATATGAATATCATCCAAGTAAGACTTGAAATCTATCAATAAACACGATGACAATCTTATAATGCAAAACACAAACCTAAAAACAAGTCTTAAATTCAAGTCTTAAACAATTATCAAACATTTTATTGTAATTTTCTACTGTAACAAATAGACGGTATTACACCTAGATATAGATCAGCGGTTCCCAATCTTTCTGATGCTATGACCACTTGATAACATTTGCCAAGTTGTGGCGACCCCAACAATAAAATTAATAGGGTTGCTCCTCAGTCACGACATTTTTTCAGCTAACTATTATGGTTTTGACCTCTAAATATCTGATTTTATTTATATTTTATACTATATACTATAAAGTCAGAGTAAGGGGTTGCTTAAATTTAAAAGGATAGTAAGAAACCATCGACTATCGTAAACAAATTATTTTCAGCAGGTCTCAGGCTACCCTGGCAAATTGTTACGGACCCTCGTTAGGGGGCGATCTACAGGTTGGGAACCACTGATATAGAGAGAGATTGATAATATTTATGCTAATATTTATTTTTTTATTTCTAATTGTTATTTGAACTTGTTATCTTATTTTGACTATTAATTTAATTTTTTAAATGAAAAAATAAAAATCTTAGTGACCTTCACTCAAACGGGTGTAGTGTGGATTTAAATGAAAAAGTCAATGGTATACAAAAGAATTCATTTAATAATTCTACACATGAGTAAGTTTTATCTGAGTAAGTAGGGTGGTTTCTGAAAATAATGTTGGGGATACCTGAAAAAAAGTAGGAAGTCTCTCAAAAAGGGGGTATCTGGGAAAAAAGTAGGTGGTATCTGAAAAACGGGTGGTATCTCAAAACAAAGATAAGGGCCTTCAACAAAAATTTGTGAAAAGGTAATGTAGGACCCTTACTTTTTTAAAAAATCGAGGATTTTAATATGGATCTAGAGTTAACATAACTTCCGAAGCTTGGTTTTAACAGCCTCTCCTAGGAGTGGGCATAATCCTTTCGGATGAGCTTTAACATTTTGGTTTCAGCTGTTTTATATTGTTCTACTTCTTAGTTGTTGTACTGTGTTTTGTTTTAACTAGCCTTTTTGAGCATCATTATGCGATGCTTCACGGACATACCTCTGATTAGTTATGTCCGCTGATGAGATGATATTGTCTAGTTATCATCTCATTGTCTTCTAGGGAATAGGAGGTCAGCAACTAAGTGCCAGTACTCTATTAGAAACTGGTAACCTCCTTCAGTTTTTAAGTTACTAATAGGAGTATGTGGATTAATAGGCTTTAAATGCTTTAATTCTCACATTTAGTTTTATCATTTATGTTTATCAGTGCCTGATGAGCATCATTATGTGATGCTTGACGGACATACCTCTGATTAGTTATGTCCGCTGATGAGATGATATTGTCTAGTTATCATCTCATTGTTTTCTAGGATATAGGCAGTCAGCAACTAAGTGCCAGTACTCTATTGGGAACTGTTAACCTCCTTCAGTTATAAGCATTAAATGCTTTTAATCTCAAATTTAATATTTCGCCTTTATATATGTGCCTGAAGAGCATCATTATGCGATGCTTCACGCACATATCTCTGACTGGATATGTCCACTGATGAGATGATGCCGATCAGTTATCATGCCATTATTCCACTTGGAACTCAAGATCTCCTTCAGTGATTTCAGTTACTGATAGGAGATAGTGAAATAGTAGGCATTCAGTGCCCATAATTCCACTATTTGAATCTTTGCCCAAAATAATATACCCTATCAACAATTGAGTTTTGTTGATAGGGTTTCATGGATCAGGAAGTATGCCATACTTTGATGACATGTTTGGGATTTTTCCGTTCGTATCTCTAGTTTATAAATAAGCACCAAGTGCTATTAATAACCTAACCTTATTTTGTGAAACTCTTTGATATGGGTTAATGAACTTGGAGGCATGCCATACCCCAAGTATCATTTATTTATTTGTACATCTAAGGATATGCACTAGTAAGCATATTATGCCACTAGTGACATGTAGTTACATGTATATACTTTACTGTATTAAGATATCACCTTGTTAAAATTATTATTATTATTATTATGAGGATTATTATAAATATTATTATTATTATTAAGCTGATATCTCAATGTTGCAGTACCATGTGTTATATTCTATATTTAATAATTATATTCTATAAAAGGCAATAATTGTAAATAATAAGTTGATTACATACTTAGAAACTTAAGTTAAAATCGATAAAATTAAAGGTATTTAATATGAGAATTTTTAAAGTAACTAATGTTAAATATACCTTTAAAAAGTTAATCAATTAGCTTTCAACTAAACAAATAGACATCAATATTAAGTTACTGACTAGATTTACTAGGAATTGAACATTTAAAATTACATAAAATCAAGCACATAAAACATAACTAAAATATTTATTTAATAAATTTTTTCATTGTCTTTTTCAATGATTTTAACTAAGCTAAACAATGCTGTCAACAAGCTTTAGTTATCGGATAATGAGTGTATTCAATCGATCCTAGTTTAACAATTATTTGAATGGTATAAACCCATTGAATCGCAAATACATATATTTTGTCCAATAAATTGCAATCCAACATTAAAATGATTTAGTATTTAAATTATAACTTTGATTTGTTTTTCAAAATGTCTTTTGAAATATTTTAATATTTTCACGTGTTTTTGTATAATTCTTAAATATTTCCTGCAACTTAAATATTACTTTAATTATTCTTTACTTATTATAAATTTAACCCATTAAATTTTTTAAATCCGCCATATTTTTTCTAAATCCCACTAAATTATTTATTATACTAATTATTGTTAAAAATTGTTATCACTTCTACCAAAAAGTTATTGAATTTTCAATCTTTAATTGGTTATTTGTAGTGAATGTTAAAATATCGTAAGTTTTTGATTAAATTTATCATATTCTTTACACAATAATGATTGAATTAGAAATAATTGTTGTTACAAGCTTTAATTAAATGGGTTTTTTAAATAAATTTGTTACGCATTATCGTGAAATCTTTGAATAAATCACTGATTAGATTTGATATTTCTTGATTGAATAAAACAAGTTGTTAGGATACTTATTGAGTTATATTTAAGTACGGCAATACATCGCTTAGTGAGGTTAATTGGTTCCGCCGATATGCCGCACTAAGTGAAACAGCATTAATTGAACTATGTAGTCTATGGGAAAAATTGTAATTGGTTCGAATTTTTTTTCTAATACATCGATATATTATCAATGTTTTCAAGTTCCGAATAAATAAAAAATGTCACTGTCCCTTTCTTCGAATTCTCGTTGTTCTTCCATATTAAGAAGAGTTTCATTGTCCAATTCATTCGTATTTGAATTGATGCACTCTATCACATTGGCAGAATCAATTTCAATAAAACCTAGTCTCTTCAATTTCTACTATGTCATGAGTGATCTCAGCAAAATGAGTCTCAAAGCCTATGAAATCATTTGCACAATGCGGGAAAATATGTTTCCAAACTGACTCAGATTGCTGGCAGTAATTTTGTGCCAAGCTTCGCAGATATTTTCAATAACATTTCTGATGTTGCAGCTATTCCAAAATTCAGTTAAAGTTGGTACATTTTCCCCTGACGTTGTTTTTATAGCTTGCGAAAACGTTCGGCTTAAATAATAGGCTTTGAATGTTGCCATGAAACCTTGATCCATTGGTTGAATTAATGAGGTAGTATTTTGGGGAAGAAAAATTATTTTTATATGTTCATTTAAATCAGAGAGCTCAGTTGGATGACCTGGTGTGTTATCTAAAATCAATAAAATTTTATAATCTAAGTCATTTTCTTTGCAATAACGCTCTGTTGCAGGACAAAGAAATTTTGAAACCAATCTTCAAATAAAGTTCTTGTCACCCATGCTTTTATATTTGCACGCCATAATACAGGAAGCGTATTTTTAGAGAAACCTTTAAGTGCTCTGGGATTTTCAGCGCGATAAACTAGCATTGGCTTTAGTTTGAAATCCCCTGCAGCATTTCCACCCAATAATAGTGTTAGACGGTCTTTTGAAATTTTATATCCAGGACATGCCTTTTCTTTCTCGGCAATAAATGTGTATGTCGGTAATATTTTCCAAAAAAAATCCTGTTTCGTCCACATTAAATATTTGTTAATCTTGATAGCCACCTTCTTCAACAATTTTTTTTAATTCTATAGGATAATTTAAAGCTGCTTCCTTATCGGCACTTGCACTTTCACCAACAATGCGTACATTGTGAATTCCACACCTTCTTTTGAAATGAAAACACCAGCCATGACTTGCAGTAAAAGTTTCGTTAATTTCGCCGCTATCTTCCTCTTTTAAGTCTTCAAAAAGAGATAAAGCTTTTGCTTGAATTTCCATTTGACTTAGTGGAATTCTCTTTTGATTTAAATCTTCAATCCAAATGCCTAATAAACGTTCCATATTAATCGTTCGAGAGATTCTGTGTTTAGAGACAAGTCATTTTGATAAATAAGATGCTGTAGCAATTCCTTGGGATTTATGCAGATCTTTATTTTTAATTATTAGCCGAATTGATGATTCGTTGATACCTTTATCACTACAAATTTTTGCGAAAGATGCACCGTCATCATGAAGCTTAATTATGTTTAACTTTTGTTCTAATGTCAACCACTTGCACTTAGCAGACGTATATTTATTTTTCCCCTTTTCTTTTCGTGTTCATGGTTACAATTAAAATTTCATAATTACAAAAATTTAATTAATTCGACTTAGTTAGGCTAGAGCTGGTTGGATAATGGAGTGAATCTGTTTCAACAGCCTGCTTTTATAACCTGCGCCAGACATCAGCGAGGTAGAAACCACTTCAAACCAGAAAAGTCTAGACCATTGTTTCCCAACCTTTTCATATTCGCGATACACTGCCGAGAATGAGCATATTTCTGCGACACATCAAAAATTAAGAGGAAGTTTATAATTAGGTTATAGTTTCAAATTTTTTCTACAAAATTTTATTACCAAATAAACATGTTTATTAAATAGATTGGTACTACTTAAAACCAATTTTGTATTTTTTATAATTTAAACTAAAAGAAAATAATTTTAACAAAATTTCTTAGAAAAAGTTACAACTTTTGTTAATCAAATTTAAGTTAATGTGATATTTGCGCTTGTTGTTTTTCGCATAGCATCATAATTCGTGGACGAATTGTAAAAAAGCACTCTTAATTCGTTTTCTACGCAAAGTAGTCTCTCACGTTTTTTGTTTTTAATTTCGGTCAAAGATAAATATGCTAATTCGCATAAATAGGAAGTAGAAAAGGGTAATAAAATTTTTATAGGCTTCACAGATAAATTTGGATATTCTTTTGAAATTTGCATCCAAAACTCTGTTGGATTCGTTCCATCAAATTTTATTTTTAAAGTTCTATCATTTTTAATTTCTGCATATTTTTCTTCCTCTTCTACTAATATCTAAATTGTTATCTTTTATTCTTCTCTTCCACATACCCAGTTTATCATTGAAAGAATTAATTTTATCAGTGGATACTAACAGATTTTCTTTGCCTTGTAAACTTAAATTTAGTTTATTTAAGTGATGAAATAAATCTGCCAGAAATGCTACCTTTGAACACCATTCTTCATTACTCAAATAATCACTGAATTTATTCTGCTCAGTTGAAAAATATATAATTAATTCTTCTCGTAATTCATAAAAGCGTGCTAATACCTTGCCCTTTGATAGCCATCGCACTTCTGTGTACAGTAATAACACTAAATGTTCTGCTTCCATTGCTTCACATAGTTTGGAAAAAATGCGAATTCTTTACAAAAGAAAAATTGATTAATCATATCTCTGTTGAAAATCATTCTAATAAAAGCAATTAATTGAGCTTTTCCACTTATATCTGTTGATTCATCGATTTGCAGGGCAAATATGTTATCACGTTTGAGGTGTTCTATTACTTGAGTTTCTACGTCTTCCGACATATCTTGAATTCGTCTGCTAATAGTGTTATTTGAAATCGGGATTTTTAAAATTTCTTTTTCTGCATTATCTCCTATTAAAGTTTTGACCATTAAACGACAAGCTGGTAAAATTAAATTTTCAGCAATAGTATGAGGTTTCGTTTTTTGTGCTATAAGCTCAGCAACTAAGAAAAATCATTTCTGTGCTTTACTTGAAGTTTTCGTGTAATTTGTAAATGACTCGGCTTGTTTGTGAGACGATTTTAATAACGTTTTGAAATAATCAGGAGTGTTTGATTTTAAATTAGGATGTTTTGTATCCAAATGGAGTTGTAATTTATTAGGAACCATAGAAGCATTCGAAAGTTTATCATTACAAACAGCGCAAATTGGTATAGGACAGTATTTATCTCCTGTCTATGAAAATCTCAATATGTATTTTTCGTCATACTTTCTGTAAGTAATTTTTGACTTCTTAGTAGAAGTTGCTTCGTTGTCGTCATCATTATTACTTTCTTTATGTTTACTTCCTGTTTCCTTCTGAATTAAAAATTTGTCCATTATTATACGGATAAAACTTTCATCATATAAAAAACTAAAAATTGAAAATCAATAATTACTTTGATATAATTGGATATACAAAATATAATGGCTGCTCTATGTAAGAAACCTTTTTAAAAGTAACATTTTTTATAAGCAATCTCTGTATAATTAATTTTTAGTTTCGAATTTTAAATTATTTATGCTGCTATTTTAGTTGATGAGTTGCCGATAATGAACGGTTAATCTTATTTGTCTTACCATAATATTTAAATAATACAGGAACTTTAACAGTATTAGATATATAAGATGTTTCACTTCTTTGCCCTGCGTGGAAAACGAAGTAGTCTGTATGCGTGACAGTCGTGACTATTGCCATCTAGCAACGTAATTTGGAAGAGTTTTAATTTTTAAACCCTTACCACACGAATGGCTCCGCTAAGGGGACATTTAGTGTAGCTGTAGCCCGACCGCATTACGTTAGCCTACTGGTGGGTAGCATACAAAATTCTTTTCGAGCTTTTAAAGATTAAATTAGCCATGTAACAACCCGCCATCGCTTCAAAAATGTTTACTAATATATTACCTTCTTAGAGATAAACAGAGTAATTCTACAACTATTTATTTTTTTAAACGTTTTATTAACATTTTATAAAAATGTTAACTTTTCTCGCGACACACTTGAGGGAAGCTCGCGGCACACCGGTTGGGAAACACTGGTCTAGACCAGAGCTTCTTAAACTTTTGTAATTCACGACCCGATTTATGATTGAGAGTTTCTTGACGACCCCATACAAATATAAAAGAAAAATAAATTTATATTTTTTTAAAATTCCTATAACATCTTCTAATTCTAACTCATAGTAAATGTTATTCAAGTTATTACAATACTCTTAATAGAAATGCAGGTACAAACAATCTTTCCGAACTAGAAGATTTTATAATATATTTATCTACGATAATTGTTAGTTTATCTTTATAACAATAATTTTACAAGTTAAAAAACATTTTCAGTTAAATTGTATTTTTATCTCTCGCCACCCCAGAATTTTGCTACGCGACCCCAAATGTGGTCGCGACCCATGGTTTAAGAAGCCCTGTCTAGACAAAGCTTATTAATATATTTAAGAAATTTATATTTTAAATGGCTTGTTGATACGTTTTTGCGCATTTTATTGATATAAAATTATAAATTTATAAATTTTACAGGTCTTTATTGTACAATACATTTTTCGCATAATATTAATTTAAGTAAATATATTTTAACCGGAGTTTCACTCTGCAAATCGCGAATAAGCCTTATCTATTGCGCATTATGTACAGTATCCAATTAATATTTTATTTATTCTTAATTACATTTTCTAATATTATAAATTTACACTTTTTGTGATTTTATTATGTTTCGTGAATGGTAATCCTATTTTTATTATTAAGAAATTTATATTTTAAATGGCTTGTTGATACGTTTTTGCGCATTTTATTGATAAAAAATTATAAATTTTAATTTTTTCCCTCAAAAACAACGCACTATGGTGAAACCACACTAAGCGAGGTATTGCTGTAATTGACTAAGTAATTAATTGGGTGATTTGCAATAAATTTTATCTTTCTTGAATTAAAATTAAGAAAATGAGTCGATGGTTATGTCACCGCTAGACCATTTCAAGGTTATTCGATGAGTCATAATAATTTATCAAGGTCATTCGATGAGTCATAATAATTTTTCCGAGGTCATTCAAATTTTCTCAAGGTGATTTAAACAAACACCATGACTAATCATATTTTTCAAGGTCATTTAAAAGTAAGTCAAGGTCATTGGATTAGTCATCATATTTTTTCAAAGTCATTGGATGAGTCATCATATTTTTTCAAGGTTATTTAAAAATTTCTCAAGGTCATAGTATTTTTAAACATTTTAAAATTTAAATTTACGACTTATTTTTATAAATAGTGTTTTAATGTTTTTAATTTTTAGTCTATTATTATTATTAAAATTATTATTAATTTTACAAGTTATTAATAATATATTATAAAAAACAAATCAACAACAAAAACTTTTATTATAAAAAAATAATTCGACTATAATAATTTTGTCGAAGAGCTTTATTCAGAGCGCATTCTACATACTTTCGATATCGGGCAGCGCAGCAACGACATCCATCACCACATGGATATTCGGGTTCCATATTCTTTAACATTTTGTTTTGTTCGATATCCCAATATTTCATGTATTTCTGGATAATAGAATTCCAGATGTTCTTTGATAACTTTAAAATAATCATCTACAAAATAGTTAATATTAATTAAATCTTATCTTGAACTGCGCTCGGTACATCCATTTTAATGATAAAAATTGAAATAACAATTACTTTTATACTAATTTAAACCAATGAGAAGTTAAACTCACACAACCTTTTAGCTATAAACAATAAATATTAATTTATATAGATTTGAAAATGATTAAAGAAATTGTAATAATAATATTAGTTGTTAGTTATTTTAAAATGGCTAACTCAATTGTTGTAACCGTTCAAGGTAAAAATTCAACAAGATGTGTATGTCCTGATACAGCAGTGTTGATGGATATTTTGTATATGATAGATAGGTCTAGATATTTGAAAACTCCAGTCAAAAGATTATCTGAAAGAATGAGTAATTTAGAAATCCGATTTGAAAACGCATATGAGACTTTAAAAAGAGCTCATAACACGATATATGATAAACTTCTATATCTAAATCAGACCATATGTATTATCAAAAATGAATTAAGAAAATCAATATTCGAATTGAATGAAAATCGAAAACTTAATGAAAAAATGATAAATCAAGTTCAATGTAGTATAAAAGTTTATTCTAATAAAACCTCTAATGAAGGTTTTATTCTAATGAAACGCTTTTACATAGTAAACCAGCCAAATTATTTTTAATAAATATTGATGTAAAATTCGGATTTGATTGGCTGATTGAGCGATTATGGAAACGAAAGCAATATTTTGATTAGATGAGAAATTATTTGATATTATAATATATTCAAGTAAGCCTGATCTGTCGGCAAGTAATTTACAGGAGAAACTTAAATGTAAAGAAAGCATTTCCAAGAGGTTCTTTTTATTTCTCAATTTGTAATAATTACTCGCGGTTCACATTCAGATCTTTCTCCAAAAGTTGCAATTTTGATTCTTTGCAATCTTATGACTAAGTGATATTATCATAATTATTTTTATATGAGATTTTGATAGAAATTATTTGTATTTTATACTTGTTTCTTATTATTATGATCATACAGATTATTATTATTTATTATTATTTTTACTGTTAATTAATTTTGAAATGAAAAAATAATAATCTGTTTGACCTTCACTCAATTTTTATTAATATTGCATTATTTAAAATATCACATCATGTAACGATATTGTTACTCAATTAGTATACGCCGCCTTCATGAAACGGGTCTAGGGTGGATCCAAAAGTCAAAGGTATACAAATGATTTCATTTATTTCTTCTACGCGTAAGTATGTTTTATCTGACTCTATCCTAACTTCAAAAATTTTCCAGTCATAGTCATAGATTGAGATATGCTCTAAATGTAAGTCCCGAAACGCTGGCATTGTAGAGAAAATTATGTGTTTACCTTCCATAACAAACTTTTCGTGTTAGATTTATTTAAATAAAAGAAATAAATATTTGTGAATATCAATTTGTTGTAATTCCTAATGAAGATATCCTGTTTAGAAAGGAATAAGAAACGCACCATTTTGGTATTTACAATTTGAAACAAGTTTATTAAACCACTAAAACATTGTGAAACATACTAAAATTGATCATTCCATATTTGCATGTCACATATACGCTTCAAAGTAAATCATAATTTGTTACTCACCTCAAAGAAACTTCTTTTATTTCTTACAATTCAAATAGAGTTTAACAAAGCTCTTCATTCTAGAATTCTATTCTCATCCTACTTCAAGTCATCTGAGATCAAAATTATTAATCTAATGTGGTTATCAAAAATACACAAATAAATTTAGAGAGCCGAAAAATTCATATATAAAGCAAGTAAAACTCGGCAGATTTATTTTAAGAGTAAAATTAATTTAAAATCAAAATCAATATTTAGTCAACATGTCATTCTATTGTAATTTTTATTAAATGTTCAAACGCATCTGTGTTTGCTCTAAGTGCTGACAACGCCGGATCATCGATTCAACTCATTGTGATTGGGTCAAGGTTTCTGTATGGTAACGAGCGACGTCTTGTCTAAATTTCCCGCAATTATTTCGGATCTTTGAACCGAGACTTTAACAAACTTTTAAATATTATATATATTAAATATATAAAGCAAGTAAAACTCGGCAGATTTATTTTAAGAGTAAAATTAATTTAAAATCAAAATCAATATTTAGTCAACACGTCATTCTATTGTAATTTTTACTAAATATAACAAAGCATGAATATCATTCAAGTAAGACTTGAAATCTATCAATAAACACGATGACAATCTTATAATGCAAAACACAAATCTTAAACAATTATCAAACATTTTTTTGTAATTTTCTACTGTAACAAATAGACGGTATTACACCTAGATATAGAGCAGCGGTTCCCAACCTTTCTGGTGCTATGACCACTTGATAACATTTGCCAAGTTGTGGCGACCCCAACAATAAAATTAATAGGGTTGCTCCTCAGTCACGACATTTTTTCAGCTAACTATTATGGTTTTGACCTCTAAATATCTGATTTTATTTATATTTTATACTATATACTATAGAGTCAGAGTAAGGGGTTGCTTAAATTTAAAAGGATAGTAAGAAACCACCGACTATCGTAAACAAATTATTTTCAGCCGGTCTCAGGCGACCCTGGCAAATTGTTACGGACCCTCGTTAAGGGGCGATCTACAGGTTGGGAACCACTGATATAGAGAGAGATTGATAATATTGTTGGGGTTATTTGTGAATTCGAATAGAAATTATTGTCGATCTGACTCCAAGCGTGCTTTTAAACAACAGTAACGAACTCCAAACGATATAAACTTTATTGATTAATACACTTTATCTCCACTTTAAAATGACACAACGAATTATCAATCAATCACAATTAGAGCTTATTACGACCCTTTGGGAAGAATAGCACTTTTCGGATCATTTGGCTTTACAATCACTTGACTACTGCGGTGGGTTTCTGAGATCGGTAATTCTGATTTAGTTGATTTGCTTTGCTTTGACCTGACTCAATTTCTGTTTTAAATTTCTCTTTAATTTCCTTTTTTCTTGTCTTTCTTTGTCTTATGTAATTTTCTGTCTCCTGCAAAATTTCTTGTTTTATTTTTTTTGTGTGAGTCATGATTTCAATTGCGCTTCCTTTTTATACTCCATCATTCAAGAACACTTACTGATATCGAATAGAATTTCTGATATCTTTTAACGCTAATTCTTTTTGGGCCTCCATAATCACTGACATCTGTCCAGATTACTAATTTTTTAGAGATCCCCTTTCCCGGATTTTCAAACAATATTTCTTCCATTATCGCGAAAAGGCTTTCGAGATAACGTCCAAATTTTGTTTTGGTTTCCAAAATTTGCACTTGTTAATTATAAATGACCTTCTTTGATTTAATTGTTTAAATAAAAAAAGTTAAATAAAATAAATTGTTCATTTTATATAGATTTTGACAAAGTAAGAATTAGATATTACAATTAAAATCAATGTCAAATTTTGTTAAAAAGAACACACAAGGTTAGGGTCAATAAACAGGTATATATACCAATTCATTTTCGCAGAATTTTAATCCACTTAGTGAGCAAAGTCACTTTTTCTCGCAAACAACTAAATTGTTATTTGTCAGAAAAATCTGAGAACCGCTATTCAGTCGAAACCAACAATTAGAGGATCAACTATCGGTCATAATTTCTTCCTAATACGAACTCAAGCATTCTTTAAAAGTAAGCACTACTTGAGCGTATGTATGGGAACAAAATGCCGCAAGAGAAATGTTATGAGTCGAATGTACTGATTATGACTCAAAAATACATGCTTCAATGAAAAAGTGTTATATCTGTCGCGGCCGCACACTCTGCAAGTTATTAAAATGCGACATAACTATCAAGCTGTGTAAGTGCGGCTCCTCCGCCTATAGCTTGTGTCCGTGAGGATCCAGTCATGCATAACAATGGGCTCGAACGTCAAGTCATTTTTGTCTATAGGGGCAGTGGGAAGGTTGAGGAATTGAGGTAGAATTAACTCCATCAACGAATGGCGTGATACGCCCATAGTTCGTCTTAATAATGTCGGTCAAAATTAGTAGGCTCTTTGATATCAGTTTTCTTGAGATGACAAATAGTACCGCAGGAAAACCAACCGCCAGTCAAGAGAGGAGGAATGACGAGAAAATCCTTGTTTGAAAATTAACTGAAATGAGTGGGGTAGATCAGCTTCATGCTTTAACAAACCAATTGATGATGATGATTGACGATACGAGTTAGCACAAGGAGAGTTGAATTTATTCTGTCACTATAAATTGGAGAAACAAATAATTCCAAAAATGAGAAATATTCAGAATTAAATAATATCCATTAAAATCACAATCAAGCAATCATATCGGAATAACTGATAAAAATAACTACCAGCTGGTTACACGTGCCGTTGGTAGAGCATGCACTGATTACACAATTTTCCACCAAAAAAGTTATTTGATAAATAAGTAACTAAAAATAAAATGAAAATTATTTTTGTTGCTTATTAAATCAACGAATTAAGAAGCAATTCGATCATATTTAATAGGGGGATAAGCCAATGGAGCGACGATAGATTAATGCCATACTACTATATAAGCAATCACAAAATAAGCAAATTTATAACAAATGTCTTCAACACCTAAGAAGTACAACCCGATTACGGATAATGAGCGTAAAACAGAAGAGACGCACCGAAAACGACCCAATGACCACTGACTGCCTGCTGAAGTATAGATAGAATATGATTCCATAGAACTTACGCGAGGTAATTAATGTTGATAATATTTTCATGTAAAACGACCCCAATATTTATGACCTATACGTAACGCGTAATGACTCAAACTAGACATTTGTGATTTAATTCTTTCAATAATACGAGATTCAAATCAATTATTATTTAGATCGTAAAGACCCGAACTATGGATGGGGAAATGGCTCAAGAATCACCTTACAAGTAACCGCGTACTCGGCTACCAGATACCGTCAGGTGTTGTGGGACCACGGATATTCCTTGGCAATCCACGGAGAAAATGATTGGCAAGTCAACCGGGAGATCGGTATAACGAGGTAGAACTACCCAACATCGCCATCAACAGGGAACCGGGCAGGAACCTGGCACCAGAAGCTCGACAAAGGGCCGAATTCAGACTATATCGCTTGGAAGGTCTGGAAAGAAAGTTTCATTGGCGAGCCAATATGGCCCGAACACATCTAGCTCGTGTGAACGCGGACATCGCCAGCGGATTATTGCTTTTTAATCTATCATCACGAGGCTGCAACTTTGATGTAATATTAAATTCCAGCACGGACGGTTTCGCTCCGGAATATGGAGTTTTGTTGCGCCAGAACACAGACGACCTTGTAAATGTTTAAATGAATCGGTAATACACACGCAAATACAACATGCAGATTTAAACTCAAACCTATTAAAACACCGATTAACCCTACTAAAATGCGAGAAAGAGAACAATTATATATAAAATCATAAAACACAAAAATAAATTAAAAATAATAACAGAGTGCAACAAGATCCGCACTAAATAAACATAAAAATAACATGAAAACCTAGAAATTTGACTGAAATTTGACAATTTAACAAAAATGCGAAATTTCATGAAAATAAAATAAAAATCAAATAATTTGAATTAGAAATAATTCAATTAAAAAATTCAAAAGAAAAATTGTCAAATTAAATTACAAAATAATAAAATTAAGAATAGAATATTCTAGCAAATCACAAGGTCAAATTTTGTTTTACTAAATCAAAAAGAACACGCAAGGTTAGGGTCGTACAATAGGTATATATACCGATTCATTTTCACATAATTTTAATCAGTTTTACAAAACTTGAAATCAGTTTTCGTCTAACCAGTGGAAAGCGCAAAAATTTGATGTGAGTGAGAGATTGTTCGATACTCTCTCCACGTCGTATCCTCGCAACCTCGAATGACCTCTGCTTGGATTTCGGCGTGGAGAGAGGGAGTTATGCTATGCTATGTGTGAATATTATGAACAACCATGATGTAAATGAACTGAAAATATATATTAAATCAAAATAGATTTTTTTTCTTTACTGTCGAAATTTTTCCGGCCCACAGCCGATACATATTGCAAGTTATTAAAATCAAATATACTATCGCAAATCGTGTAAGTGCGTGTATTATCGCCAATGATTTCGTGCCCGTGAAGGCTCCGGCGTGATGAACGCAAAACCTGAAACGTCAATATTATTCCGTATAGGGAAAAAAGGTGAAGGGGAAATGGTTTTTTGGCTGTTTCGTCGGCACTCATCTCCTATAAACTCGATCTAAATATTATTTACAACTCACGGCTCAAAATCACCACACTGAGTAGTCCAGTGGGCACTCTTAAACTACTAATATCGACACAAGCTTATCTTAGGATCAATTTGGGAAAAGGTATGGGAGAAGCGATATTATTAAATTGTTGCTATGGTCTCAATCGTAATGTTGAAAGAAAACTCTGTTGATTAGTAATGTATCCAAAGTCATAAACAATACTTAAAAAATCAATCTTAATTTAAATTAATGTTTAAAAATCTCCATAATCGCCGCTCAAAATTTAGGCCGTTTACTTCCAAACTTATGAAGCGCAACAAAAATCAAATAGCTTAACAATGCGGCCTTTAAATTGTCAATCATCCAAAGTTTTGAGAGAAATTATCATGAGAAACGTTATTCCAAAATTATCACTTTATAATAAGAAACTTAACATTTCAGTATGAGTAAGTAAAACGAATATTAAACCGTGTAGTGTAAATAAAGCACAACTCAAACAACCTGATTTGGCCCAAATTAATGATTAACTCTGCGTAACCAGTAAAAAATCCAATAATAATGGCTGAATAACTAACGACGACAATAATTGAGGAATAACAACGGAAAAATTCTCCCATAGCAAAATAAATGATAACGAGAAAAAATAATAGCGACCCGATTATTAAGTAACGATTCATCCCAATCATTAAAATTTATGGTCGAATTTAAAATAATTTTGAGTACCTACTTTTTAAGGAACCACCGATAATATACCAACCCTATTTCAAAACATAGTCAGGTTTAACCCGGTAGAAAAGTGCACAAATAAATACCATAAGCAAATGTATTAATAGAAATCTGAACCAGGTAATCATAAACACAAGTAACATAGATGTGAGGTAAGTAGGAAGTACAAATCAACTAGTGGAATTTCAAACAAAATGCATGGATTGATTATAAATTGAAGCGAGTAGATTGCATATTGACCGAATATAACCTAGATAAACCGAACGCCGACTAGTTAAACCTGAAATGAATAGAATAAATAATTGGTACGTTAATAAAATATTTCATAAAAAACGAATAACCTAGGATCTGAATAAATAATCGGTACGTTAATAAAATATCATAAAAAACGAATAACTTGGAATCTGAAATAGAGGAAAGAAAATAAAAATAGATGTAAATAATTATATTAATTAAATATAGATTGAACAGATGAGGTAGCGAACATGAATTGCAATCTAAACAACGACCAATTGGACCTAAATTAAATAGAATAATACAAGATAGTTAGGGCATTAATTAAATATAACGTAACACGGATAAACCGAAATTAGAGTATAAGGTAAATAAGACAAAATCAGAGTAACAATTACCTTTTTTGAACATAGATTGAATAACATGGATGCGAAAATGCACTCACCGGGGTAAACTAAATAACATGAGTTGGGGTGGTAAGACATAGCGATCAAATCACTAGCATAATTTGCGGGACACGGTAGACTAAACAATATTAATAGATCCACCAGCCGAGTGCGGAGTTAATTACAATAAATCGAACACTGCCGAGAAATAGGCCACTCTGTGTAAGAGATTTGAGATATTAGCCCTAGTAATGAGAAATACAATTAGAACACATAGTTAAAATCTTATCAAGTGGAGCAAAAAGAAGAGATCCGTGGCAATAAACTACGCGAAAAGGTAGCCGCTTTAGAATCCAGAAGTAAATAATGAAATAGCTCTATCATGATTGGCGACATTATTTGATATTTCTAAAAATGTCAATCAATAAATTTTTGCCAAAAGAATTTTCATAGATGCCTACTAAAATCAGACAAACCAATATACCGCGACGAAATCAGTGAGTGTGTTCGGTAGAGAATTTGGTTCGCCAGCAACGTGTGTGCGCACCCATCCCAATATAAGTACTAAATTGGGTTACGCTGATTACAAAATTAAAAATCGAAATGTCAAGAGCGACAAATAGCTCGCGAGGCCCCGGCACGTCCGACGATGCATCGCGTAGATCCCGACCAAGCTCGGAGAAGCTGAGAGTGTCGGAAGGTAAAATTAACATTATTTCTAGGCGTTTTAACATTTTCCTTGAGCCAGAGTTAGACGCAGCAAACCGTCCAGAACCGTTCCAGCATTCCCCAAGACTTACAGAGCGATGACAATAAAATCGGCCATGCTCTAAGGAGATACGGACTTTACACTAAGTTTCGAGGTTGTTGTCGGCCGCCATTTTTTATTACGCGAAGACCCAAACTCTACCCGTCCAGCACGGTATAAGCAGTTAATTGATCCATATCACTCTATTATGTTCATGAACTATGTACCATTCATAAAGAGGAGACTAGATGAGGACAACTAGAATGCACCTCATCCATGTGAATTATCTACTCTACAAACATGTATCGTAAGAATTTTATTAAAAATAAAATATAAATACGTAGTACGTTGATTTATTAGGTTTTTTTTGACAGATATTTGGAAAATAAATAAATTCCAATACTATGAAACTATTGGAAACTAAATTGTGATTGGAGACCTTAAATATAGATTATTCAGGAATGAAAATACTTACTCCCATGGGGTCTAAATTTTGGGAAATGATAAATTTTACCACTGCTAAAATCAGTAGAATCTAAAGGGAGATTAACTCGAATTTGGAAATAACTAATGATCGGATTTTTATTTTTTTTTGTGACAAAAATTAGGATACTGGTCTAAATTATCAATAAATGAAAGTACAAATGACTTTGAAATACCGTTTCTGAGAATAATTTGCGTTTCCTCGAACGGAACTACCAAGATGTATAAATAAATCGGGAAGATAGTTCTGCATAATCAAATTTCTGTTTTCCCAAAGAGAACTGTAGAACGAATAATTAACTTATGAATATATTTTTAAATAATATTTAACTTTGAGCAGATGAATTTAATTATATTTTAAATCATATATTATCTGTATTTTTCCAAAGAGAACGATAAAACGAATAATTAACTTATGAATATATTTTCTAAATAATATTTAACATTGAATCAATGAATTTTAATTATATTTCCAATAATATTTGATCTGTGTTTTCCCAAGAGAACTGTAAAACGAATAAATAACCTATAAATATATTTTTAGATAACATCTAACATTGAATGGATGGATTTTAAGTATATTTTAGATAATGTTTTATCTACGTTTTTTCGAAAGCGAACAAGCAAATTTAGAGTGTAATTTTCGATGATAGTTTTCCGTTTTTCCAAAAAGAACTATGAAATGACTAAATTATTTTTTTTTGATAATATTTTACGTTTTAGCACTATTAAAACGAGTAGACAAAATTTAAAGCATAATTTCGATCATAATCCTGCGTTTTTCCAACGGAATTATACAATGAATAAACCAATTTTGATTAGATTTTAGATAATGCGGTTAAATTTTCTCAAAAGAGATTAGTAAATGATCGATCAAATTTGAAGGTATTTCGTTGGTTAATCATACTTTACGCTTTAAGATTTGATAAAGTCAATTTTGTTCAAAAAATGGAAAAATTCGCGACGAGAAATTTTATGCGTCAATTTAGTTTAATATGTAAGGTTCTAACCGTAAGATGGTCCATATGGTTCGTTCATAGGTTTCAGCCATCATGTCCATCTCCTCCCCGCTTCCATTATGGAAGGAAGTGACGCATTAAAATAGGAAACAAATAGCCCTAACCCAAGTATGTATATTCTACCGTGCTAGTTTTTTCCTCCTTTGAATAAGGTACGTAACCCATAAACCAATGAGTTGTTTCTTCTCGCTTGACCCCACATCAGACCGCCAATCATATCACCTATGCCGGAATATTGATGTTAAGCCGTAATATATATTATTTATCATTCCAGAGGACTCGTGGATTGACGCGTCCCGGGTCACACAACGCTTTCCGGCACATTCAGCTGCACGGTGCCGGCAGGCGATGTGGGACGCGGGATTCTCAATCTCACCGGTTAGAAAATTCCGGGGAGAAGATCAAAAAACCGAAGATGACTTGGACCTTCCTTTCGTGGCGATCAAGCGAGAACCCGGCCGAAATCCGGTGCGGGAAATAAGAGGTCAAGTGGAGCACCTCCTCGCACGTTTGGAAGAACACCAACTGCAAACGGCCCAGGAAATCCGAAAGGCGCAACAACACTTAGATGAGATCAACCCTAATATTGCGGCCGGATTGATCCCAAGTACGGACGGGTACACCCGCCGTACAATGCATCGTTCAATTTGGACGATCCCAGAGTGAACAGACCAATGGAGGCGCTCAACGTGGTAGTCCCACGCCAATTATAGACCGAAAGAGGAGGACGTGCGAAATTAATTTTCCTTTATTGCAGGCATGAATTCCCACAATATCTTGCAACACAAATTGGCAAAGGCCCAGAGGACAATCAAAGATTTCCACCGACAAATCTTGCAGTTGACGACCGGAGTTAGTATATTGATCTTGTCTTGTTGTTTTTGAAAGATTAACTTTGTTAATTTATTTTTTAATTAAATCTTAGAATTTTCCAATTAACGGAGAGTATTTGAACTGTTATAAACTGAGAAAGTGATCTCAAGCTCTGACAAAGGTAATTAGTAGTTAAATAAAACCAAAAATCGAAATAAAAGTAGTAGAAATAAGGAATTTTATAGTAAAATATGTAAGTTATTATAGAATAAATAATGACAATTGAGAATATATATGATAAGAACACCAACCTATTATTAATTTACTTCAGCTATAGATATGAAATCATCGTGTACTCTCGTTCAGGAACTAAAAAGTATGAGACGGTAAAACACAGATTTTTATTGGGAACTCCTACAATTATGCCGGGAAGTTCAGCAAATCAAAGCTACCTGGGTCGAGCCTGTGAGAATGAAGAAACTCTATCAACGTCTCACCACGGCCCAACAGGGATGCAAAAATGAGAAAATGTTAAATCAAGCCCAACGAACCCAGATTCGGGGATGTGAGATCGCACTATCAGCGTGCCAAGAAGGGATTACGGTGACTTACACCTTGGTGTTCGCTTCGGCACAATTAGCATACAAGGATCAGAACTATTCGATCAACTCAAATAATGGATCACAGGCTCATTCAAAGCCGGGTAGAGCCGAAAGAAAACGACGGCGTATTCAACGCTCGGACAACTAAAAATAACATATTATGTTTAACATTAAAACGTGCATAATATCATCATAATAATTGTTTGATTTAATTTTTTTCTTTGAAGTAGTTAATTACAATGTATAAAATTAGCTAAATAACTAGCTCGATGGGAGAGCACTAAAAAGACCTAAATAATAAGACTTAAAAACATAAAAACTTTAAACATTAACAAAAATTTACAAAAACAAAGAATATTTTCAAACAATTTATTCATTCAAAGTTCTTTATAATCGTCATATACTTCATTAACATCTGAACATTCTTCTGGACTGTTACTGGAGTTGTAGGAAAATGTCAAAGTCCGTGGAACGCACCATTAGTGATAGTTGGAAAACCAGATGGCTCTATAAGAATGTGTCTAGATTTCAGGTTATAAATTCGGATACAGAAAAATTTTCATTTTCTATGTTAGACATGCAATTATTATTGGATTGCTTAGGTAAGTCAAAGATATTTTCTTCCATTGACTTAGGACAGGCCTATTATCAATTAGAGTTGAATGAAGATTCGTAAATCAAGACGGCATTTAGTACAAAAGAAGGACAATTCTGTTTCAATAGGTTACCATTTGATTTGTCAACAGATCCTTATTTTATTTAAAGGACTTTTTCTTTTGGCCATCCATTAATCAGGTTATTACAGAGTGTATTAATAAATGTGTTGGGTTATTATTATTGAAAGTCGGTTCCCTCTGACTTCTCGTGTCCTTTTCAAATAAAATAAGCAAATCCAACACAGAAAAATTTTATTTGCACTTTACTACAGTTACAACTCAATCCGATTTATTTCAATGTTTTGTAATTACAATTTGTGATTTATTTGCACCCTTCAACCACCGAATAAATTTGATTACCTTAAGGTAGGTTATTCAATGAATAATCCCCTTTTCTGATAGATAGCTTTTGACTTTACTTGGGTTTAGACTCTTTTACTGACCTGACTAGACTACTTTTTTGCTTCGGCCACTGGCCATTTCGTGTTTTTCCCTTTTCCTTTTATACTCCTGCTTAGACTGTTTTCAGACAATTGTCAACAACGTTTGTTACATTACTAAATTAAAAATTAGGTTAATAATTACCTCTCCATAGATCAGTGGCGCCCATTTAATATTATTTAGGCCAATTGACACTTTTCCATTATTCCGTCTACACCCCGGGTTTTTCTGATCTCTCAGGTTTCCCATTGCCTCGGACTTCCCATTGACTCGGGCTTTTTGCGAGAAACTCTGGTGCACAATAATCCAGAGTATTTTTAATTCTTGGATTAAGTTCCTGAATTTTCTTTAAAATCACTTCAAAGAGATAAACTAAATAACAAAATAAAATACATATTAAAATATACATAATTTACTTTTTGACATTTTTTAATACTTAATAAAAAATAATACTAACTTAAAAACATAAAAATCTTACACATCAACAAAAATAATCAAAAACAAAGAATATTTCAAAATAATTTATTCATTCAAAGTTCTTCATAATCGTCATATTCTTCATTAACTTCCGAACATTCTTCTGGACTGTTACTTAAAACCACATCACCTCCTCTATAATGACCATATGCTACACTTATATTATTCCCCACCCAAACCCTTTTATCATCCTTATTTATTAATGCAGTTTTACTGTTTTAATTGTAAATAATTGATGTTTTTTTTTATTTATATTTTTTTTTTGTGTTATAACAATCTAGGTATGACTTATGTTTTAATCTTATACCCTTAGCTTTGATACTTTCAACTTAAGACAAGAAGCTATAACATTTGAACGAAAGAACACCCAATCCTTGTATTTCAGTCTTTTATTCTCGTCTTTGAACTTTCCAATGACAGAATCAAGGTTCCTACTATACAGGGAATGTTTTGGGTCATAATTAGAAGTATCGAGGAGATTATCACGAACCATAGCACATAAAAGAATTTCTAACTTACAATTCTTAATTTCCAGGGGAAAAAATCGGTATCCCAGCAACTATATTAATTTTACAAGTAAATTCGTTTCGATATTTTTCTAACTCTATGTACTGTAATTGATACATCCTAGGGTTTATCCGTAGAGGCTATTATTTAAAGATTTATAATAGTTTTATCTAAGTCATTAGCTGATTGCGCTCTAAGTTGTAATAATAATAATATACTTTTTAAATATTGAATTTTGATTATATTTAATGGCTCTATGTATATGTGTAATTTTAATTTGCAAAAAAACAAAAATCTGCAAAAGTCTTCAATGAAGAACATAATTCTTTTTTGGATAATGCGTTAACATTAACTTCTCAACCTTAGAACTCGGAGTGCATATCTTTTCAACAGCTACTGGAGAATCATTAAGTTTATCATGAAGAAATGTTGGAATTTCTAAATCTACTTCAAATGTGACAACAAATGACAGTGATTCAAGATCCTTATTAAAAAAACTAATTAAATTATTTAATTGATTAGTATCAGTAACCCATTCAAAATCTCCATATGGTAATGGTTGACTTAAAGCCCATTCGTAGAGATTATTGATATCAATGTAAAGGAGTTCGGTGTTGTCATCAGATACTACGTGATGTTTATTAACAAAAGTTAATCCACCACGGATTCCCCCTTCGAAAAAATTATACATCTCATGTCAGTGAGAAGTTCAATTGGTTCTTCAAGAGTTATAAGAGCCGATGCCCAAGACATACCGGGAATTCCATAAAAGTTAAGTGGTTCAAATTGGTTATGAGCTAAGGACTTTGAACGAAATTTCTGGAAAAAGTCAGCCAAAAGAAAAAACATCAAGTTTGAGGTAAACCATCATATAATTTAGTAAAGAGTTACAATTGGTTTCTTCCCAAATAGATTGAGCCTTACAATATTCGCCTTCAGTTACATCTTCCCAGATCGGTGGAAGTTCATATGTAGTTTCTAAAACTTCTTGAGAAGTTGCAAAGTTATAAGGGAAAATGCCTTTAGTATCGATAATGCTACCTACAAATTCCGAACGAGTTAAGGGAAGAGTGGTCAATGTTTTAACTGCGTTACTTAATGAACTATTAATAAATTGACAAGAATCAATGAATTTTACAGTTAATTCACTGATTATTGTCGACAAAAAAAAGAGATTTTTCACTTGTTACAGGAATAAAACTTATTTTCTACGTGTTAGAACAATGTCCTGTTAAATTGCGTATTAGAACTGATAATTTCAATGAGAAAGGTGTTAGGATTTATAAACAAAATTGAAATCTGAAAATAATTACTTGAAATGACGTTTAAAATGTAATTGTTCAACGTGAAAAATCAACAAAGAAAAAAGTTACAAAGAAAAAGGTTACTATACGTAAAATAATAAAAACGAGTAAGAAGATTGTTAAAGATAAAAAGTGAATTAAAATATAAACAAAACAACTAGTTGAAAAATGTATTTAATATGAAAGTTGAACGTAGTCTACCATACTTTAATGCCTTGGTGAAGGCTCCTAATAATAAAAGAATGAATATTTTACAGAATTTTCCTTCATTTGTTATAGATGATCTATTTGAAGTTATTGTTAATGTAGTTCGTGGTAATGTAAACATTAATAAAGCTAAAAAACATGTATTACAAAAACATAAAAGATAATTTTTATGATTTTTGGGGGCATTAATTCTAATAGTATTATCTGCAATAAGCGCAATTTCATCATTAACTTGATTACCGGATAAACATAATTTAGATTAAAATATTTTGACAACTTGTTGTAATAATAAAGGAAACATTAACCAAAAATCGAAACACAGTGAAAACGTTCGAAAAAGTATGGACAAACCCAAAACACCTCGCTGACTTTGGTGGTTTAAGAAAACTGGCAAAGGAAGTAGTTAATTCAAAGAAAGAAATTCAGAATTGGTTATCTGGGCAAATGGCGTACAGTTAAAATAAACCAAAGTTAAAGAAATTCAAAACCCGTAGTTATAAAACAATGGAAGTTGATGATTTATGGTAAATGGATTTGATGGAAATGTTATATCAAAGAAATCGATGAAAAAAAGATGGCAAATGAAGGATGGATATTGCCTCACTTCCCTGTTATAAAAAGGGATAGGGAAACCACTAAAATAAGGATTGTCTTTGATGCGGCAGGAAGGTTGAAGGGAGATGCTTGAATGATAATATCGAGACTGGACCCAAATTGTATAATAATTTGTTTGATGTCCTAATCCGCTTCAGAAAGAACAAAGTCCCATTGTGTGTGATATTGCTGAGATGTTCCTACAGATAGGAATAATTAAGAAATACAGCAAATATTTACGGTTTTTATGGAAGAAGGACAATCAATTGAAGTTTTATGAATTCAATCGGTTGGTGTTTGGACTGAACGCGGCTCCTTATCTAGCTCAGCTTGTCGCACAAGAAAATGCAAGAAAGTTTAAATAAAAATATCCAAGTGCGGTGTAGACTATCGCTGAGTTGACTTACATGGATGACAGTTTGGATTCAGTCGGAACAGAGAAGGAAGCTTCACTGCTGAAAGCACAATTAGAAGAAATTTGGAACAAGGCGGGAATGAGGACGCAGAAATGGATGTCTAATTCAACGAATGTTTTGTAGAATGTTCCAATAGAGAACAGAGCTATTAAATTAGATATCGAAGAAGAAGGAAGTATGAAAATGAAAACTCTGGGCCTAAGATGGGTCGCTAATTTAGACATCTTCGAATTTAGCGTAAAGGCGTTTGAATCCGAGACGTTGACAAAAAGGTTGTTATTAAGCTGGATAGCAAGGATTTTCGCCTTTTTAGTAAGGGGGCAAATGATAATGCAGTCAATTTGGATCACAGGAGCTGACTGGGACGAGTGTCTACCGCTGAATATCGATCAAGAAGCTAGATTGTGGGTCAATGAAGCAAGAGAGATTGTGTCAATGAGGGTTCCAAGGAATTTGCTTGAGAGTGAGTCAGATGATTGGACGATCCATGTGTTTTCAGATGCTTCTGAAAAGGCTTATGGCTCGGTGGCTTATTTGATAAGGCAATCCAGTGGAGAAATCCAATGTAAATTCATAGCGGCAAAGTCAAAGGTAGCCCCCGTAAAAACGGTGAATATACCGAGATTGGAGTTGTTGGGAGCTTGTCTTGGTTTGAAATTGGCGAAGAAAATAGTAAAGCCCGTCGGACGTAATATCAATGAGGTGTGTTTTTGGACTGATAGCCACAATGTTTTCTATTGAATAAAGCAACGATCTAGGACGATCAAGCAGTTTGTTGCAAACAGGATCGGCACCATTCAAGAAGAAACCACGGCGGGTCAATGGAGGTACGTGCCAACAAAGATGAATCCCGCTGATATGATATCGAGAGGGGCGACGATAAAAGAGTTACAAGATAGAGAAGAGTAACAAACCAAAAATCAGATTGTTGATTAAATTTGTTAGTACTTTGAATAAATTTTTAAATAAAGTTTCCTCCTTGATTTCATATTAGCAAAAGCGGTAATTATGTTTTTAGTTCCATTTTTTCAACCGATTTCGCCTCATTCGAAAGTATTGAAAGATTGATTAAACACTCTTTACCAATGGTATTACGTATTTTCAGTTTTGAAAAGAATCGTTTAGCTGATGCAATACTAACAGGCAGTTTCAGAGTATAAACCTTTTCGCGATTATAATGCTTTTAGGTGAAGTTTCTCTATAGCTAATGAGTCCCCTCCCGAGACGCTGGGTCTTGCGCTTACTAGTTCCGCCTCTGATGCTGACTAGGACGATGATTTATTATGGAGCATGAAAACTACTAGTATTAATCTTGAGGTGTTTTTAAAGGGCCAAATGCTGATTCACATCAGTCCGAAATATATTTTATTCGAATTAATGATGAAGTTATTGGTGTCAGTGAAATACATATATTTTTGAGCTTGGACCAGTGTTGGTTTATGATAGCATTGAGTGTGATATGTAGATTTAGATATGTAATCATAGATTTAGGTCTTGATTAGCTCCTCCGTAAAATCGATCACTATTGATTGGGTTGTCTAATAGGGTGGGTCGATTTTCACAACCTATATCGTCTCTAGTGGGAAAAATCATTAGGTCTCTCGCATTTGATCAGACTTCATAAAATATTGATATACATGATGATTCTATGTCCATTTTAGAAATTGCATTAAAGATTTTGTTGAGGATGCAAAAGTTTATGATCCCTTGAACGCTAAACAGTTTTATGAATTTGGTTACATAGAAAACGATGAAATAATTCGAGAAACAGATAAGATAGAGATACAATCAGAGAAGGCCACAACTAATGAACAATAGATTGTTATTGAATCTGATTCTTCTCTCCATCAAATGAAAAGACCACAGAGAGTAACTAATGACGCTTTTGAAAATGCACCAAAAATAATTGAAAAGTATACTCTTGAGTAGGAATGCTTGGAACCGGCAATTTATGATTTACAGAAAGCCATTTTAAAATTCTAATAAGAAGATCGAAAAAGAAGTGTTGGGCCAGCACACAAATAGCCTTGAGAATTGTTTAAATGCATCAGTAATACAGCACGAAAACCCAACACCAAGATAACTTAAAATACAATATACTACACCAACTAAACATTTTAAAATCTGAGAGAATATAAATAAATATAAAATTAAAAACATACGAGTAAAATAAAATAAATACAAAATGCATCAAGAACCGCACGATATCTACATAAAACATAACATAATAACAAGAAACATTTGACCGTAAAATGACCAGTTATATAAAAGTAAAAATTAATGAATTAAATGAATAAAAATAAAATATTTTTGGACTGAATAAATTTAATTAAAAATGTTAAAAATAAATTGCCAATTTAAATTAAGAAATTAATAAAAATTTAATTTAGATAACACAAATAATTTCAAGGTCGAATTTTGTTTAATCGCAATAAAATTAACACGCAAGGTTAAGGCCAAATTGTAGGTATATATACTGATGTGTTATCACAAATTAACACAACTACTTGGCAGTATTATTTCCAACTTGATTGAAATATCGATTTTCAGTCTCACTTGGAGACTGGTTGTAGTAGTTGATTAGAATTTTCAATATGTGATGAATTATGCTACGAATTTTCAATATATGATGGATTATGCTACTACGAATTTCCAATATAGGATGAATTATGAATTTCTATTATATGCTTACAAACTTCCGACAATTATTTCATGCATTCGAAGCTTTTACCCAAAGGATCTGGTAATTTTCATTCACTCCTTTTTCGGCCCACACCCAAAAATAAACTGCAAGTAATTAAAATTACACATAATCTATCGAACTGTGTAAGTGCGTGTATAATCGCCAATAGTTCGTGCCCGTGAAGGCTACGGCGTGAGAACGCAGGAGCTGGAACGTCAATATCATCCGTATATAGGGGAAATTGGAAGGTAAGGAAGTAGTCTTTTGGCTGCTCCTTCATCATCCTTTTCCTGAAAAAAAATTGACATAAATTTTTAACAACAATCGGCTCAAAATATCTAACACCGAGTAGTCCAGTGAGCACTCATTAAATATAATATGAACATAAATGGATCATAAGGACAAAGAGAGGGAAAGGGCAGCGGGAAAAATTGCGAAATCGTTGCAACAGTTACAATGAATAGCCATCGGAAAAAGATTAATCCGAACGACTAAAATCATGCAAAATAATGTTTTAAATAATATTTAAGAATTAAATAAATTATGTTGAATTGAAACGAAAAATATGGGCGGAACGTTGCGCAAATTTTCGAATTAATAAAAATACTTATAGAAAATAGTAAAGTAAAAGTGAAGTGTTGTTCGATTGTTAATATAATATTCTCTTGAAACCACAAAATAAGGGCGGATCGCTGCTCAAATTTTCCAAACTAATTTAAGTACTTATCGAAAGTAGTAAAGTGAAAGTGGAATGTTGTTCAATTGTTGGTAGGATAATCGGATAAAACCGTAAAATAAGGGCGGAACGCTGCTAAAATTTTTCGAACTAACAAAAATACTTTGTCGAAAACTGAAAAATAAAGATGGGTTACGGCTAATGTCGTATATCAATAAAATATTTTTTTCTAAAACTGTAAAATAAGGTTGGGTTACAGCTAATGTTGTATATCAATAAAATATTTTTATAACTCTGAGGAATAAGGACGGATCCCTACAAAAACTTAATAATAATAATAATAATAATAATAATAATAATAATAATAATAATAATAATAATAATGACAATGATAATAATGAGGATAATAATAATAATAATAATAATAATAATAATAATTATTATTATTATTATTATTATAAATACAATGGTAATTATAGTAATAAGAATAATAATAAATGTAATAGTAGTAACAATTAATAAAGGAAATACATATAATAGTAACAATGACAATGCTAGTATCAATAATAGAGAAAATTGTAGGTATAATAGGGATAAGGGTAAGAGAGATAAGGTGCGGATACTTACATAACAAATGGTTCACAGGCCATAGCAAAATCATCAATGCGGACAACTATAAGAAGGACAAAGTGAATGGACGTAAAGATAAATGATATGAGAGTATAGGTTAACATGTCGAATGATCCCTTGCGAAATCTGTTAGGAATTCTTCTTAATTTCAACTTTTTAGGAAATAAATGTTTAGAATTTGATTTTGTTTTGTTTTGTTTTAGTAGTAATAGTTTTATTTTGGTGGTGGTAACAATAATAATAATAAATGTTTTGTATTTTATTTTGGTAGTATTAGTTTTATTTTGGTGGTGGTAACAATAATAAATGTTTTGTATTTTATTTTGGTAGTAATAGTTTTATTTTGGTGGTGGTGGTAACAAATAATAATAATAATAATAATAATAATAATAATAATAATAATAATAATAATAATAATAATAATAATAATAATAATAGTAATAGTAATAGTAATAATAATAATAATAACTCGTAATAATAAAACACGTGATATTAATAATGCATTTTATATAGATGAAAGATTTGTGTAAAATCATATTCAAACTCCATGGGTTAATTCACATACAGTTTTATATATTTTGCAGTCACGCACTTATCTTGCACTTATCATGCACTTATCATGCATTGTCTTTGTTATAATCATACACATGATTCTGATTGGTTAATCAGTATCTGTCAAGGGTATAAAAGCGCGTCACCACCTTATAGAGATCATAAATCAAACATGACCAAGAAAATAAGTGTCCAACCAGTTCAGATGTTCCACAATTATAAAATGTATTTTTTAAAGGAGCCTATCAATATGCAATTGGTAAATCCAGTCAAACTCAATAAAACTCAATTTCAATCTCTTGCTGAGACTCTCTCAATGTTAGATATCAAGGATATTGATAATACATTCAAAAAGATCAATTCCAATTTAAAATGCAATGAAAATGCTTTCTTCTCGAGTCAATATACCAGATATTATGATGCATTTACAGAAATAGGATTCAAAGAACAGGAAAACTGGTATATAACAATAGCAATCCAAGGATATAAAGCTGATCAAAATGATGTGCTTTCTCCAATCTGGAAAATTGTTACTGCTAGACTTTCACAATTATTTTAATGTATATTGTTTAGTGTTTAATAAATGTATTAATGTTTTCTTTGTTATTCTATAAACAAAATTATAAGTAGTTTTAAAATAGTTTTAAAATGATGTCTGAAAAAGGTAAAATATAAAATATAAAATAATTAATTAATTTCGTTTAGAATATTTAATAAACTTTTTGTTTGATAAACTCGAAGAAATAACCGGTGTAAAAATTAGAGATATGTTGACTCTAGTTGAAGCATTGAGTAAAGAAGATTCATGTTGTGATTCTGGATGTCAGAGTGATGATACTGAAATTGTTAATGATGGAGAAATTAATACTGAAATTATTAATGATTCTGAAGAAATTATTGATGATACACTTATTAATGATGAAGAAAATAATAATGATACTGAAGATACTACCGAAATTATTAAAGATGAGCCTACCGAATTTAAGAATTGTATTGACCATGTTATAGAAAATATTATGATAGAATATTGTGGTGATGAAGAATGTTCATGTAATAATCAATAAATCTTTACAAATGTAGTTTTTTATTAATAATAATAATAACAAAGAAATATTTATTAAAATTTATGATAAACTTTATTACATAAATATAAAACAGATGCTCCAGTTAATAGTTTTTATAAAAATTTGCAATTTTCGATATAAATATCAGAGCGTTTGGCTTCTGCGGCAACTTGAATAATCGATGTCATCCACCGTTTGTTTCTACCCACGGATCAATTTTTGTTTCTATCACCTAAAAATTGATAAATTAATAACAATATAAAGTAATTTACCTCTATAGACCATTGGAAATAATTTTCATAGTCTGATCCAGATTTTAATATCATGTGTTTCATATACATTATTCCTATTATTATTCGCATCCATTTATTATTTTCATCAAACATGTAACTAAATATCAATTGGAATGACTACTTTCTCTCCAATGTTGGCAAATTGAGAATTTTTTCATAATCAAATGGAATGTCTTCTACGATTTTCACGGTACGGTTTACCATGAATTTTATGTTTTTAATGATATCATCTTCTTCTCTATTATTAGAGACCAGCTCATTCAACAATGTTATAAAAAATTTAGTTTCTGGCATTTTATAAAAATATTTGAAAGTGTAAGCTTATTTATACTATATTCGACCAATCAGAATCATGCAATACTAAGAAAATATGTAAAAATATATAATGGAAATGGCAATGATGATTTGTTGGCACTGTTAACTTCTTTCAATTTCTTGTTACCACTGTTAACTGGTTGTTGTAATTTCATTATATGATTGAACTGATCAGTTGTTTTATTAGAATAAAATTTTATACTATATTAAACTTGATTCATCTTTTTTTCATTAAGTTTGCGATTTTTTTTGATTTCTAATATTGATTTTCTTAATTCATTTTCTTAATTCTTATTTAGATATATAATATCATCATATAATTCGTTTTTAGCTCTTTTTAAAGTCTCATCTGTTTAAGTTGGATTTCTAAATTACTCATTCTTTCAGATAATCTTTTGACGGGAGTTTTCAAATATCTAGGCCTATCTATCATATAAAAAATATCCATCAATACTGCTGTATCAGGACATACACATCTTGTCGAATTTTTACCTTGAACGGTTACAACAATTGAGTTGACCATATTAAAAACTAATATTATTATTATAATTTCTTTAATCATTTTCAAATCTATATAAATTAATATTTATTGTTTATAGCTAAAAGGTTGTGTGTTTAACTTTTCATTGGTCTAAATTAGTATAAAAGTAATTTGTATTTCAATTTTTATCATTATAATGGATGTACCAAGCGCAGTTCAATCTATAAATGAAATTAAACATTATGATAATTAATAATTACTAAATATTATTATTAACTATTTGATAGATGATTATTTTTAAGTTATTAAAGAACGCCTGGAATTCTATTATCCAGAAATAAATGAACTATTGAAGAATAAACCAAAATCAATAATTCCAGATTTAGTCTTTAATTATACGTCAATATGGATATTTACCTTAATCTACGAGTTCCTATGGGATGTCAAGCAAAACAAATTGGCAAAAGATATGGAACCTGAATATCCATGTGGTGATGGATCATTGCTGTGCGGCCCGATATCGAAAGTATGTGGAATGGGCTTTGAATAAAGCTCTTCGACAATATTATTATAGTAGAATTATTTCTTTATAATAAAAGTTTTGTTGTATATGTCTTGGTTTTTTATTATATATTATTAATAATAATAATTTTAATAGTAATATTAATAATAATAATAATAATAATAATAATAATAATAATAATATATTAATAAAAATAATAATATTAATAATAAATAATAATAAATAAAACTTGTAATAAAAATTAAAACATGTAATAATAATAATAATAATACAATTAATAATAATATTAATAATAAATAATAATATTAATAATAAATAAAACACGTAATAAAAAAAATTAAAACATGTAATAATAATATTTATAATAATAATAAAAATAATAATAAAATATTAATAATAAAATAAATTTACAAAATACATACTACTTATAAAAAATAAGTAGTAAATTAAAATTTATAAATGTTTAAAAATAATATGACCTTGAGAAATTTTGAATGACCTTGAAAAAATTTGATGAGTCATCCAATGACCTTGACCTACTTTTGAATGACCTTGAAAAATTATGATGAGTCATCCAATGACCTTGAATGAGTCATGGCCATTGTTTAAATGACCTTGAAAATATTTGATGAGTGATCCAATGACCTTGACCTACTTTTGAATGACCTTGAAAAACTTGATGAGTCATCCAATGACCTCGAATGAATCATGGTCTTTGTTTAAATTACCTTGAAAATTATGACGAGTCATCCAATGACCTTGAATGAGTCATGGTCTTTGTTTAAATGACCTTGAATGAGTCATTGTCTTTGTCTTAAAAAATTTTTGTACTTTTGGACTTAGAAAAATTTTCTCTTATCCGGGGAGGGTGAGGGTGTAGTGTGCTGGATGTGACATGTGCTGGATGTGACACATCCCACTACTTTTGATATTTACACTTTCGTTGATAAAGGTCTCGCTGGACACTTCCTTTATGGTTGTTGGTTCTACCTGACTATTCATATTTCTACAATTTCTATGTTCATGATTTTTTGTTATTTTTATTTTCGTTTTAATTTTCTGGTTTTTATGAATTTTATCTTTTTATGAGTTTTTATGCATTTTTCTGGTTTTTATATATTTTCTGATTATATATATATTTTTTCGTTTTTCATTTTTCATTTTATTAACAAATATACCTACATGACTTTACACTTTTTACATTTTTCTTCCGTATTCATTTTACGCCAATGTGCCTTGTACGCCCACAAACCCTTCATCTACCTGGGTTTCTTGTGGTTGCGGTAGTGGCACTTCCACATTTACTACTGTTGTCGGCACTGGTACCAACGGCATAAATGGAATCCAAATTATGGCTGGAATATTCATTATAGCGTTTATTCTTTCTCGCAATTCTTGTGTGGTAGTCATTTCTCCATTCAACATATAAGATAGTTGGTTTACCTCCTCCGTGAGGTCTTCTACTTCTTTTTCTAGCATAGTAGTATTTTCATGGGCCTTGAACCTTTCGACTTCACTTTCCAAGTTTCTCACTTTCGTCTCGAGTGCCTCCTTCTTATTTCCCCATTGTGCCTTTTGCCTTTGTAGTCCGATGTCTCTTTTCTCACACATGTCCTTATATCCTATCACATCTCGTTCATCATGTTCTGGGCGCGACTGCTCTATTTACACTTGCAGTTGATTTTGTTCATTTAATCCTGATAGTTTTCTAAATGTTCTTTGCGCCACTGTTATCTCGTTTTCTCGAATTGCTAAGATCAATTTTGAATCCTTTTCTCTCTCTTCAGCTTTCTTTAATTGCTTTTGTATCTCGTTGATAATATTCCTCTGGTCTTCGAGTTGTTCCCACATTTGCCAATCACCCAGAGGTGTCCACTTTCGCGGCAATTCCTTCAGCTGTCTTGCGGTTTCCTGGTATTTTCTCTTCCAGTTTCTTGCTTGTTTTCTTCGCCCTTCTATGGCTCTTCCACTTTGTCCCATTACTTTGGATCATTGAGTTATTTGTGCGATTTTCTCTCTTTTTGTGTTTACTAGTTCTTCTCTCACTCTTATTTGTACGTTTCCCACTTGCTCCACTTAGGCTTCGAGTTTCTCTCTCTTCTTATTTGCTTGTTTCTCTCGGTATTCGTATTATGCAGCTTTCGCTACTTGTCTAAGGTATTAGGTTCTCGTCGTTCCTAATTCGTCTCTCATTTTGATCAATCTTTCGCTTAACTCATATATTTCGTTTTCTAACTGCAGGTTGCTTCGGTTTTGCAATTCTGACATTACCTTATTATACTTTAATTTCATTTCTTGATCTTTATTGAACTCTTTTATTTTGTTCAACTGGTTTACTTGTTCGTTCTTTTCTTTGGTTTTCTTTTACCACCACTCGGCTTGTCATTTATAGTTTTCCCTTTCCGCTTCTTGTACTGTTGACGTTGGTTGCAATATTAATTTTTTTTTGCTGCTCCGACATCGTTTTCCGTTTTACTTTCTATCATTTCCTTCGTTTCCGCCATGTCTTTCTCGTATCATTTTCCAATTCGCTCTATCGTGAAGTTCAATTGTTTGATGGTTGTATATGTTCTTGGTTCGTTCTCTCAACTGTTTTACATCATCACTTTATGTTTTCCAATCTCTGTTTCCATTCGATTTATTTTTTCGGCGGCATCCTTTTTAATCAATATTGCTCTATTTACCTTGTTGTTCATTAGTTTCATCACTCATTACCGTCGGAATATCAACTCGCACTTCAATTATCATTTGTTCAGTATTCATTTTCTACAATCAGTTTATTTTTCTTTTGCGATGTTCATCTTTTTAATTTTACGCAGTACAGATTTTATAATATTTATGGGTCATACTTCTACAATATATACATATATGTATTTGTAATCAATTTACATTCTCGGCGTACTCAATCTGATATCCCCCGGCTCCCGTCTTTTCCACCGATACTTTTACTAACAACACATTGTCTTTCACATAATTCCACATCACGCTTCATCATTTTGGGAGCTTCGGTGGCTATTGTAACAGTTCTTCTTTCAAAGTTTTTGTTTTACATCCCATTTTTACCATTGGGGATTCTGTTCTCTTTCTGCTGCATCTTTCCCAATGCTATTTTAACTCTACTTCTTCTATTACCCACATTGATTTTGACATGTTCGTCTGAATTTGCCACCGACCTTTTCCGCTTCTATATTCACATGTTTTTGTTGTATTTGTTTCCACATTTCGTTCATGTTTAAGTGTTCACATTTTATTCTCCCTTCTTCACAGACACTTTTCTCACCTTTTGCTACTGGTTTTTGACATCTTTCACATGGTTTTCTTTTATAATTACATTTGTCCATATGGTCATTTGTATCTTTGATTTATTCTCATAGATAATATTTCTTTGGTGGTTGCTGGGTCCTCTTGAGTTTCTTTAAGGGATTCTATTTTGGTATCTCCATAGTCAGAACATCTCTTTGAACGGTTTAATGTTCGGCTTATTATGCACTCGGTGCACAATCTCTATCCGCATTCCGTTTGTCACGGCTCTTTTAGTAACTCTGTACATAATCCGCATCAAAATCTTGGTTCTAGTTTTATTTGTGGTTGTTTTCTGGTTATTTTGATAATTTCGTTGATTTCCGTCATGCTTTTTGTTGAATTAATCTTCTACCATATTTTTCTTTTTATTTTATACTTTTATCCATTTATTCTTTTACGAATTTTACATATATTTGATTTTGAATTTTTTTTTCTAGATTTATAAAGTTAATCTTTCTACACAAGTACATTTCCTGTCATTTTTTTTTGCTACTAGACGAGTCCGGTTCTTGTGTTTCTTTTACTTGATTCAGTAGCCAATCAGTTCATTCCTCTTGCTGATCTACTTCTACCGGTTGCGTTTGCCCTTGCAGTTGGTTTCTTTGTCACTAATTCTGTGTTTTTAGCGTTTCAATTTATCTTCCCATTCTAATAATTCTTCTCTGTTGTTCTTCAATGTTCGACATATGATAATAATTCGTAGTTGAGTTTTTTCTGTCTAGCTTCTGGTTGCATTTTCTTTTCATCACTTTTATAATCTTTTCAATTTCTGCTTCCTTTGTCCTTGTTTCCTGTTTCTTTCTTTTTTTTATGTTTTTAACATTCTATCTCCTGTTAAAACTGCTTCATCACTTTTTTTTATCTACATATTTATTGATACTTAGTAATATTTACATTAATGTCTAAATATACACCTATTTTTGTTTTGCTACTTTTATTTTATCCACTTATACATCAAATACTACATATACATCGATACTACTTTTAATTATATACATATCTTTTTTAACTTTTTCGTCTACACTTCGCTGTTTATCTCCATTTTATTCACTATATTACTTTTAATCTTCCTCATCTCTACCAATTCTGTACATCTAATCAATATCTCATGTTTATCTTGCTCTACCTTCATTTCGTTTATTTTTAATTCTGATAACATTACCTCTTCTTTTAGTCTGAGTACTGTTGTTATTAGTGTTTCACTCTCTTTTGATTTGTTTTCTGCTACTTGCTTCCATATTATAATTTTTTCATCCTGTTTAGTTACTTTTACAATCAATTCCCTTATTATCCTAATTTGCTCGATATATTGTCTTCTCAATACTGCGTATGAGTTTATTTCCAGTTTTTTGTTTGGTCCGTTCTTTTGCTCTTCTTTATTCGTATATTGTTGCCTTGTTATTACCGTTGGTTGGTACTTCCTTATCTTTGACTGATACATTCTTTTCTTTACATAAATTTGATTGCTCTGTTCCCCATTATCTCTTTGGAGTTGATTTCTCAATTTATCTTTCGTATTTGGGCAGCTGTTTGCTAAATGTCCTACTTCACTGCATTCATAACATAACTTTGCGCGATAGTGTTGATTTTTCGTGTATCGATTTCTTTCATAAGTTGGACTTATCTTCTTTCTATAACATTCGCTTTCATTGTGACCTTGTTGTCGGCATTTATTACAGTATCTGATAGCGTTATCATAAGTTTTATATCCTTGTTTGAATTTTCCTTCACCCATTCTGTCTTTCCTGGTTCGGTTTATTCTTCTGATTTCAGTAGTTTCGTTTATTCGTTTTGTATAATCTCATTGGTGTTCGCTTTCTTTTCATTTTCCTCGTTGATTAGTGATTTACAGTTCTTTTGAAACATTGTATTTTCGAATTGATTTCTTGTTTCGATATTTCTATTTACATTAATTCCCATTGCCGGTTCATTGTGATCCTCATTATTCAAATTCACGTTTTCCATTCTTTCGATTATTTCGCTTTCAATCCTTGTTTGTGGAATTCTTTGTACGCTTGATTCCTTATTTGTAATTGCTCGCATCATATTGATTCTTAGTACCCCATTTATTCGTTTTTCCCACATTTCGTTAATCTTTTTTACTTGGGTATTATTGGTCGTTAATTTTATTATGTCAGCTTTCAACAACTCCTCTTTCTTTCTACTTCAACTTTCCTCTTCTATACGTGCTCGAAATGTTCCTATCTCACTATACATTTTTTTTGCTTCTAATGCTTCGGTAATCTTCAACGTGTTCCAGTCTTGCTGATGTTTTATTGGATCACATTTTATCTGTTATTTCCTTGATATACCTTGTAGTACATTTATTTCTGATTGTTGATTGATTTCAGTGTGTGGTTGGTTATCGGCCAAATAGCTACATCTTTTGTAAGCATGTTTATCTCATTTTGCATTTCGGTTGACTTGCTTTCTGGCATTTTGGTGTTGTTACTTTAGTCATGATTTCTTCTTGTTCGATATTCAGCTGGAGGGTGATTCTCTTGCCCACATTGAAAACATATCTTGGGTATTCTACATCTTGTTGCGGTATGTCCTAATTTTCCACAATTCCAACATGCTATTCGCTCATTATATTTACTAGATCAGTGGCCTGGTCTTTGGCAGTAATCACAATATTTCTCAGAATTCTCGCTATTCATCGTCGTTTACGAATCTCGTCTTGCTGCTTTATTTCTTGATTAGGTTGGTTGTTGTTGCTACTGGATTATTGACTTGCTTGTTATCGATACTGAATTGTTGGCTTGGTGGTTATCGTTACTGAATTGTTGTTTTGTTTGATTGATTTAACTGAATAGAAAAATATCACCTCTCCACTGTTTATTAAACATCTATGAATCGTACATTACAATGATTACATAGCATAAAATTTTACTGTTCGTTTTCCTTGCGTTATTAATTTTTAATTCCAACCAACGGCATTTGTTTTATAATTGCGTTTAAACATCTTTTATTTCATTTAGATTTTCTTTACTCATTTGTCTTTTTATCAATGTTAACTTATCCTCGTTTCTCAGGATTCCCATATTGTCCGTTTCTCCTAATTATCTAGTTTATATTACTTGTACTTATAATAATTCATATTCCCCAGGCTTCGTCACATTTTTATTATAATTCCCATCAGTATTCTTTATCTCTTTGATTTTGTTTTGCGTCGATTTTTAATTATCTATGTGGGGTAATAACAATTATCTATATAGTCGTAATAATTATTTATTTTTAACAATTCGTTCGACCACGCCGTTTCCCAAGTTCTATTACCCACCGTATTTTATTTTCATTCATTTTGCGTTTCGTATTCCCCTTTTATTTATCCTTAAATTATTCTTATTTTTCACCCTTTTTCTCCTTATCTTTTATCGTTTTATCTATCTCACTTTTGTTTTAACCTCATCTGGTTTATCCTAATTTCATCTTTTGTCTTATCATTTCGTTTTCTTATTCTATATTTCTCGTTTTCGTTATTTCTTGTCAATCATTATCATCGGTTGCATCGATTTCTGTGTTCTTGATCTTTTCTCTTTAGAATCGTTATCTGCTATAGATTTTACACAATTCATCCAATTCCTCGTGCACGGATATTTTCGTATTCTTTATTTCACTAATTTCTTCGATTTCTTCAACTGATTTTCCTTTGATCATTTCCTTTATTTGAGAACTACGTTCTTTTTAACCTGATCAAACTCGATGCTCCGTTATTTCGCTGAGACCTATGCTCCTTTAGTACAATTTGAGACTCTGCTCGTTAATAAAATCGGGAACTGTGTTTCATTAATGCGAATTGAGACTATGCTCACTTAATACGATTGAGAACTATGTTCCGTTAATGCGAATTGAGACTATGGTCATTTAATACGACCGGGAACTATGTTCCGTTAATGCGAATTGAAACTATGTTAATACACATCTCATTAATCCGAGTTGAGATAAGGTTCCGTTAATACCTGTCCCTTAAATCAAACTTAAGATCAGGTTCCGTTAATACCTGTCCCTTGTGCCTGAAAATTGACCATTATTATGTTTAATATTCGGTTCTTTAATACACATCACGAGTCATCGGTTCTTTATTAGGTTTTCTTGCCTGCTTCGAAATCATTTTATTCATCTTTCTTTTAAACTCGTTAATTGTTTCTTTATTGGTATTACTTTCCATTCTCTTTGTTTATTCTTTTGGCTATTTTTCTATATTCGCGCTTTCCAATCTGCCTCCTCGAGAATTATTCACCTGCCCCCCAGATTTAAAATACAAAAACGGCTTCATTGATCCACTACTGCAACGGTAAGGTGATCAGCCTTACCACAGTAGCTTCTCAACTTGGCAAATCTATCCGGAAGATCGTCCTATACTTCCCCTCTGGGTGATCGGTTATTCCCTCCCGATTTGGCTTCAGACGGACTACCCGAAGTAGCTCAAAAGTATTTTACCCCTTTTTTGAACTTTATTCTGGATGATCGGAACACTTTCATTTTTTTAACTTTCTCCCTTTATCACTTTTCTATTTTTACATATAAATATTCATATTTTATATATAGAGATATAGGCCCAGGAAGGGTCAACTGCTAGACTTTTATTAATTCAACTTCATTTAATCATAATACTTGACTACTTTTTCGTCAATGGTATTTTTACAAAGTACACAAGTTTTCATTGTCTCAGCACATTGTCGACAGTACTGAAGTGACATCAGGGGAGCGTAAACACTTATATTTGACTAATGCAACATTTGTGTAAGTATTCTACTTCTTTATGAATCTCATCTTTAACCGCGCCTGGTATTTGTTTGACTTATTGTTCTATCGCGTGATATTGCATATTTAGGTCGGCTTTATTTACTATTTCTCTGTACCCTTGATATTTGGTCTACGTTCTCACTGATTGTCTTTTTGTTAACGAATTGTTAAAGAATCAATACACTGAGATGATGGCCGAATTAGACCAATTAAAAAGGGAAAACTACAAAATAAAGTTAAAGGAAACGATCAGAGAAGAGATCGGGAATCACCGCAGCACAGTATCGAATATGGATCCAAACATCACTTGGCCCATCTCAAGCTTCCCTCCAACTCAGGCCCAAAGTAATTCCCAACCAAAACCAAGCCATAAAAAATGTCACCCCAGTAAAGCGGAACGAGAAAGAATACGCAGATAGAAGGCTGCTCGTTTACTGGGTCAGATAAAGAAATTTGGACCCTCCTCTTCCGACAATCAACAATAACGTTTGTAGCAATGGTTAATAAAATGTTTTGGGATTTGAATCGATGATCGTTTCGTAATCATTTAAAGTATTCAATAAATAGTACCTTTGAAATACAATAAAGTGATCAAAGGATCGATATTGTTTCGAGTAAATTAGTGTCAGAGGGACCAATAATTAAATGAGCGTGAATACCTTCTATGGTAGATCGTGAACTCAAAGGTTTTCTAGGGTATTAGCAGTCAAAGTAATATGGCTCAACTTTTACTAGAAACCGCGCATTGGAATACATTTCAAACGTCATTTTTGACGGGTATCCAATGATTTTATCTCTTGTGCGCGCATCTGGTCTGAATCGCTTGAAAGTGACCGCGAAAATCTTATATCTTTTACCCACCAGATGCCCAGCACAATGTTCAACTGGTCAAATCAAGCTATTGGATTTATCACAAATATATTTTAAATATTATTGTTGTGTTCCAAGTATGAATTTCCTAAAGTGATTCAGTTGAAAGAAATGACATAGCTAAAGTTTCTGCCGCCTAAGGTGGTCCCTAAATGTTGACGTCCCTCTCTATACACATTAATATACATTAAAACAATTATATTTCATGATCTAATTGCAAGTAATTTTTTTGGCTTAAATTAAAATATTTAGATTTAAATTTTGATAATTTAAAATCACCAAATTTTATTTTAAAAATATGTTTTTAGTTTAAATACAATTATAAATAATTTTCAAATCAACATTTTGTTTTAGTCGATCATTTTAATCTTTACTAAAGATAGTTTTAAAAATAACTATATAAAGCGCATTACGTAATTAAACTCATTTTTTGTCACACCATTAAATATGTTATCGTTTCATTATAAAAAACTAACAATTTCATGGCATTATTTAAATTTCTGAAGCAGTTTTTAATTCTGGAAATCATATGGAGATTTATTGTAGGGAAGCAACTAATATATAGTAATTTATATATTTATGACGCATCGAATTATTTTTATTGCAGCCGAATACCACATCAGTAGCAAGGAGAGTCCCAGCTATTTGACCAGAGGTATTCCAGAAAGATATGAAAAACATAACCAAATTGAATTTAAAATGACTCTAAATAGGATGGAAGGAACTTTATTATATATGTATGATAAATATGACAATCAATTGATAATTTCCCTTTCTGATGATCTGGAAGAGAGAATGAAAATAGAATTCAGGGGTAAAGAACACCATTTAACTCTATATGAATTGTGTAAGGGATATTGGCATATAGATTGAGTGGGACAAATTATAGTTTGTATTCAGGTGGATGCATCAGATGTAGATATCGATTGATCGAGCTGACCGTGTCCATCACTGATCGGATCAATATCCAATGCAATAATCAGCCATATAAAATATTCAGCTATTCCAATCAGAAATTGATTAATAATGGTGAGCATTGTGAAATGATATTGTCACTCGTCACAAATAATTTTATGAAGTCAATTTGAAAGAGAAACAATAAAATTTACAAAATATAGAAAATAAAGCATTTGTGGTGCACCTGCTATGGGATTCTGCTGTGTGCAGTAATAATGCTAATAATTTATATAATAATTATAAAATAAACTATACCTTAGGATTATTTACGGATTATAAATGTAAGATCCACATAAACTTATTTCTTATCCGATTTGGACCATCTTCACGCATTTGTTGTCATCCCATGTTATCGCAATTTTTCATATCAAATCGGTAATCATAAGATATCTGATTTTTGTTTTTCATCACAGTATCATGTTTTATATTCATTCTATTTATCCTTATAGTTCCAGAACCTTTATACCAGTTTGGAAATCAAATTGAAACCCATGAAACAATTATCAAAATATAATGAATGTTCTTTAGGATACTGTAAATGAAAGGTCAAATATAAAA